>VDFB02000017.1:384503272-384529158 GCA_007258455.2 Sequoia sempervirens
AACTTTGTAGCCTAGAAATTGAGTTTTTATGTCTTATAACCTAAAAATTGCACTTTTTGTAATATTACCAATAAGAGAAAGGTTGAGACACCTTTCCTAAAAAAAATTTAATTACCTTTTTACTTTTATAACTTTTATTTATACCTAATTTTTTTCTAATTTCACTTTTACTTTATTAAATTTTTACTTTACCTTTTTATTTTCCTCTATCTCTTAAAAGGAAAGCCAAAGTTTTCTGCTCCCCTCTTAGTGATAGTTATTTCCTTATCAATAATATCATCACACTACTAATTTATTTTATTTATCTCTTTAATGCACTCATCCTTGTCCCTTCTAAATGTATATCCTCATTATCTTTTATTGATTTCATGTTACACATTCCATTATCCTTTTCTTGGAGGAAATAATTTTTTTTTTTTATCTCCTAGCTTATTTTGACATTTTTTCCTTTTCAAATTTCTCTTTTTTAAATTCATTACTTTGATCCAATACTACATTTTGGACCTAGTTCTATTTACTTTCCTGGTATTCTTTTCTTACCTCAAATTGATTCCATTTTTTTTCTATCAATTTTAAGGGAATAAAATATCACACCTAAAACTACTCACATAGATATCATGCAATGATTAAAAATTTATTTCATGGATAGTACACCACACAATCTAGTTAAAGTGATTACACAACCTAAATCCTACACCACATAATGGTTAAAGTGTCACCTTCATGGGTCCACACATATGGTATAATGTGGTTCTTTTGTGGGTCCTACATTACACCCTTTTTTTGTTAAAGTAGTTTTACATGGATACTACAATTTCCATTACCCATGGATTATATGCTTCATGAAGGTCAACTTGATGACCATAATTGTTATATATAGCATGATCCATCTAAAAATCTTTTTTTCCATTTTTCACTTATTGATTCCATGGAGGCCACATTAGTTACAACTCCATGACCTCTCTTTTGATTGATAAAAAAATACATTTTAACATGTTTTAAATTATTTGCAAGAGATTTTAGTTATCTTATAGTCTCTCTTCTTATGCATATTTGTAGCTTTGACGTCAATGTTTGAGTAAAGAAAAACATACAATGTCAAGTGCAAAGTATTAATAGTATTTTATCAGCTATAATTGATTCAATTTCTATTTAATTTAGCATACTTTATTTGTTGTTTCTCACATGCATGCTAAAGTGGGGGTGAAATGTAGAGATAAAATACACACTTTACACTTTTCTCCCTTATTTTGTACTTAATTATTGCTCTCCTCTCTAGACATGAAATATGCTCATTTAACTATTTAGAATCCTAATTTTCCCTCCATATTTTCTTATGCAACAATTGAAATTAGGCCCATGTCGATATTGTGCCTTACCCAATTCTAGGCCATTTACCCACCTTAGGCATTAGCACATCAATCTCTTATCCACCTAAAAAAATAACACATGTGATAACATCTTTGGAATTAAAAGGTATCATTTTCACTTCAAAATGCTTCTTTATGTCCTCTTGCAAAACCTTTTTACCTTAAAGGGGTAGAGATAAGAAAAAGGAATTCAAAAAGGTAGTTTTTAATGAAAATGAACAAGAGTTAGGAATTAGGAAAATAGCATAATCATAAGACAACATATACACACATATCTCAAAAGACCTCCATAGACATTTCAAACTTAAAAAAATCCTATAAGGGATCCCTTGGTACCTCCAATAGTGCACAAACCACCTCTTTCTTAGGCATCTAGACTTCATGCACTCAAATACATCCACATAAAAACTATTAAGTCATCCCTAGGATTGGAATGACCTATCCAAATACTCCCTTTGGTAATCAAAATCCTTTTAAAGGATGTGCATAAATTTATATGCTTTTATAGGCCTATGATTCAAAATTTTAACATGCAAATGGGATCTATAATCCTCAACCACTTTATGGAAACACATATTTCATATTTTGGTTAGCTCTTTTGGAGCCCATGTTTTCTCATTGTTCTTGGTGCATTATTTACAAGGGTCTTTGCATTAGATCTTGTTTAATTCAACTAGCTATTAATATTCAACATTGCCCTTTTTATGGCCATATGGAAACACTCAAGCACTTTTTATGGTTCTACCCATGGGCTCAAGAGAATTGGACTTGGATACATGATTTTTTAAGAATTTTAGACGTAAAATATTTTCTTGGTGCATGTGGACTTCTAGCTAATTTATTGTAAATGTTGATTCAATTCACCCAAAATTGACATGTTTTCAAATTGAAGATTCTATTTTATAATTGGAAAGATTTAAATTGAGCTTTTTTTAGGAGATTTTATGAATTCTCAATTTTTATCTATTCTACAAGTATGCTTTGTTTTAATATTAGAATAGGATAAAATGGCCGAGAGAAGGAGAGACCTTGGACCGAGCCGAACGTAGGATTTTCATGGAAGAGACCCAAGTAGGTGGCCCTTTAATAGGAGAAATGAGGGCAGGAAGCATAACCCAAAATGGCAAGCACCTCAACAAGCAAGGAAGGCTCCAATAAAGCAAGGTCAAAAATTTTCAAGGTAGGAAAAGGATAACCCTATGTCAATGGATCGGGAAGCACGAAACAGATGGGGGTATGCTAGGTTGCAGATGATTGGACCAGTAGATATGAAGAGCCTGGAAAAGAAAATTTGGAGGCTGAAACCCCAAGTAGGGCAACCGACATAAAAGGTGTACCCAAATGTGGAACATACAACGGTGGTTTCTCTTCTGGTCGACGGGAAGGTGTGGAATGATTCAGTGAGACATTTAAAAGAGAGGGATTTTTTTATGAAGTGGAGCGGACCTTGGCCGGCTTTCAAAAGGGTCAGAAACTGGTACGACACTCATTGGGGAAAGTCTACATTTTTGAAAACCCTTCCAAATGGTTTCTATCTGGTTATTTGTCCATAAGAGAGAGATAAAGAATGGATTTTCAATAGTGGTCCATTCTTAATGGGAGGTAAGGGTTTCTTTTTAAAGGATTGGACTCCAAATTTCAACACAAAAATAGAAGCCATAATGGAGGTGCCGATATGGTTAAGACTGTACAATCTACCTCATGAGTATTGGAATGAAGAAACCCTAAAGTTAATAAGCAACAAGCTGGGCACCTTCATAAAAGCGGACGAGGCAATAACGAATAATGACTACAATATGTATGCACGTATTTTTATTTTATGGCAGGCGACTCACCCTCTCCCAAGGATGGTGGAGCTGAAATCTGGGGAGGGTACCTGGAAACAAGAAATAGAAGTTGAAGAAATAATGGAAATGTCTTTGGTATGTAAGGGTCTAGGGCGTCCAGTTGGCGAATGCGAACATCTGTCAAAAGGGAAAACTCCAGATGTATATGCTTTAAATGACCTGATGGTTTTGAAGGAAAATCAACATTAGGTAGAAAATGGGGAGTTTATGGAGGTAATGGTGAACCACCAGGAGCCCTTAGATGGGGTTTCTTGATATGGTTCTTTTTCAGATGCTCTCTTAAATTTGTGGGATTCAGACAATGAGAATGGTAAGAATGATGATTTGGTAAGAAGGCATTTGGATGTTTGTAATAATAGCATTATCCCACAGATGGAAATGGGTCCTTTTGAGGAAGCCAAGGATTCTCCTAGTAGTGGAAAACAAGAAATAGGCTTCAAAGGAGTGGAACAGATCGGTATCGAAAAGACTTCTTTGTTGAAGGTAAACATAGACACTCAAGGCAAGGTGATGGAATGTGATGGCCTTGTCAATCGGTTGGAAGCCTCTACCGACTCTAAAAGGAAGGTCTCAAACCCATTTTTCTTACAAGAATGGGGAACAATGAATAGTGAGGGAAAAAATTAGAAGAATTCTTGTGGTAGAAAGGAGTTTAAGTCGGCCTGGGGAGAAAAGGGGTGAAAGCCCTAAAGCTAAATCTACTTTCCCATCTACTAAAAAAATGTGTGTAGTGGAAAGGAAAACCCCAAATGAGGTGGAAAACCCTTTCCCGGAGGACTCATATTTTAAAGATATTCCAATATCTCTAATTCATAACATGGAAAGTTCATTTGATGAGGTGGGAGAGGAGGGGAGTATGTATGAATATTTGGATTCAGAATCCCTAATGGAAGGGATGGGAGAGGAAGGGGATGAGCTAGGGTTAAGTTCAGAGTTGGGCATAAGTGAGAAGAGAACTGTGTCACAAACGCTAGCAAAGCAGGTTCGTGTTAAGGTGGGGGAAAAGAAGAAAAGAGGTCCAAAATTTGATAAGGAAAAACTAGAATTGGCCGGAAGTGCATCAGGCCAAAAAAAGCTGAGATCGGGAAAAGGCTGTGCCTTTTCCCGGGAGCCATGAAGGTCCTTTCGTGGAATGTTAGGGGCTGCAATGCCCCTAAAAAAAATTGGCTGATCAAGAGGTTTTTTTATTAGATGAAACCTAATATTGTCCTTTTATAGGAGTTAAAGCTTAGTGAGGAGGATATCCCTTTTTTCAAGAGATGTTTTGGTTCATTGAATTGCTTTGTTGTGGCAATGGAAGGAGTGTTAGGGGGTTTAGGTTTTCTAGCAAGAGAAGCAGTGGCGGTTGCTCAGGAGGTTCATTCTGGTAAGTCTTGGCATTGGATCTCTATTTTTTCAAGACAATTAGTGGCAAATTTAAACATAATCAATATCTATGGGCCTAATAATATTGGAGAAATGAAAAGAGTATGGAGGGAGATTTCAGAAGTGCTTCAAAATAATGGGGATCTTATGTTTATTTTGGGTGGGGATTTTAATGCTATTTTACATTTAGTAGAAAAGAATGGTGGGGTTGTCTGGGCCACCCAGAAACAAAAGGATTTTAGTAGCTTTGTGACTGAAAATGGTCTTATGGATGTAAACTTCAAATCTGGTAGTTTTACTTGGACTAACAGAAGAAGTTGATTTTTAAATATAGCTAAAAAATTAGATAGGTTCTTGCTTGCTGGAAATTGGGTGGATTCTCATTGGATTGTATAGGCAGAAATTATCCCAATCTCTGGATCGAATCATTATCCAATTTGTGTCAGAATTCAAGAGGATTCAGTTCATGATAGATGCCCTTTTAAATTTGAGAAAATGTGGTTGAGAGCAGAGGGCTTTTTAGATGTGGTGATGAATTGGTGGATGATTTCCCCTGAAAGGGAATGAAATAAAGCATATATCTTTTCAAAGAAACTTCAGTATGTAAAGGAGAGATTAAAACAGTGGAATAGAGAGGTATTTAAAAACATTTTCTTAGAGAAAATTCTTTTAGAGCAAGAGTTGGGAGTGGTAAATGAGAAGGTAATTGAAGGCGGTATGACGGAAGAAGATTTTCGAAGGGAAAAGGACCTGAATAAACAATATGCTGAGATCTTGGCTCGAGAAGACATTTACTGGAAGCAGGAATCTCAGGAGACATGGCTCAAGGAGGGGGATCAAAATACAAAATTCTTCCATAATTCAACAAAGGTGAGAAGATCTTTTAACAAAATCCTTTCAATTCAGGATAGGCAGGGAAATATCTTAACAGAGAAGGACGAAATCAACAAGGAGGCTATTAGTTTTTTTTCGGAGGCCTTCAGGGCCTCGGTAAATGATCCTACTCAGGAGCATTCCTTACTAGAGGTGATCCCTCAATGTGTACAAAATGCTTAGAATGCATCTCTGATAAAAAAGGTAACTATGAAAGAGGTAAAAGATGCTCTTTTTAGTTTGGGAAGTGATAAAGCTCTGGGACTAGATGGATTCCCAGCTTTATTTTTTTAGAAATGTTGGAATTTTTTTGCAAATGACATCTGGGAAGTGATGGAGGAATCTAGAAGAGGAAAGTTTATTCTAAAAGATTTTAATAATACCTTCATAGCTCTTATTCCAAAGAAAGAGGAAATATCATCTTTTGGCGACTTTCATCCTATTTCCCTTTGTAACATGATTTACAAGGTAATCTCCAAGGTTCTAGCGAATAGGTTGAAGGTTGTTCTTGATTTAGTGATTTCTTCTGAGCAAAGTGGCTTCTCTCCTAATCGTTCTATCTATGAAGGTATAATTGTGGCTCACGAAGTGATTCACTCCATCGGAGTCAAGTGGTTGGAAAAAATGTTGATCAAATTGGACATAAGGAAGGCATATGATGAAGTGAATAGGGATTTTCTCTTAAAAGTTCTCTAAAATTTGGTTTTTGTGAGGAATGGGTCAAGTGGATAGAAAGTTGCATCAAATCTCCTCGCCTATCGATTCTGGTGAATGGAAGCCCGCAAGGGTTTTTTGAAACTGAAAAAGGATTAAGGCAAGGTGACCCAATCTCACCGTTTTTGTTCATAATAATGGCAGAGGCTTTAGGTCGTCTGATAGCTAAAAAGAGGGAGGCAGGGGTGTGGAAAGGTGTGACTGTGGCGGAAGACTTGGACCTGATTTCTCACTTGCAATTTGCAGACGATACTTTGCTTTCGAGGGAAGCAACTTTCAGGGAAGCTAGGGTGATAAAGGGGGTTTTGGATAAATATAGGGTTGCTTCAGGTCAATGTATAAACTGGGGTAAATCTGAAATTTTCTTCTTTAACACAAAAGTACAGAAGCAAAGGGAGATATGTACCATTCTTGGGATGAAAAAAGGTTCATTGCCTCGAAAGTATCTAGGAATCCCTCTATTTGGGGGAGCTAGCAAATCAGCTATATGGAAGGATTTAGTAGATTGTTGCTTGAAATGAATGGACGGGTGGAAGAGTAAATGGTTAACATCGGCGGGAAAAATTCTGATGTTAAAATCGGTAATATCTGCTCTTCCCATTTTCTCGATGATGTTCCTGAAAATTCCCAAGAAGGTAATAAATATCATAGGTCAAAGGATGAGAAAGTTTTTCTGGAACAAAGCGCAAGATCGGGATAAGCTTCCTCTATTGGCCTAGAGTGATATCTGTAAACCCAAAGAGGTAGGAGGGGCTGGTGTGAGGGATTTTAATTTGATGAATGAGGCGCTAGGAGCGAAATTGGTTTGGATTGTATACACTCAACCTAACCAGTTATGGGTTCAAATCCTAAAAGCAAAATATCTGGATACAATGGAGGATAATAGGATTCTAACAATGCACAACCCACCAGCTAGCGCAATAATTTGGAATTTTATCATTTCTTGTAGATAGGTGATTATTGAGCATATAACTTGGCAGATCAGGAATGGTTAGAAGGAAAATTTTTGGGAAGATTCATGGGCAGGATACCCAGTATTGTAGAACTTTGAGAATGTGCTAGAGGTCAAAAATTGGTTCAAACAACACTGGGGGATAATGTAAGTGACTATCAGGAATTTAAAAATGATGGTTTGGGAGGAGAATGGGGGTGGGAATCCCTTCAAAATGCGGAGTTGCAAGAACAACAAAGGAATATCATGGAGGGAATTCTTAGGTGTCGAAAGGTGACGAGATAAAATTGTGACGACAGAGTAATTTGGTGTGGAGCTGTAGATGGTAATTATTTAGTAAAATTGGGATACCTGTTCTTAGAAGCAAGAGTCAGGAATGAAGGATGGCCGATGGATTTTTTTTGGGGGAAGGAATGCTTACCAAAAGCAGGGACCTTTGCTTGGCTAACAGTCAAAGGTCGAATCTTGAAAGGAGAAAGAAGAAGGCGGTTGGGGTTTTGTGGTCCTTCAAGGTGTGTAATGTGTGAAAAAGAGGAGGAAACAGTCGATCACTTGTTGCTGCATTGTGAAATGGCAGCTTCTTGTTGGGATATGTTGCTGAAATCATTGGGGTGGCATGGCCCTCTACCAGTCACTTTAAAAGGTGTCTTTGAAGGATGGTCGGTGTGTAAGGGGAAATCAACTTTCTCATGTGTTTGGAGAGTAAGCCCTTCTATAGTAGTATGGGAGATATGGAAGGAGAGAAATAGGAGGATTTTTAAAAGAAAGAAAGGAGCCCTTAGAATGATTAATTTACAAAATTAATCACTCTTTGGAAGAAGTGGTGGGAGCAACAGCCTCAAATTACTTTAACTCAAATACTCCTTACACGAATGAAGATAAAAGAATCCATTCCATTTGGCCTAGAATTCAGCTAAAGCTCGTTAAGGGGCCTAGTTGGGTTGATCCAACAGAGACTGTGGCTGAAGAAGTAAAATGGGAGAAACTAGAAGTAGGGTGGTGGAAAGTGAATTTTGATGGAGCAGCAAAAGGAAATCCGGCCCGTCGGGGGTCAGATGTATAGTCAGGGATTGGAATGGCAATGCCATAGCCTTTGGAGCAATGAGGCTAAGAGATGGAACGAATAATGTGGTTGAAACAACAACTACCTTAATGGCAATCAAATTAGCAAGGTTGGTAGGAGTTTCCAAGGTTCATCTGGAAGGCAATTCACTTCTAACAATTCAAGCAATAATCAAAGGTAATATCAATGCATGGCATTTGCAAGGGGTGGTAAGAAGGATAGAGAAGGAATTAGCATGTTTTGAAGCATTTAAGGTGAGGCATGTACAAAGAATGGGAAATATGGAGGCTAACATTCTTTTGAAATGGGTGCTATCTTTGATGGAAATAGACGTTGTAAGTTTTGAAGATTTAAGAGCAATAAATGGGGAAGATCTGATGGAGGGATTACATGAGTACGATGGCAGACTTCCGTAAGGAATAAGGTGCGGAGGGAAATCAAAGTAGGGAGGATACTGAGAATTGGAGGAGATGGCGGCGCCGAAGTACAATTGAAATTAATGGTTTAGGCTGACAAAGTGAGGCGAGTTATAATCTCACCTCTATCGAAGCTTTTTTAGGGAGGCGGTTGCTGTGTTGGGTGGTCACATTAAGTGGTGATGTGAAGAGGAGCCGTTGGAGAGGTGATACGATGATGGAGGCAAGTTTCTTACTGTCTTTTCACAAGAAACTAGACCCATTCATAGGGAGAGCCTCCATGAAGAGACTGCACAGGCTCTTCAAATTTAAAGATAAAGAAGTGGCGCAAGCTGTAAAGATTATGCCTAGTGATGGGTTTGAGAAGATGACACACCGGTACCGAATGAATTCAGATATATATTCGCTGGTAATGGCGCGGGGGTTGGATGTAGGGGAGACAGTGAATGAAGTAAGGCGGGTAATGAAAGCTCTGGTGCTAAAGGATTTCTTGGGAGACATGGAAACAATCCTGTAACGAGCAATTCCAGGCATTAGGTTGATCAAGGAGGAGGGTCGGGATGGTGGTGGCCCAGAAATGGTGAATTTAAATCATTTGTTTATAAGATGGCCAGAGGGACGTACAAAGGATCATTGGAGGGAGGATGCAGAGTGAGGATGGAAGGCATTAAAAATATGTGTAGAGTTGGCACAGTTGGAGATAAATTTGGCGGACCTTAAGGAGTTTGCGAGAGAGGAACTGCATGAAAGCAGAGGCTTACGTCCACAAAAGAGAGCCAAGCCACTAAACGAAATCGTGCCATTGGAGCTGGGAGAAATTTATGAAAAAACTGTGTAATTTGTATTTTAGAAATTTGGTTTTTTTGTTTAAAAAGGGTGGATGGTTAGGATAGTTGGTGTCAGATGAATTTGTGCTTAAAATAGCTATATAATTTTTTGGGTACTGGTATAGGTGTAAGGGTGTAGGTAATCATAGTTTTTTGGCTGAAGGGGGATGAATGTAGTTTTGTCACTGGTTAATCAGATACTCGGAGCATGGGTTTTTTGGTTTTACTGCTATAAGTGTAAAGTTTGTTTTAGACAATTCAATAAAATAAAAACTTATTATCGACCAAAAAAAAAAAATTAGAATAGGATAAAAAGGTTACCCTAGAAGTTTCTCACCTATGGACTCTTATTGAGTGTTAGGAAAATTCTCCTTATGTTGTTTCTTGTGTGTCACCTTCCTTCTCTAGTAGGGGTCCTTCCCTTGTTGAAGGGAATGAATGAGATCATCTAGCCACTATGATCAATCTAAACATCATTCTCATGGTTATCATGGATCACATGAATCTCCTTAACATAGATGGCATGGTTGGTCCTAGAAAACATGTAGCCATTATATTATTTTTTGAAACCTTGTGACATGAGGTTTATGCATGGAATGACAATGGAAAATTCCCTTGGTCAAATCTTATCATTTCTCTTATTAGAAATGATTTTGAAGAAAAAAGAAAAAGAATAGGGTGTCATCATAGGGTGAGAGCCAATAACCAATGGTCAAGACCTCCTAAATGGATGGAAGAATATCCCATCCACCTCCTTTTTCTTATATAGATATTGTAGCTTAGTTGTTTAACAACTTTTTATTACTTATATAAAATTTCATCTTACTTGAACTATTTGGGGTGTGAGTCAATTCCACCTTTTTCTTTTGTAAATGAATGCATATTTATTTTTATAAATTAATACAAATGAACACTTATTTATAAAAACATATACAATATTAATTCATATAATTTTTATTATTTAAAATTTACAATAAAATATTAATTTTTTTATCATTGTTTCTAAAATAAATTTTAGACAAGAATATAAATTTATATTATAATTAAAATAAAATATCATAGATTTCTTAAATACATCTATCTAAAAGACATTAAGAGATATTCTTTAGGTGTCTGTATTTAATTTTTTACATATGATAGATATATTTAAGATATCTATAATAGTTTAGAATATATATTATCATATCTTAACTAGAATATACATATTTCATGTATTTCTTCATCATTTGTAGCTATTATGAAAGTTTATATCTAGGTTGATTTATATTTTTTCAAAGAAGTTAAATAATAATAAATTGTTTACTTCCACTTTTGCTTTAAAACTTATTTTAGCTTTTATAGAAATACCATTCTAATATCTTAAACACTATTGAATAAATGTATGGACACATAAATAGGTAAGTGGGTAGATAAGAAAATATATCAACACTATTTATTTAAGTACTATTTTATTTTTGATATTATTTACTTTATTTTTATTTGAAGAGTTATTTTTTTTAATAATTTTATAAAAAAATGAAAATATATTATTTACTTTAACAATTACTTCAAGATTTTATTTTTCTGCATGTGTATCATTTTTAATAAATATCTATACTACTAGATATATTATATGTACACATGATTAGACAAATGCCATCTAACAAATTTAGTCCTTGCCATTACAATATATTTGATAATAACTACTTAAGAGAATATAAAATATTTATTGATCTTGCAACCTAATTGACTATGTTAATTTCTAAAAGTTAAGTCAATAATGTGAGATTAGAATAAAGAAGGTGACAAGAAGAAGAATTTTCTATTAGATAGCAACATTAATTAATCGAGATGACAATAAAGGGATGTTGCAAGAGATTGAACATGCAATTGAAATGGTTCAAAAAGAATAGATGTGAGAGATTTATCTCAATAAATGAGAAATACGTTGATTAAATATTATTAGAGGAGCAGTTTTAGATATGGTTGGACCTTTTAAAAGGGAATTTATAATAAATACCTAGCTTAACTTTGATCACAATTTTTAAAAAATAACAAAAGTAATAATGGGATTTAAATAATATATTGTATATTAAATATGAAAAAATATAATCTTTTTCTCATTTTTAGTCTAATAATCATTTTTAAAAATTGTAATATCAAGATTCATAATAAATATGAGATTTCAAACACCCATATTTGTTATAGGACCCATAGACCAACAACGAAATCCTCTATTTTCTATAGAAAAGAATGGAATTACACTCAGTAATTTTATTTTTTAATATTCTACTACTTGTTTCCACTAAAAACTCAACTTATTCCTCATGATCTTGAAAATAATGATAGATTTAAAAATACAAATTTTTTATCTAATTTGATTTTTACCCCAACAACGTTACAAAATAGGTCTCTTTGTTTCTTCCTACTGAAATCCTAATAAGCCTACCTTTCATATATAATTCTATATTTGCATAAGTTATTATAATTGAATTGCAAACATATAATTGTGATTGTTATTTTAAAAGTAGCAACCCTAGTGATGCTTATGAGAACTTGTACTTCCTAATATCGTGTTCCATTGTGTATGTGTGTGTGTGTGTGTGAGAGAGAGAGAGAGAGAGAGAGAGAGAGAGAGAGAGAGAGAGAGAGAGAGAGAGAGAGAGAGAGAGAGAGAGAGAGAGAGAGAGAGAGAGAGAGAGTGCAACACCCTTGATGTGAATAAAGAAGAAATAATGTATTTTGTTTAAGTAATGAAGATAGATAATTTTGCAAGAATAAAATATAATTCTATTCTTTATAAATTATGTAAGAGCATGAGATTGATTGTAATGAAAGATTTACAAATATATATTTCTAGAGAATGATTGAGCTCCATTTTTGTGTAGAAAACTAGAAAGCTATACAATACCCTTTACGAGCACAAATTAGAAGGAATCTATTTTGGCTGGGAAATGAAGATAAACATGTGTGCAAGGACACAATCACGTTTTATTCTTTATATATTACATAAGAGCATGAGATTGATTGCAATGAAAGATTTATAAATATGCATTTCTTTAGGAAAAGAGGCAACTCAAATAAACCATGTTGATCTTTATCTCCGACTAATAAAATAAATTCTCCCTCCATTTGTTTTAATTGCCACACTACTAGTGCATTCAAATAAAAAAAAATAGATAGTTAAAAAAAAAATTATTCATATATTTAGAAAGAAGGAAAACATTATTAATCATTTGAATAACATTAAAAAGTTTAATACATGGTGTGGAAAACAAATTAAGACAAGCGAGAATGTATTCTTAAATTCTTAAAAGAGATACTCTTATGCAATGGCTCTTATACTAATCTTGCATTTCTTGAGGTTTTATATAGGTGAAACAAATAGCTAAATGCAAATAGTCCCACAATATAATATTAGTGATATGTAATAGTATTATGTACTAATTCAATTTTTATAAAAAAATATGGATGATTGCATAAAGAATAAAAGTAATTTCTCTACCAATTTTGATTTGAGTTGAGATAATAAAATGCTTGTGAGCCTCACTAATGAGCTTGGATTAAGAATATAAGTTCTTGTTTTAAGTTCAATTATCTTTCAAAGGAATTATATTCAAATAAGAAGCTATTGATTTATATATAATAACTGATTCAAAATAAATTGGTTAAAGCACTGAATTCTTATTGTAAAGACACAAATCCAAAAGAGACATCTAATATGGAATTGTAACTCGTGACTCTTGGTATTCCATAGTTGACTTCTAGTATGGAGGTGGTCTTCCATAAGTAGTTTCTAGTGTGATTTATAGAAATGAGCTAATATTAGTCTCATGATTGTGCTTACAAGAACTTGTATTTATCTCATATTGATGCTCATATGAACAAAATATATGTAAATGATTAACAATATAAAAAATGACAACTTAAACAATTGTATTAACTAACTTCTATAAATATTAAAGTAGAAATAACCTAACCTATTAAACTATAATTTCTATTGGTATAGTGAATACCTTAGAATCACATCCATATAATCTAATTGTTAAAGGTGTTGAAACACAATCACATGTATGGAAGGATTGTTTAGAAACAAATATTTTTAATAAAGTCTTTATGTATTTTTGAATGGTTTAATACATGGTAATGAATTGAAAGCATGTAGTTTCCATAGTCCATATTAACAATTAATAACATATTTTTGGATTTGACTGTGTGCAATTTTTTATCATCAAAATTTCAAATCAAATTACATGATCCATCATCAAGATGAAATAGTTAGAGAAGAGAGGAATGATAAAACTACATGGTAATAAATTTAGAAAGTTTGTGCGATTTTTGTAATATAACTATTTATTATGTGGATCGTTCATAAGCCAAGGCAAAATAATTAAAATAATGGGTAAGCAAAAGATATGTTTATACAATATTATTTCAAAACAAAAATTTGATATCTAATAATATTCATATCATTTAGAGTAAGATTTTTTTTAGAGCCACAACTAATTGATAATTTTTAGAAGAATGTTTATATTTTAGTTTTAGTAGGAGGGAAAATAAATGAGTATGATTGATGGTTTGAAAATTATTGATTAAAATTCAATCTAAATTATTTGAAAATGGCATGCCAATATTTTAGGCAACTCATGTCCATCAAATCAAATAATGATAATTTCATTTTAAAATTAGTAGATTGATTTTGAAATTTTAGGGAGAGGGAAAATAAATTGAATATCATTAATTTATTAAGTCTTAGTTATTGTTTGTATCAATTATTATATAATATTCCAATCAAGACAATGACATAAATAATTAGATAGATGAGATAAAATAGAGATATTATTTATTTAATATTTAATATCATTATTTACTTCATTTTTATTGAACAACTATTTTATTATAAAATATTTAATATATTTTGTTCACTTTCAATTGTTTATATTATTTTTGTTTTATTTTTTGTTATTTAATAATACACCACTAAAATTATACTTATTATTAAATAACATCAAGAACAATATATTTATTTTTATTTTTTTATTCAATATATTTATACGTTCAGATTGCATAGGCCTTGTAACTCAACCCAACAAACTCAACCACCCTTGTCATGGGCTTACCTTTTTGTTAGGTTTTGGGGGAGGAGGAGATGAGCTAGGCGAGACTAGTCCTCTAGGGGCTAAGACTACACCCGACACGACCCTAGCCAAATTCATCCGGGAGAGAGAATCAATCTTGAGACCTACATGGCACAAACCCAAAGCCCTCAACAAACTACGCCACCCGTTCGGGTCATATTTATTATATTGTTATCTATGTAGTCTTTTGAGTCAAACTCATTGACCCATGTTTCATGAATAGTGATTCACGAAAACTTAATACCTCCTACTCATCAATATATTTATTAAATAGTAATAATTTGACTTGAAAATGAATATCAAATTTATATATTTATATCTACCCAAACTAACACTGAAATTATAGCTTTCAGGTTAATAAACACAAATTAGTTAAAAAAACTTTGGTTTTAATCTACCCTAATTATTTCTCTTATCATTTGTGGGATGAGGTGTGATCTTAACGGTTAATATTGAGCAAAATGATTTGTTACGGTACATAGTGTGTTTCCTTGCTTGAAAAAGACCCCTTTTACCTAATTTCATGATTCCCACATAAATTTGGCCCCACACATGATTATCTTACTTTTGGGTACTATAATGATTGATAGATACCTACTTCATCATTCTATAATTTCCTTTTCGTACAATCCTTCCCTCAACTACCTCGCTTAACTAATTTGCAATAAAAATCTTTCCAAGAAACCAAAGGTTTGTTGAAATGGTTAATTAGGTTTAATTATTCAAAAGAAAAAAATTATTAAATTTAGATTTTTAATAAAAACTTAAGTTTACAATAATAATTTTATAGGAACTTAAGTTTATAAATGGTTAAGGATTTAGATTCAAAACATGATAATTATTACTAATTTTTTATAAAAAATTAATTATATGAGGGTATAGAGGAAATTAATATATTGATATAAATGAATTGCAATTAGTATAGATATTTTATATGTATTTATTTGAAAAAGTTGAGAGATATCAATTTGAAGCTATTTTATTAGTACTTGTATGAGTTTTGTTAATTAGTTATTAATAAGTTGGTTTTGAATCAATTAAAAACTAACATTTTTATCCTCGTCAAATTAAATTATTTTTTAAAAAGTGAATATGTAAAATATTTAACTTTAGAAATTTTAAAAATTATTTCTCTTAAACACAATTCTAAAAAACAAAAAACAAAAAATAGAAAGCCTAAAAAATGGATTGTCAACATGTAATAGATTTAATGTTTATTTATTTTAAATATATATTATATTTATTTTATTAATAAAATTTATTTAATATATAAAATTAGTAATATAACATTTATTAAATATACAATTTATTTAAAAGTCGGTGATTAAATTAATATTTTAATATGGAACACAAAATCAAATTAATTATAATAATAAAAGAATAATAATATTTTAGTAATTATAATATTATAATATTAATATATATATTTTTAAAAAGGAAAAAGGCATGAAGCCTATAAATATTTTATTATAATATAATAGATACATAAGTTTGCAAATCAAAATCTAATTTGATCAGTATGATTTACAATTTTTAAAATATGACCAAAGTCTAGCCATAAATGATACCATGCCAACTTCAATTTTTACAAACAGAGCAAAAGTCGTCATTGATAAACTATTTTTAACTCTAGACTAGGCTTGCTTATGTGAAGAACTTGCAAAATCTGATCGGACAGTGATTAGTATGACTTTCATAATTTACAAAATGATTAAGACTGTAACACCCCGCCAAAGAACCCCAGAGGACAACACATCTAACTACAATGATGACACAATTTTTTTTTTAAAATGAAATAACATGAATTGTCAAACTTATCTAAACATATCATATATGCTAAACTAGGTCCTCTAAGGTTCAATGACTGCATTACGAACAAACCTACTTAACAAGATCTAAACACACATCTCCATATTATAATATCAGATACATCATCATTAAAGATAATATAATAAGAACCATTGGGTACATATACATTCTCCATTACATGGGAGTACATCATTACATTGTTACAAGATTACATCAATGCTTCCCTAAATACAACAGAAAGAATACATCAAGATTACATTACATGATACAAAGGATATACAGATCAATACATAACATGTGCAACTGTCTCTCAAATTGGTACAAGATTTGGGGTCTGCTACATAAGGTACATCCTTGGTGCAGGAGCACAATTGGTGCAAAATTGTCAAGTCAAGTTCATAAGGTCTAGGCTTTAGAGGTTTTTGAATTTTTTTTAAAATAAGGTCTATAAGACCATATGTTGATGTAATTGGTCATTTTTTATAGTATTTAGGGGTCTAGGTGGTAGAATTTTCAAATTGTGCAAAAAAGTGTTAAAGTTGCCAAGTTAGAATGTTGTAAAGAGTTAAAAGTTGCAAATTTGCCTTGTTAGAGGAATTTGAAGAGTCAAGTAAGTTTAAAGGGTGGTTAGGGAGTTATAGCCATTTGGTTTTGATAGGAGAAAGTTTAAATAGCATGAGAAACTTGAATGGAAGGTTGTTGAAGATATTTTGAAGCTTGAAGATTGAAATAAACTCATATTTTCTCCATTTTTTTGTGTTTCCAGATTGTAGTAGCAGTTGTACGGACTTGTAAATCATCTTTCTGATTCATTTCTTTATGGAGTAGCATAGTAGAGTGTTTCTTCTCTCTTTTGAATCCATTTTGAAGGGTTTATATTGAGTTTTGTGTCTTCTATCATCAATTTACTAAAACCAGCCTGAACTTGTGCATTTGAAGGTTTTGAGTCAATAATATGGCTTTTTGACCCATTCCTCTTTCTGTAGCCTATGTAACTTGAGGAATGGGTCTACACTAACTGTAATAAGGCATGAGGATGATAGTTTAGAGCAGGGGAGGTCTAGAAGTGGATTGGGTGTGAAACCCTATGAGGAAATGTTGAGTTTTCCTTAAGAAAAATGAGGTTTTGATAAGTCAAATTGAGTTTATGAGTTGGGAAGCATGGTTTTAAGATGGATTAAGCATGTGCAGATGATTTTTGACTTTTTTTAACAGTTTTCAAGTTATGGAGTATTTGGCAAGTGCCTTTTTCAATAAACCCTAGGGTTACTAGGCCTAGGGAGAGGGTTTCAAGGTTTGGCTATAAGATGATTGGATTTCTATGATCTAATTGAGGAATCTGAGGTTTTCAAGCATTTGAATTTCTGACCCAAAGTTTTAGAGAGTTTTCCTAAGTTTAGTGAGTGGTTTCTTTGTAAAAGTGGGCTAATTTGAGCCCTACAAAGCGTAGAAAACCTAGTTTGTGTAGTTTGGTACAAACACAAGCATAGGTGATTGTTGGGTATGTTGAAAGGCTATGTAATGGGTCCCTGATGTGTTTTGTGTTGTGAATTTAAAGGGTGTGAGAGTGGAGTAATACCCGATTTAGTGGAATTGCTATGCTACAAGGAAACATAGCGATCTTGCTGAATGAAGGAGTTTTGATGAGTTTGTGATTTGACAATTGTGTTTGCAGTTTGGAATTGTGTGTTTTTGTGTTGCAAGCCTCCCCCTATTGCATCAATCCTCCATGCTCACAGACAACAACAAGGGAAACCCAATGGAAGAAAAAGCACTATCCACCCTACCATGTGGAACCCTAAGGTCCACCCCCGTGCTAGGAGATAACAATAAGGTCCCACTACTCAAAACAGTCAAAAAGACAGAAGGCTAACACAAAAGTACTAAACATGGCTCCAACATAACAAAGTACAACATAACATACATAATAGAGGCACCGCTTCCAGAGGCACGCAAACAACCAAGGAAACACAAGACTAGGGAATGCTAGACTGCAATGGGGAGGAGTGTCATCACATAGCTTGCTATGGGTTACCCTAGAAAATCTTCCTAGGTTATCGGCCCCCATTCTGGGTTACCTTGGCAACCTCTACCAATCACCAGCCCCCATATAAACTCATGCGGGATCAACATACCTTTCAAGAGGACAATGTAGTTGATCTTGACATTCTAGGCCTTCCCACTCATCTCAACCCTAAATGAGCACTTGAGCCATGAGTGAGGCGTTATCCTAATTAATGTGAAAACTACCCAACCCCCCCTAATTCATTTTAGGTTATCACTGGATTAAAGAAACTCTCAATGAGTTACCTTGGACACCACTTTGGGTGTCGGCCCCCATTGAAAGCCACTCCCCCTACTAGCAACTAGAGACCCGACATGTCAACAAGGTAAAGCCATCTTGCACACCGAAACGAAGCCACAAGAATCACATATCTAGAGAATGGCATGAACCATCTCGCACACAAATCCCAACCATAATAACAAGTAAACAATGCAAGGCTAAAGACCCTCATGACCACTTTCAAAGTGACCAAAAACGTGAAACCAAAACTCAAGCTATTTTCCCCAAGCCTCTCGAAACAAACCTTGACAATTTCTGCATAGACTCCCATTTAAAACTAATAATCCAAACCCACTTAAATTTCCCATACATAATGCAATTCAACTCACAATAAACCAATGTAATCAAAATATCCACATATAATAACAAATCAAATACCATATTCAACGCAAATGATCAACAATCACTACATCCATGAAGGACATAATTCCACATCTCATGTAACTCATTTTCTTAGCCACAAAATCACTTAATAAATCATCCACCACCCTAACATTTGTATTTGTTAACAAGTTACATGGTAATTTACACCCCAACTATTAAATAGTTATAAAAGCAATCAACTTTTATTAAACAATGCAAGGATAACCTAGTTGATTTGTTTGACAGTTAACACCCATCTACTACATTTTACATATAGTTATACAAAAGAGAGTAATTAAAATCTATAGCCAACTCAAACTAATCTTCCTTTGGATTTCCAATGCATTAGCTATATTTAATAATACTTAAACAATCCACAAATTATACAATCACCTACCTAAAAATCAATCCATACTCACCATAATTTCCACTAGACCTATACACAAGGCAATTCAAGTTCACAATAAACCATACAATAATGAAATCTTCATACTTAAACAACTCCACTATTAATGAATACATAGAAATCACATTTAAATAGATCACTAACTCATTTACTTAGCTTAATCCTTCAATTGTTCAAATATAATTAAAACAATTTTGTTTCCTTCAATTTAATTCTCCAATTCGTTTAACTTTCATAATCAACTAATTCCTAAAGACCGAAATTTCCTTAACTAAAACCTTGATACACATGCACATACATATATATATATACCTATTGAAAGGATGAAATGGTGTTTATAACTCTCAATCTCCATGTATATATATATATATATATATAAAATTTTGTATTTTCATTTCATCATACTGCTGCTTACAGCCAAAAGGATCAGATTTAATTAAAGAAAATAATCATTTAAATATCTCCACACACACCCACATATATATATTCTTAAAAATTGAATATATAGAGGCTGGAGGCAGTGAGCTATCTAAATCGAATGGAGGCTTTTTTAGTGAGTTTCCCACCCAAAACAAGAACATCATGTAAATCAAACCTCTTGCCTTCATCTAAAGGATGCCTATCATCACATCTAAATCGATTCTTTATCCTTGTATAGGCATGTGATATATTTATCAAGCACCATCAACAAAAAAATATTATTTCATGAGCTAGGTGCAGGGGTATGGAGCACCGATATCATTCAACAAATGCATCCTTTACAAAATAGAAGCATAAACTAAATCATCGAACCAAGCCTCATAGCAATTATTCTACATATGATGCATAAGACAAAATTTGCTTGCCACTAAGTAATTAATGCTATTCAAAATGATTGTTGCCCAACTACAAACTATATATTGCAAGAATTCAAATTTCAGTAATAAAGCAACACCATCGACTAAAACAATTGCCATATATAGGTCGTCAAACCCAAAAAAGAGGCAGGATTTCCTTCAAACAAGATTAAGGAAAGACCATGGTTAGTATCATAAGGGTGCATGAAGTGAAATAGTAGAAGGCTATGCCTAGATTGAGTTTGTAAAAAGGCTTTAGAAACTTTCAAGCAAATGTAATTGGACAGGTGTAAAACATATTTCCACAAGGTTGTGAAAGCATGGGCAAGGCATGCGATTTGTCTACAGAATGCCACAAAAGATGTTTACAGACAAACCCATATTTTATTTATTTTTATTTCCAAATGAAATTATAATAACGGAAATCACTATTTTTTCCAAGCTACAACAACATGCAAGAATTTGTTTATATTAAACGGAGAAGCAATTTCAAGAAAAACAAAATACAAACCAACCTAGATTCCAATGCTACAAGAATGGAAGAACGGTGCCGAGATCTACTATTATGTTTGCAATGATCCACTTCGTCAAAACAATTCCAATAATTGATCCATCTTTCCCAAATTCAATATTTTCTTTCTAAACAATCATAAAAAAAATGCATCTATTCTACAAAAGAATTTCTTTTTTTACCAAGTTCTTGTTCAAAAACTAAAATCAAAGATGAAAACCCCAAAATCTCCCCAAAATGATATTTATTATTATTTTTCCAAACAAAAGCTGTAAGATTATCGAACACAAAAATCAGATGAAAATCACACAAAACAACAAGTTTCCAAACGATAACCAGTTCAAAGTCACACGTGCTTCAAAATTACTTTTTCTATCTTTTTAATTGTTTTATCTCTCTATTGATTATCTTCATCCGATTTAATATTTTATTTGCATAATATAATATTTTCCACATTTAATTTATTAAAACTCAACATTAATAGTTAATATCTTTATATTTTATTATAAAAATACTTTTTAACTTAAAAAAATAATTTAATAAATTAATTAACCAAAACCAACATATATAACCATTTACCAACCTGATTTATTTAATAATCTATTTAATTCAACAATTAATCAAACAACATAATTAAACAAATTTAATTCAAACAACCCAAGCAACATTTATCAAACATCATAAACGGGTGAATCATGGAGGGGCACTACAAAGACCCTATCCATATCTGATTGACCATGCTAGCTTACCATAATAGTAGAGAGAAAATAAAAAACATAGGTTCATTGTTGATAGAAAAAGAGTTCAAACACCCTGAACATAGCATTAATCCTCCATTTGGTAAAATTCGACAGAGTTTTCACCCTGCTATTCATGCCTTTCAACTTCATTATGTGAATTTGTCGTTATGTTTATGTCTGGAACCTACATTCTCAGCGGTGGAGGGAGCACTAGAGCAACATCTTTTCGACAAACATGTGCAAGTAGAAAGGATACAGACTAAATTTTTTCCTTGAATCCTTCAACTACATCCAGCTCAAAGCCCTATTCTGGAAGCTAGGGTTATTCAATTCAAAAGAGAACTTCAAAGCATCATAGAATAATACAAATTCCATTTTATGAAGCAAAAAGTGACGCAAGAATAACCCACCCACATAGCCTACTCCATTCCAGAAATCATAGTTTTGAATGTTATGCAGTAAAGCATTGTTTTCTTAGAAAACAATGTTAACCACCTTTGTTAAAATTGTTTGGACTGAATCTAAGCATTGAAGCATGTCCACAAGGTTTGAAATGAAAATTGAAACAAGATTAGAGGGGAAAATCAACCTTCTTGCTTGGGGATGTAGAATTTTTTCCCCAATTATGCACTTAATGCACTTATAAACGTTGGGACATTGCACCTTGAATACGAGTTGCAACTATTCTTGATCCAAGCACCTTGAAAATGGTCTTTCCCATGGTTGGACCGAGAAAGGGACCCTATAATTCTTAGGATAATATTCCATCTTTCACTTCTCTTCACAATGCCACAAAATTGATGTTTCCCTAAACAAAACAAGATCTTGCAAAAATTCACCGTCGCTATAGAAAAACCTACTCTTCGGAACACCAACTTGCCAAGAAGAAACAAGAGAATATGGTAAAATAGGCATTTTTATCACAATTATATTTGCTTTCACATGCTTGGGTATAAAAAATTGGGTAGTATACTGATTTATTTTTATGCCTGTTGTCATTTTAGAATTAAAACCCTGAGGGAGGCACACATTACACTATGAGCACAATAAATTGAAATGCTTGCAAGAATGATTATAAGAAAACCTTTGAAGAGAACCTACATCAAATTAAAAAGGGTTAATATTTAATAATTTGATTCATATGACTTGGTTGCTTGTGCATTTGATCCTCATGTGGCATGCTTAGATAATCTCCCATGTGAAAGATGTCCTTCCCTACATGGGTGAAATTCTCCTTTGGATTTGTAATCTAAAAGTACTTGATGCTTAATGATGCCACTTCTGTTACAATTGTGTAAAGATAGCTATAATAATTATTACAAATGGTTCTTCTCATGTGCATATTGACGAGGAGTTTTGGAAAAGTAGTCCTTTCCATTCAAAAGAAAAGCAACAATACACCACTCATCCTTCCTTCGCCAAAATAGCTACCAAATGGACATTTAATTACTAGGGGTCCATCAACTTATTTTCTATGAAATGTGGCAAGGATTGGGAAAATGGATAGTGAATATTATGTCTAGAATGACCAACTCTTTTTACCTTTATGTCTTTCTTTTGGATACTTTCCCTAGCTATGATTTCCACCAAGTTTGGATGCAAGCAAATGTCATTTATTTTATAGACTAACTCTTCCCTTTGTTGAGTGTCTATATTTTCTAGGAAGTCAACCAATTGGTTTCCCTCTCTGTAGGTATGGGGGATACTAAACTCTTCTAGCTTATCCATTAAACTACATGCTTGATGCAAGATGTATCTTAGTTTCCAATTTTGTATTTGTCTTTGTTTACATGCATTGACAATAAGCAATGAATCTCCTTCGATTAGAAGTTTGAGGAACTTTGAATCTACAACTATCTTCAGACCATACAAAAGACTATAAGCTTCTGCTGAATTGTTAGTTCCATCTGGGAGGGGGAATGATTTAGCATACACTATAGATCCCAAGCTATCCCTTATGACAACACCTACTCTTGATCTACTTGGGTTTCCTTTTGAGGCCCCATCGAAGTTTAACTTATGAAAACCATCGAGAGGAGGGAACCATGAGACCTTTGATCTATCAGTTTATTGTTTAGGTTGATGAAGACTACCCTTGAATAGAAATACTAATTGATCCCAATGCTTTATAAGTTGTGAGTCCCAATCTGTGAAGATGGAACTTACATTCTTTGAATTTTGAACATATGCATTAGTGACTTTTGAAATTAAATTTTCTAACTTTATTAGAAACTGCCCAGTGGTTGAGGATTCTTTCCTAAATATTCTCCTATTCCTTTCTAACCAAATACTCCATATTACAATAAAAGGTACCACTCTCTAGATACATGCAAAAATGGATGATTTATACAAAATTGACAAACTTGTGAATAATTCCCACAATGTGTTTTGTAATGAAGAAGACCAGTTTAGTTTCTTCTTCACAAATAACCAACATGACTGGGAAAATGGACACTGTAGCAAGAGGTGATTAGTATCCTCAAATGTAGAATTACACATGAAACTGAAATTGATCTGGAACATGCAATTGAGAAAGTTTATCACTAGTTAGTATCTTCTTCTTTGATGCTAGCCAGGAAAAACAACGTACCTTTGGAAGGATCATTGCATTCCAAAAAAAATGATGGGGCCCTTTGGGTTTCCAGTTGATTATCTTTGTTGATGATTGATCTATAACCCTGATGGACTGCATAATTTCCTGACTTTGAAGGTGTCCAGATTAGCTTGCCAGGATCATTAGATTTTTATACTATCCTGCCCCTTAAGATATCATTTAAATTTTGTTTTTAATTGTTAGGAATGGGAATTCTTGAGAGATATTTCCAGATTACTCGACCTGTACATTCATCAAATTTATGGAAGTAATCTTGAAATATTGTGCCCCAATTGACTAATAAGAATTCTCTTAAAGTTTGAAGTTCATGGATGGGTGACCATTCCATGAGTCAACCCAAAAAAGTGAATCCTGCCCATTATGAACCTCTCAAGTGATAAAAGGGGTAACTACATCTCTGCATGCTACAAGGAAATTCCACAGGGCTGATCTTGCTGGTGGATTGGAAATGGTGAAGATTCTTGTTGGAGATGTGGTATCTAAATATTTTCCTTGCATTATCTTACACCATTTAGACTGAGGTTTAGAATACAAATTCAAAACTAATTTAGCACCCAGGGACATATTTCTTGCTGTTAAGTTATGTATTCTTGCACCTCCTATGATTTTCACTGAGCAAATCTTTTCCAAAGAAATTAAAGAAATTTTCTTTTTATTATCTAGATTTCCTTTCCATAGGAAGTTCCTGATCAACTTTTCTATTTTTGACATAATAGATTTGGGGGCCTTAAGAACAACCATATAGTAATTTTGGATGGTTGATAAAATAGATTTAATCATCAAGATTCTTCCTAATAAAGATAACCATCTCCCTTTCCATGTTGAAACTCTGGCTTGAATGGTGTCAATGAATTTTTTCCAATATGATGGCTTGTTTCACCTTGTGAAGAAAGGAATTCCTAAGTATGTACATGGTAGCTCAGCTTACTAAAAACCTAGTTGTCTGATTATCTTCCTTCAATAGGCTACCTCTATGTTGAATACATATATATTTAATTTTTGTGCATTTATTTTATGCCCTGATGCAACCATATACTTATCTAGGAACAACCTTATTTGTTTAGCTTCTATGATGGATGCCTTTCCAAACAAATATTGTATCATCAACAAAAAGAGAGTGTTTCACCATTATGTTTGTGAATGAAATTTGAACCCCTTGCCATAGACCCTACACTTGGGTTTTGTGAATGAATCTACTTAATGCTTCAACTAGAACTATAAACAAGAATGGGGATAACGGATCTCCCTGGCGGACCCCTTGTCTTGATGAAAATAAACCAACTGGAGTTTTGTTGATTATGGCAAAATTTTTTGCAATTGACAAGAATGAGAGAATCCATTTACACCACTTCTAATCAAACCCAAACATCTTTAGTACTTGAATAAAAAATGCCCAATCCACCCTATCATATTCCTTTAGGGTATCTAGTTTAATTATTATTGAAGGAATTTTATTTGTGTTTATAGAATGTAAAACCTCATGAGCAAATAGTGCACCCTCCATTGTCTCCCTTCCTGACACAAATCCACCTTGTTCCTCTAAAATGATTTTTGAAATGAAGGATTGGAGTATCAAGTAGATTTCCTTAGTAAATATCTTATAGACTGTGTTGTAAAGGGAAATGGGTCTGAAGTCAACAAATTTTTTAGGCTCCTTAACATTTGGGATTAAGGCCAAATGTGTTAATTTAAACTATTTCAATATTTCTCCAGACTTCC
>VDFB02000017.1:384529258-384577799 GCA_007258455.2 Sequoia sempervirens
TTTGGAACAAATCTTTAAACAAATATATGCATACATGATTGGAATTTTCGTATTTCCTTTGCAATTAAACATAAATCATGGTCTTTGGTTGAAAATGGAGTTTGAAGTGTTTATTTGCTCTAAGTAATTCCATGATGATTTTCTTGTAAATCAATTGAATTAATCAATTAGTAAGATTATAGTTGATACCCTGTTTCTGTTATTTCTAAAATGAAAAATCATGAGTTTTTTTTTATCTTTCATTAAGGACGCCAACAATAAACTCTTGGTTGCTCTATTAATCAAATCCTATGCATTGCATGGATCTGTAGTCTCTTTATTTAAAAGAAACCTTGTGAATTTCTATGTTTGGCGTCTGTCCCTTGTTGCAACGCTAAAATATAATAGGAAATTTAAAAGATTAAATAATCTCCCTGAAACTTTTGGCGCCTGTCACAGCTGCAACACTTGAACTAAGATGGGTGCGAACTCTTAAAGGAAAAGCTCCCTATTTCATTGTTAATCTGTAAAGCTACAACATTAGAGACTAAGTATGATTATATTCTCCTTGAATCCCTACGCAACCTCTCACTATGGGAGCGCTTGAACACAATAGGATGCATAGATTTAAATAACCCCCTGCTTCTATTAACATCATACAGATTTCAATATCATATTTTTATACTTTATAATGTTCAGCTAATTCTTAAACTGTTGAAAATCGATCCCCTTCATACACTTAATATTTGGTTTCTTTTGGTGGTTACAAATCAATTTAGATCTAATTAAAGTTTCAATCTGAAGAATTCAATCGATTCTTTGTCTAAAGACACCGCCCCTACCCTGTATTCCAAAATATGCCAATTTTCTTATGCGTCTCTGATAGCTGTAGTTTCACCTGAGTCTTCAATATGTTTGACATAATGTAAAAACTGAAGATTTATCTCTTTCAACTCCATACTTTAAATCGAGATAAGTATATTTTATACGACTGATAACTTTAGTTAGCAAATACTACTGATGCATGTAACATAGTGTGAATTTTGTTTTATTGTTAACTGGTAGATTGAATATCCAAACCATGTGTTTTCTTTACATTTTCTTATTCATTTCATATAGTAGGGAGTGTTACTGTATGTGAGTTCTCCAGTTCATGTGCAACTGTAGACTGTAGTTTTGTTTAGTATATTAAAAGAGATTTGACTGAAATTTTTAATTCTTTGGATGAAGTTATTGTAAGTTTTAAATTTGAATGGTTCTTATATAAGATGAATAGTATATGTCATAAAATTTATTATATTCGTAATCACAGAAGATTTTAGATTTATTTTGGTTAAAAAAAATGTAAGATATTTATGTATGTTAAGCAATATTTATTAAAAAAAAAATTATATTTTTAGCTCATGGTTGTAAATGTGGGATATTATATATTTGTTAATAATATATAGAAGTGGTCATGATATTCTTTTCTAATGAGTAAATATTTCTTATAGTTTATTTTAAAAGAATATGGCTTAAAATTTTGTGATTGTGAGTTGTTAAGTTTCCAGAGGCTAAGGAATTCTTGGAATAGTATGCTTATTTTATGTGAGTCGTAGTATTCATTTAATATCGTTATTTACGAAATTAGTCTTGCTCGTTGCATATAATACCTATATGGTATTTTGAAATTAAGCCATGCATGATGTATATGTTACCTTTGAGGTATTATGAGATTTTATGGTCTAACTCATGTGAACGATGTGATCATTCGAGATTTTGTTTTTTGTGCTTAACGACTTTCCTTTGTATTTGATTTTGAGTTATGTGTACCTTTTCTTCTAGAGGCTTGAGTGTTGTTTTTAAAGAAAAAGAGCTTTTAATAGTTATTCATTGATGTTTTAAATACCTTGGTCTATTTTGGGACTTTTCCATGCAAGTGTTATTTGTCACCTTTGTGGTGTTTGAATTGTTCAATGATTGGGGTCCATGAAAGCTATATGTTTTATTATAGCGTTGTTGTATACGCATGTTGGCAGTCCTTGGTATTTTGATGTTGCATCATGTGTACAGGAAGAGTGGCTTGCGATAGGGGTCGGAACCCTAAGTGGTTGCCAGGGTAACCTATCGTGGGTTTTTGTAATCCAGTGGAAACCTAATTAATGTACACGAGGTTGGGTGATAAACATAATTTAATTCAGATAAATGACTGCCTCACCTAGTGCCTTAATGCTTGTTTAGGTTAAGGGTAGGTTGAGAAGGCCTGGAATGGCTTGGTCGTTTACCTTGTCTTCCTAAAAGGTAATTTGACTCCACATGAGTTTGTCTAGGGGCCGAGAATCGGTAGAGACTGCCAAGGTAACTCTAGATGAGGGTCGGTAGTCTAAGAAGATTCACCAGGGTAACCTAGAACAGCTATGTGATGACACTCTGTCCTAAAGCATGTTTGTGGTCTCTTATGTAGAGTCACCTATGTTACAGTTGTTGCCTTTGGGAGTTTATTATTGATCGTGTAATTTTGATTATGTCCTGTCATTATGTGTTTGTCAGCCATGTTATGTAATGTCTATTATTTTTTGTCTGTTTGATTGTTTTGAGGACCTTTCATTATCTCCTAGCATGGAG
Organism: Sequoia sempervirens; assembly: GCA_007258455.2. Lineage (NCBI taxonomy): Eukaryota > Viridiplantae > Streptophyta > Pinopsida > Cupressales > Cupressaceae > Sequoia > Sequoia sempervirens. The sequence continues at coordinate 384,531,842 of VDFB02000017.1, forward strand.
GGAGTGGACCTTCAGGTACCACATGGTTGGGAGGAAACCGTGCTATTATTCACCATTGGGTCCTCTTACAAATATTGCTATACTTGGATAACATTGTTCGTGGAGTAGGTTCCTGTCACTTTCTTGTTCGTGATGATGGACACTGAACGTGTTCAAAGACATGGATGTTAGTTTTGAGGAGATCATTATCTTCTTTGATTACTTACCTCATGTGTATGAGTGTACTCATTGTATCAACATTATGATGTATCAAGGTTTATTAAAATCTCACTTGTTGTAATCTGGATATATATATCTTGACTATATAAAAGTTTATGATTGAATCATTCATGAATATGTTATGTACTTATGTTTTATGACTTTAATTTTATGATGGGTTATTCTTATTTATAATGTTTAAGTAACATTGTCTTGGAATCCTTAAGACAATTGTGTAATCGAATGACTTTTTAAAAAAAAAATATTCGGTTAATTTGTTACCTTGTGTTTATTTTATTGGATTTCCTGGTAGGGCGTTACAATTTCTATGCCTTTGAGTTATAAATGTTTGTATAGGATAAGTGTTATCTAATAGGAGGTTTCAAAATATTTGGAGTCTTCTCTTGGAATAGTATAAAAATGGGCACAAACACATTCATAATTGCATTTTGTTTTCTCTTTCCATTTTCATCCTTTGTGATGAGAAGAAAATAAGAACATATGTGTTTATTTGATTAAAGATATCATTTCTAATAGAGTAGGGAATTTCATATTGAACTTTATGTAATTATTTTCCCATTTAGAATCATTTGCATTTCTTATTAGATGTTAGAGTACTTTTCTACATGTTGGTTATTTTTTAAGAACTAAACTTAATCTCACCAATTGCCTATGAATCTACCATAATTCAATGATCAACAAAGGTAAGGATTGGCCAATAAATAGGTAGAGGATTGCTAGGCTTCTACCTTTGCACTTTGGGCTCTATGAGATCTAGGAGGGTGATCTTTACAATGTTTAAATGATACTCTTGAGCTAAATTACCATGAACATTGTGAATAATAGATACATTCCTATATGTTGCTAATTAGATACAATTTTTTCAAGATTTTGGCTGATCCTTTAGAAAATCACTATCTAAAGCAAGGAATGGGTGATACTTCATAAAACTTTGCAACAATTTAAAGTGTGTAAGTAATTTTCATTAAGATTGTGTTCTTTGACAGGGAAGACTGACTCAATTACATCAATGATAACCAAATGAATAGATCAGTGTTTTATCCATGGGTGACAGATTCATATTTGCAACAAATTGTAATACATCAGTAATTAGACCTAGCATTTAAAGACTGTTGTGATACTGCTTTGTAATAAGACAATTCAAGATTTCCAGAACATAAACTACTTATTAATCCTTATACTTCATCACACAGACATATGATTTCATTAAAGCATTTAATTAGTTCTTTAAACTAAAGTAGAAATAAAACCATACATTCAATCGAAATGATTGAAGACAAATAAAAGATCCTTGATCATTTTATTCATGATTTGAGTGACAGAATACATAGGAGAGAAATTGTTATAGAATTTGCAATTCTCATTTATATACCATTACTGTTGTAAAACTATTATGCCTATTCCAAACTAGAATCCCTACCTAAGACTCAAAACTATTCTATTTTGTTGTGCTTGATTACAAAATGGCTATTACATGAGTTCAAACTTTCTCCAACCAAAGACCCATGCAATTGGCCTTGAATTCCCATTTATAGAACATGGGAGCAACAAGATTCAGGCCAAATTACACTTACAGTCACATTTGACATTTGACATTCATTTGCATTTGAATTTCAAAACCTCCCCAAGTGGTTATATTTGCACTTTCAATGAGGGGAAAAATATATAAGACAAAATTCATTTCCATTCGCTAAAGAAAATTTTCCTGCCTTCCAAAAGGAATCTTTCATCGTTGCATCATCACCAAACCATCTTCTCCATGAGCCAAAATGTCTTCCACATGCACGTCCAATTAGAAAAACTTTAAAACAAGAAAGCAATTGAAAAGAGAGAAACAAAACCATCCACATCACCATATTTGTCATCAGTATTCATCACTGGGAGGAGATAAAATTTTGCAATACTTCAACATAGGCTTAATCTGTAAACTTTTCAAGCCATGTGTTAAACTCCTCCTCAGTTGGCCACTGCATACCCAACAATTTTTGCACCTTTGTGTTATACTGGTTATATCTTGCATAAATTAATATCCGAGCCTCCTTGAAAAATGTATCCATTCTCACCTCTATTCCTGTCATGTCATTTATTGCTGCATTTAACATAGTGAAATCTGTAAGGTTGATAGCTCCCTTAAAATGTGGGAGGAGTCCTCCCAATTCATCTTTCTAGGCAACAAACTCCTAAACAAGCCTTTGTCATCTAGAATCTTTGGCATACCACTCCTTTCCATGTCCCTAAACATCTTTAACTTATTATGTAGTTGCATGACTAACTTGCCATGGAATATTGTGATTTCACTTAACAAATCAATGATCTTTATCAAATCAGGAATATTTGTGGGAGCCTCAGGGTCTTCCTGCATATGTGGCATCGTTTCCTTAAGTGCAACTACCCTGGTACTCCACTTGTTCCATTCATTCTATAATGCATACTGAACTTGCACATATTGTGCATTTTCTTCATGAATGATCTTATATACTCGCCATATAGTATCAGTCTTATTTACCAATTTTGCAATTCTATGTTTTAAAATATAAAAAATACTATCTGCAACCTTTGCAGTCTCCTCCTTAGCTTTCTTAACATTATCTTTCTCTGTTTGCAACTCCTTCCTCAAGCTCTAAATCCTTAGTGATAGAGTTTCCCTATCTTGAGTTGATAATTCTGAAGAGGATGAGGAGGGTGAGGGAAATTCCCTTATTGATTAGCTAGCCTATGATGTGGCTCTCATTTTATTGCATTCATCTAAAAGAATATTATAATATTTTAACAAAGCATCATATTTATTTTGTGAAATCTTTGCAGTGCCAACACTAAGTGTGGCAGCGTGCACAGTTAGTTGTGTAGCTTGAACAAGGGTTATATTTGTGGCCCTCTTCACTATCACTGAGCCAAGAACCTCCTCAACTGACCTGAGAACCTCAGGTTTTCTGGTGTTGGGAACCATGGACCAAATTGCAAGAGCATGCAATTTCAAACTAAAACCTGATCCAAATACTCGATTGTCAAAGTGTTCCTCTGATATAGAAGCTTGAGGATCCTTCCTTATTGCTTCCAATGTAATGGATGATGTAAGTGTGCACCTTGGAAGCATCATTATTCCACTCTACGTGACAAGTTTCCTAGCCTCAACAAGGGTAATGGTTGCTATTTCAGCCATGGTCTTCTCTTCTTCTTCTTCTTTCTCTGCCTCTTCCTACTGCGAAGGATCCACACCAACTTTAACCTTTTCAATTATCTATTTTATGTCCTTACTCCTCTTCTAGATGACGAAATCTTTAAACTATTTTTTTTTGCACAAAAGCGCCATTTTCCATACATTCATCATAGGCCTTGATTCTTGGATCATCATTAGCCTTCTCATCATATTTCCATTCAATAATTTTGTCCTGGGGGACCTTGGTGTCAAGAGCATCATTTAATTTAGGTGAGGGGAATCTCATCTCCACCTCCTCATCATCTGGTACATGCTCTACAAACTGCTTTTCCCCAATTACCTTAGTATCTCCCCCTCCAATCTTTGAAGGCTGCTCTAGAACATCCATAGCTTGAGGTTGTTGTTCTAAGAGGGCTTGTGCTCTTTCAACAACTTCTTTGACCTTCACCTTAAATTCACCACTCTGATAATCATTCAATTTTTCCACAACCTTCTCTATATGGTTCTCAATTTCATCATATGGGGTGACACAAAATGCATTTTTTTTCATGATATCTTCTTCAATATCACATATAACATTCCATTCCTTCTTACTTGATGTGGCTGCTCCATCACTTGTCAAATTTCTTAGCACATCATTAATTTACAAGAATATATGAGAAAATCCAGATAAGCCTTTCTTTCTCCTCATATCATTTACAAAACCTTCTGGATCAAAACTTCTAACCTCACCAACAGGCAACCTGAAGTTATTTAATATTATCCCAAATTTCTCATAGGATTCCTTAGCAATGGATTTGAAATAAACAAAAGCACACTGTGGCACTACTATCGAGCCCTTCCTAGGAGTTTTGAATTGCTCCTTATCCATAAAATCAAGTTGCCACATCAACTCCATGAATGCCAATCTATTTGAGACATATATGGGTAAACAATGGGGTGCCACCTTCGCTCCATAAGCCCTGATTAATGTGTATTCTAAATGTAAAAGACAATCATCCCAATTATGATTCTCAAGTGACCCCTCCACATCCTTGGGGTGCATGATATCCCTAATAACTCTTGAAAGCTTGTAAATGGGTGCCACACCCAAACTCTCCAAAATACCATATCTTATGACATTGCAAAACAAAAAAAATAGAATGGGGACAATTTTGGTCCCAGATGTGTGTCCACATTTGGAAAGGCAAAGGGTTTCCTTCATCATCCAATTTCTTTAACTTCAATTTCTTCTTCCATTTTTCTTGTCCAACATATAGAAGCATGTGCATTAGCAAAGAATAATGTGGGAAAGATAACAGAACATTTCCATTTTTCAAACTAATCAATCCCTTATGCATTTGCTTTGCAATGTATGCAGCATAATCGAACCCCCTATTGGAATTCCAATTATGTATGTCAATTACCATCACCAACAGATCAGTTACTATTCTTGCATCAAAACTATGAGCCAAAACCTGATTCAAGCAGTAATAGGTGTTCTTAAAATAATTGAAAAAATCCTCACACTCAAAGGGCTCCAAGTCCTTAAGACCAAATCCTCCCTTACCATCTTTTATGTGTGTGGCAAGCATATTCTTCCTGTACCCATATCTATTTTTCTCATATTCATTGTATAAATCTACATGATTGATGCTGACTATATAATTGGAGTTCAATTTGAACACCTCCACAATTTTGTGTCTTATCACCTCAAGGATTAAAGTTACATTCTCACTTTTGAATTTCCTATCTTTGGGAACATAGTGTTTTTCCAGCTCCAGCATCACATCTACCTCCACAAATACATTTGGTACTACAAGCCTCCCAAGGTTCAAACCCCACAAGTTTCTGGCTAGCTTTTTGGCATACCTTCTATTATATGCATATAAAAATAGTTCCCATCCACTATGTGGTTGAGAAACTTCTCTGATCCCACCAACAAGATCAATCAACCTACTGGTCACAATAGCCTACCCTATGGGTCTTTTTTTCAATTTGTGACCCTCCTTCATTGATGTATTTGGATGCACCCTCCATGAACCTGTCATGAGTTATTTTCTTTCCTTTAGACTTTGCAAATGCTTCAGGTACATCTGGCTTAGGTTTGGTTGTGTCATCCTAGGTTTTAGGTTTTTAACCCTCTTTTGCTTGGGTTATCTTTCCGGTTTGGTAGAGGACTCACTAGGCTTACTCATTTTTATAGTATGACAGAGCTAGAGTTTCAAAATTTCAATTGATGGAAAGGACCTACTGGTTTAAATTCTTAAGAAAAAAATTACAGAATAAAAACTCTCCCAGACCTCACACAATTCTCACCAACCTAATTGAAAATGTATGATAAACAAACCCTAGAAAACCCTAGGAGCCTAAAGCTTTTAGAATTTACACTAATTCCCAAAACCAGCTTAATTCAACAGAATTGACATAGAGAAGTGTGATTATTTGCTTACCTAGATGGAAATTTGTTGTTAATTCCTTTTGCAACTATTCGTCGAAGCTCTTCACATCGTTTCCTCAAACTTGATCAATTTCTCTGCTCTTGAACATTTGTGATTGTGAGGACTAATGATCCAATTACCTTCTTTATGGCTAGAGGATGGAGCATATCACCATTAATGACTGATATAAGTCTTGCATGCGCGAGCTGACACTTAGCCATTTGAGTTCAAATTCTAGCTGTTGATCAATTTGTTTTAAAACCATATCAGTGGCTCTCCTTTCATCTCGCTCTTTTTCTTTTTTGCATTCAACGATGCCCTTTAGATGCTGCCACGTCACCCTTTATTTACCTTAGTCACCTTTTTTTTGGAAGCCATTTCTCATCGCTACTTTGATCCTTGCTTCCTTGGATGAATCCACAATGGTTTGAGGCCTAGCAATGAAGGGAATATTCCATCGAATATGCCATTGCTCATTGTTGATATGTTCTTTAGACCTTCACTTGTATTTATGATGGTTCAAGGTAGCGCAGTGGGAAATAGACTTAATAATCCATTACTCATCACAGATGTTGTTCTTCCTTTTCATAGCTTATCAACGATGTAAACAATATGCACAATAAGATCTCAACCATTAGATCTGGGTCCATCTTTGACTATATTCATTTCCCATCGCTCATTGCTAATTCATGTTTCAATAGCTAAGTCACATTAGTGATGGGAGAGAAGTGGCAATGGAATAAGATTTTTCCATGTGTACATGTTTCAAGATCAAAGGAATTGGAAGCATTGCCCTTAATTATATCTCAAACTAGTGATGTGACATTGGAACAAAAGACCTCATCGCTCTTCGTTGCTTTGAAAAGATAAGCGAGCAGCTATCTATGATGAGCGATGAAAGGAAATACAAAGAGAATATAAGGTCATCGCACATCACAAATTCAAAATTTAAAACTTATAAGCAATTAGCAATAGAAAGGAAGCCAGTGATAGCGAAGAAAACACTCACATGGTGCATCGCCAATTTAAAACTCAAGGTTTAAAACCAATCCGTGATGAGCAATACAAAGGAAAACTATTCATCACTCATCACCAATTCAAGGCAAGCATTCAAAAAACAATCAGCGACGGGTGATATGAAAAGCGATGAATGGGAACTTAAGTGAATCAATTTTGCACATGCTCACATGTTGTTTTAAAGAGGGGGCCGACTAGGAGCAACATAGGACAAGGCCTTAAAAAGACTTAAGAAAATTTTATGCAAAGGATGTAAAGGCCAAATACTTCATATTTTCAACTTTATAAAACATTAAGTCCCTACACCAAAGTAATAAGGGAGATATTAGGCGATGGGTAAACTAGGAACCCTAGCCACATGGGGCCGGTCAACTGAATGAACTCAAAGACTTAAGTTGTTTTAAACCGACTAGAGATGAACTATAGCAAGTCAACAAAGGATTAAATCAAAATACAAGGGTTTAGAAAAAGGAGAAAATATGCTAAGTAAACCAACTCCTCAACATAAAACCCTAAACCCTATTCATAACAGACCAAGAGGACACCAGAGAAAATGCATTTTAGATCAGTGGAACATGAAACTATGAAGGTTCCACCACTACCAATATTTAATGAGATGAAGGTTCAATTGTAAATAAAAAGAGGAAATTTATGTAGCATGTGCCATGTTTCTTATGCTCCAATATTGTGGTTTTTAATAATATTTATCATGAATTTTTGATATGATTTCTAAGATTTATCTTCACACCTTTTTGTGTTTGAAATACTAGTTAACATTTTTAGTCAAATTTTGATGCATACTTCAAAATATATTTGAGAATAGTGTTTCATAAAATTATAGTTTAGAAATCTATGCTAGTTCTTCAATTGCAAGCATCTCATGGGCGTGGATGTTTAACCTCTCATCATTTATTTCTTGTTCATAAGATTTGTTCATATTATTGTCTCAATTCAAGGTAAACTCTATGTGTTCTACCCATGGATATTTGTAATGAAATTCTATGTTATGGTCCTTTTTTGCATAAGCATGTCCCCTTAGTGCATTTGGTGTGCCTTTGTACACAATTGACTAACTCCTCATAGTTTGTGCATAAAAACTCTTTCAAATTTCTAGCCAATGTGGATCATCAAGAGGATATTGATATGTTGTATTCTTTCTTCAGGGTGGAATATGAGTATTTTATGTAGAACCATATTATAAAAGAAGTTCATGTCTCTCTATAATTCTACATTATTGCTCAAATTGGTCATGTCCATATTTAGTGCATCTAGTAACTAGAGGAATTCATGTACACATGAGATAAAGTTAATGTTTTTTAGGTAAAAGGTGAAGAATACCTATAATATTATTAATTATAATGTGATTACAATAGATATAAGACTGTAATATTTATATAGTACCATGTAAGGCGATCCAAGATAATGAAAAGACCATAAACAACTAGATTCTTGTGCACCATGTAAAAAAACCATCCACAAAACCAATGATCAAAAGAAGATATACATAGTATATATGGTCATTAGCAGACCAATGTATATGCTTACATATATAACAAAACATTACATAAGCTAGGCCAAACCTAGTTATGTCATTCCAAGGATGGCATCAAACTCCACTAACCATTCAAAATCATCCATGTTCTCTAGATTGTTCGCTTTCTTGAGGAACTAGCAACCCAAACATGTTGAAGCTATGTGTTGCATCAGTGTCACCATTTAGAAATTACAAAGGAATGGGAACCATTCCACCACAATTCCCTCCTCATGCACTCTCTAAAAATTCCTTTTTCTTGGGACTCCAACCCCATACCTCACCACACCTAGAGTTTCCTCTAGCCCACTAAGGTTTTGCTTCTTAAATAGTTTCAAATCCAACTCCCTCGCCATCTCCTTCAGCTCGCCTAATTCTAGGAGGGAGGCCACAAAATGTGATGTTATATCAGTGCTTACCCTATATCTCTCATCATCTAGCAAGAAATCAATGTCAAGGATCATCTTTACCGCTTTCAAAGACCTGCCACTAGGATCCTTCATTATCACCTTCAGCCTTTTGTTTGTTATTAAAATGTAGGAAATTATGAGACCCTTTTATTGAATGCACAAGAAAACTGAGGAGGGGGTGAATCAGTTGTACCTTAAAACTTCAAAACCCTCACAAACATTCGAATCCACATTAATTAAATTAAACCTTAATTTGTTAGAGTGATTTATCATGAAAGAAGATAACAAAAACATAATCAAAGCAATACCATGCACAATGAAACAACAAATTTACATGGAAAACCCAAGAAGGGAAAAACCATGGTAAGGATTAGCTCACAATAAAAAGTAATATCAATACTGATTGCAAAGTGCTCACTACTAGAGAGCTCACTACCAAAGGCTCACTACCAGATTATAAAAGAAGATAGAAAAGAATGTTACAATGAGAAATCCATCTCAATGCAACAAAAAATTCCACCATAGCATCACAAACACCTTCACAATCTTACCAAAGAATTGTAGAAACCTTCTACTCGTTGCATTCATTAATCTAACAAATGAAAGCTCACACTACACTTCCAAAATTCACACCTTACAACTCTAAAATTTGCCTCATTTACATAATACCCATCTATCTTATCATCCCTCAACAACTCAACACATATTTATACCATCTTCAACCTTGAAAACATTCTCCAAGGTTGGCTATTCACCTCAAACGTGCAAATTCAAATTTAGTAGGCACTAAAACATTCTCGTTGTGGAAAGGAATGAAGGCGGACCATAACACACCTTAACTTGGACCTAAATCCACTTATACAAGCCACACCATGCTTCCACAAACATCAAAGTAACTTCACAATTAGTGTAAGCACCCAAGGTCAAACAAGCCTATGTTAACACCATTAACATTTAAGAGCACACTTCCTCAAATCTAAAGACTACTCACAAACCACACACCATGCTTGAACACAATATAAAATATTACACAAACACCTTGGAGTTCAGCAAATTCCTTCACAACAACTTTCACTTGAAGAATGTACACACCTAGTACACTCAACTAATTCTACCATACACTACAACTCAAGAAATCAACTTCCAAATCACCAAACCTCAAACAAATTCAATTGAAGAAAGATACAAATGCTATCAACACCCTTTCATATTTGCAAGACTTGAAACCACTCTGCGGAGGAATGCAAAGCAAAAACATTTCTCCTAGACACCTCTGCAATATGCAGTTCACACACTGGTGAGCAAAACTTCCTCTTCATAATGATCCAACACACCAAATTATAGATACAACACCTCTGAACACCTTTGATCAACATATCAAAAACACACAAGTATATCTTCAACATAGAAGAAATGTGGAGAGAAATAAGTATTCTACTCTGCAACGCAAAACACCAGTGCAACACATTATTTCCTCTTTTTTATTCAAATATTCTCAAAAGCACTTGGAAACCAAGCACCAGAGAGACATCCTCAACATCTTCAACACTTCCTCATCATCACCAAGCCAACTGCAACGTAGAAACTCAACCATACATCCATAGACAAAAGCTTATCAAAGAAACACTAGAGGTTGACACTAGTAGCTTACTAATGACAACATAATGCAACTAATCAAAGCATCATCAGAGAAAACACCAACTCAATACCAACTACACATCCTTGCAAAAAAATCCTTCTCATACTGTTGACACCAATGACAACACATAATCTTGTTGACATCAATGGAAAAACCAACTACACATACTTGCAACAATCTCCCCCTTTTTCATTGATGGAAACACATGATGTGAAAAACCATCAACAATAAACATAACAACTTTGATCATCAATACTCTTGCTCTATACCAACTCTTCTTCTCTTTTCTTTTAATTTCTCCCCCTTACACAACTAGCTCATTACTCTCTCCCTTAACATCTTCTTCACATGAATTTCTTTCCCTTTGATTTTTTTCCACATTACTCTCTCCCCCTTTGACATCAATGGAAAAGGGAAAAAATATTTGCATCATTCATTCCCCCCTTTTACCATTGCTCTGTAACTTCCTTTCATTTACTACTCTGTATACTCCCCATTAGGAGCACACACCAAATTGAATCAATCAACAACCATTGCATAATGACAACCCTCAATCCTCCTTACTACAACAACCAATAATGCCACTACCTACTCCCCTTGAGAGTTAGCCACCAACAACATTCCAGACTAAAGAATGAATCTTGAGATCCACTAGATTGATGCATCTCCTTATGTGTCTAGTTCAAAGAAGGAGGGACAATAACCCCCAAATTCTCCCGAAGATACTCAAAAGTATCCTTAGAAAGAGCCTTAGTGAATATGTCAGCAACTTGATCCTTTATAGGCACATATTCAAGCTTCACTTCATTCTCTACAACCTTCTCTCTCAAAAATTGATACCAGATTGAGATATGCTTTGTCCTTGAATGCATTACTAGATTATTTGATATATTGAGAGCACTTGTATTACCACAAAAGATAGAAATTGGTTCATCATATACCACTTTGATATCCCTTAATGTTTTCCTCATCCATAAAACATGTGTGCAACAAGATGCTACTGCAATGTTTGTCCATTTGATTTATGAAAACACAATACAATAAATCCTTAAGTATTATGGAGTCAACCCCCTTATGATGTTGCCCAATTTGAAAATTAAAATATAATCAATAAATCAATATATGGGTCGGCACATGACTAGTACCAAAAAAGGAAAAGGAAATTTAAATAAATTTATCTTTTATAAGGGATGACCCCTAATGGAGTGCCCAAGTTTGTTATGAAAAATCACCCATTTAAATAAAATTTATCTCTTTTAAAAGTGTATGTATTTTGGATGAAGTAATCCCTTCTCAAGTGTATATAAGAAGAGTTTGTGGAATGTGGAGAATATAGTGTGGAAGATAAAAAAGATATATCATATATACACTAGCGAATTTGTGTGAAGAGAATATAATAGAAGATTATTCAAAGGAAGATTTTTGAAGGAGAATTATCAAGAAGAAAAATACTTTATTGAGTTAGAGGTTGGTGCCTCATATTGGAGATGTTGATGCCTCATATTAAAAGAGATTTGTGTCTCTTATTGATTTGGTTCTCATTGGTGGGGATTGATGTCTCCAGTGAGTTGGTGCCTACAACTAGTACAAAAACAACAATATATGATTAAAAAACTAGTAAAAACTGCTTATAAATGACTAAACATGGTCACATGACCATTAGTAGTTTATTTCCAGTCATTTATAACGGGATTGAATTGATGACTAAACCATTTTTAGTCATTTATTGGTTGTTTTGTTTGATCAATTTGGTAGTATATTTAGTTGTTAATTTAGTCATTTTTTATTCACTGATATACTTAGTTGTTAATTTAGTCATTGATTGTTGTTATCTAGTCACTTATTTAGTCATTTTTACTCACTGATTTCTATCTATTGGTAGTGTATTTAGTCATTAATTTTAATCATCATTTTGATCAATTTGGTAGTTTATTTAATTATTTTGGTTCACTGATTTTTGTCAATTGGTAGTATATTGATACAATGTTTATTAATTACATAATCATTATATTTAGTCATATTTATTCACTTATCTGTCAATTGGTAGTATATTTAATTATTTTTGTTCACTAATTTCTGCCTAAAAGTGCTAGAAATGAGACAATGCTTTGAGGTTTATACATAAAAAATAGAAAAACATAATTAATCATTCATTTTCACATAATGAAACAACTATTAAGAAGGAAAAATACTAAAATTTTATTGAGAAAAGGTGTTCTTACAACAAATACAAGACTTAAATATGTGTCTTTTCTTTGAAAAATGTGTTACAAAGTGTGTTTCTCAGTGCTGTGACTAAGAAAACTGAGTTACATTGTTCTATTTTTTGCTTATACAGCTCCAAAACATGAAATAACTATTTGAAAAATGAACCCTAAAGGTCCTATATCTCATCCCATACATGAAGCATAAGGGTCCTATGTACATTCTGACTTCCTTCACTCACAAAATGCTCTAAAAATTGTGTCAACAATCAAAGCCGGTTCCTTGAATAAACAAAGACAAAACAAGAATTGTTAGCTTAATATAAAACTTATGGAAATTGAAAAATAGCTTTGGAGATTTTATAGATTACCTTTTTCTCGCATTCTTCAACAAGTGGTTCAACATGAAGGAGAGAACAAACAGAAAGAATAAGACCTTTGATGAAGTCCTCAGGACAATCATCATCAAACAATTGACCAACAACTAAAGGAGAATTATCAATTTAGTAAAAAAATCATCAATTTCAAAGATCATCAAACTTTATAATGTAAGTACTAAGAACATAATATGCTTATATTCTAAGTGCACCTTTAGTAGCATCATAGCCATAATCAAGATTCTCTTATTCCAGTAGTTTTCCCACTACAACAACAACCTTGACACCAGCATTAGAAGCAATTATATGTAAAGGAGACTTCAAAAAATAGAAAAAATGAATGATTAAACACTGAGATAAAGCCTATTTCTAGACATAAACAAAAGAAAGTCTAGGTTAGTAATTTATACCTTCAATGCATTTTGAATTATCTAAACTCCAATCTTCTGGTCAAAGTTGGCTATAGTAATTGTATCAAGCTCTTTTGTTGCATAGAGAAGAGAAATACCACCACCTAGAATGTATCTTCTAGTAAGCACAAAGCGATAACCTTCCTAACAAAAATATTACCATCTCTAATGCTTTAATGAAATTTACAAATTTGTTTACCTGGTAAAATGTCCTTCTCTACTACTGCCTTCATTGCATTCAATGCATTGGTGACTATCATTTTTCTCTCCAACTTAAAGCTCACTGGATCCTCCAATCTAAATTAAATTAAAAAGACCAAAAAAATCTAGATACAATGTATCATCCTAATTTGAAAATATTGAAAATTGTCTTCAGACAATTGATCATAGTTTGATTATAAGTTAAACCTTGATAACAACAACTCCCCGTGATAGCTTTGCCAACCTCTCTTGGAGCTTTTATTTGTCATAATGAGATGTGCTTGCTTCAATATTAGTACAAATTCGTGACCAAATATTTTGTTATCCATGCCAAGCATACCAACACAAATCTCGTATCAACTCTATTGTCACCAAACATTATAGTCTTGCAAAAATATTATCACACTTCACTCTAATAAAACTCACCTACTCACATCTCTCTTCAATTTATTTTTTGTCACCACCTCCATCAAGAATTATAGTATCATCCTTAGAGATAGTCACCTAGAATAAAGAACAACTAATCTTATCATACAACAAAATGTTAAAATGACAAAAATAATTTGAGTAACAACACAAAAAAACCTTGTCCATAAATGATATTAACATTATACACCTATACACAAGGATACTACTATGTTTACCTACCTTCTTTGTTGTTCCAAGCATGCCAAATTCTACTTTGTCAAGCTTCATACCAAGATCCTCTGATATGACCTGAAGATAACTACCAACCATAAATACTTTTCCTTGAGAAGTGGAGAAAACAAAATGGAAAAATACATGCAAACTAACTCAATTAAGAAATAAATTTGGTTCAATAGGTGTCACATGAAGAAGCCAAACTTGCATAACAAACAAGAAACTCCAAAGCCAAAAAAGAGAGTAGATACATAGAAACACAAACCTAACTTGTCCACCAGTAAGTGCAACAAGATCCTGCAAGTTATTTTTCCTATTTTCACCAAAACCAAGGGCCTTAATAGCACAAACCTAATTTAGACACAAATATATTTTTAAATGCTAAGGATTTAGGATTTAAAGTTAAAAATAATTTTAAAAGTAAACAAGATTTAAATAGAAAAATCCACCAACCTTCACCCTTGCATGGAGCTTATTCAAGATCAAAGTATCCAATCCTTCACTCTCTACATACTCTACTACAATTAGAAGAGGCCTTTGTTTATGTGATAAATACAACAAGAAATTATGTTATTTGTTCGTAATCAAAACATTGACTAAACATAGATAGATATCCTAAGAATCATAAATCAATCCAAGACACCACAAGACCTTTGTCACATGAATATTGAAAAATTCACTCAACCTTCAAGTGTCAATGATCTCAATTAGAGCATACTGTTGTCCAAAGAAAAACACACTCCAAGAACACAATAATGCAATGACATTATGTAGTACTGTGATTCAATTCTCTTCTCTATGCACAAGTAAATGCAACACAATGATCTTCACACTTATGATAATCATAGACCATTGACAATACTAAACTCCATTCACATGAACATTTGCATAACTTGAGCACTGTTATAGGGGTTTACACAATACATTTCACTCAAACAAACTTCTGTCACCTGAAGTACATATCCAATCCATTGAAAGGAAACCATGAATAATGCAAAAAAATAACCATTATATAACCTTCTCCTCTGTCATTTGAATCTCTCTCTTAATGTATACACTTGGCAAGAGTATTAGAACACTGTCTTCTAAACCCTCACTATGAATTTTCTTGACAAAGGTATTGAACCATTGTTTTTCCCTGAATCCTCACTATGAATTATAGTCATTGAGTCATTTTTTTGAACCTCTACCCTGTGTTGAAGCCACACTTATATAATGATCAAAACTTTGATCAAGTTCATTAATCTCTTTCTCCAACATGGTTACCCAAAAACCTGCATGTGACTGGAAAGAATCTTTATCCATAGGTAGTAATTATTTTCCATGCCTATGAAAGAATCTTCTTTTCTTCAATTTATGTTCCAATATTTCAATGGTTATTGTTATACCAAAATGAATAAAACCAAGAAAACTATGCATCAAAGGAAGACATGAAACCAAATCAGTAAACCAACCATGTCACTTGCATTGTGCACCATACAGTAGCCTTTGTCAAACATTACAGAACCACTGGCATAACACATTAGTCACTGTAAGGCCACCAATTTTTTTGATATGAAATGATATGATTGCAGAATGTGCACAAAATGGATTTTGCAAGGAAGCTCTCAAAATCTTTGAATTAATGAAGCAATCTAGAACACCGACATTGTAATATTTTCTTGTGTTATAGATGCATGTAGTCATGTAGGTTTAGTGGATGAGGGTTGCACATACTTCACACATCAGTAACCCTTATTGCATTACATATATAGTCAGTCATTAGGTGTGCATGGTTGACTTTCATGCCCATGCTGGCTATCTTGAGGACACCCTAAACATTATTACTAAGATGCCATCTAAACCTTTGGTGCATGTGGATCATATATGAATATAGGCTTAGTATTCTAGCAACACTGCTTTTTTAGTTGGATCCTAAAAATACTGCAACTTATGCTCTTCTCTAAAACATATGTGCAGAAGTGGGCAGGTGTGGTGAGGTTCAAATAGTAAGGACATTGATGAAAGATAGAGGAATTAAAAAGATACCTGCATGTAGTTGGATTGAAGGGCATAAAATGGTACATGCTTTTTTGTGTAGGAGACATATCACATCCACAAAAATGGGAGATATATAAAATTGGAGAAATTGGCTTGGAAAATGAAGGCAACAGGGTATTTCTATATTCAAGACTTTTACTTAATGTTGTGGAGTAGAAGAAAAAAGAACCATATATCTACCACCATCGTGAAAAGTTAGCAATTGCATTTGGTTTGTTAAACATGGCCCCTAGTACAACTATTAGAGTTGTTAAGAACCTTCAAGTATGTTTTGATTTTCACACTGCATCTAAATTCATTTCCAAGATTATTGCAAGAGAAATTATTCAGAGAGATGTGAACCATTTCCATCATTTTAAATAGGTACAATGTTGTTGCAGAGAATATTGATGATGATAAATGAAACAATCTGAAAAATAGGCTTGCACTATAATAATGTGCACTACATCAGATATCTAGTAATAATGAAGGGACATCCATCAAAGCATAACAATAGGGTTTTTCTTGTCATATGTTGTAGTTACAAGTGCCCTGCTAGACATACATGAAAATTTGGAAGCATAGACAAGGCAAGTGAACTATTTCAAAAAATGCCTCAAATAAATGTGGTATCATGGAAGGCACCCACTCTCCCGCAAACTCTTCAAGTCATGCCAGCGGTGATGCGAGAAAACTTGAAGTCAGGCTTTCTCGCATCACCATTGGCATGACTTGAAGAGTTTGCAGGAGAGTGAGTGCCTTCCCTGATACCACATTTCTTTGAGGAATTTTTTGAAATAGTTCACTTGCCTTGTCTATGCTTCCACATTTTCATGTATGTCTAGTAGGGCACTCTCGCATCACCACAAAGGCCAACAACAAACTGTGTGGTGTTGTAGTGGAGGCATATAGTGATGCTTTCAAAGGTTGAGGAGTTGGGATTTACACCCACTGGTTGCATTTTCTTAAAATTTTCTAAGGACTTTTCAGAAAAATCCATTTTGAACATATCCTTTAATCATGGCCTTCCATGATATCACATTTCTTTGAGGCATTTTTCCTTCAACTCCTTTACTAGGTTTGCATATACAATGTTTGGAATTAATACAGTTGAGTAGATAGGATTGTGAGGATGGTAGAATTCTATTTTTAGAGTTTTGTATCCTAACCCTTCAAACAGTAAGTATTCCAAATTTTCTCTGGACCAAACATCATCCTTAATCACTAGAGTTAGCTTGGGTTGCCTCAAAATCAACTACTTCAGCTGTATGTGCCATCTTGCAAATTCTAAAATTCTGGCCTCTTCCTTCCAATAATCTTTTCCATATAGTCTCTAAAATTCCCTTTAGATTTTGGGACTATGAGATGGTGATGAAAATTTCATTGTTCTCAAAGTAACCTGCATCCTGCATCCTTCATCAAGAACAACTACATCATAATCTGGAAATAAGAGGTTGCTACTATCCACTTTGGATCTCTTCCCTTCTTTTAATCATTTGTTTCTTTTATCTCCACCAAAAGGGATTTAGTGCTCAAACTCTCCTTACCTTGGTTTGTTTGATGATCAAGCGGTTTTTGATAATTCTTTTGAATACACTTCAACCCAAACTTCATTCATGTCTATATAGCACTGTAATTATTATTTTACTTTTTCCAAAGGTAGGACAAGCAACAAATGCACTTTTTCACAATAAATTAGTCATATTGAGACCATGATATCCATGAATACACTTTTAAACACATTAAATTTAGAGCTATCAAATATTCTTTAATTTGAATTCCATCCTCTTGCCTGGAACCACGGTTTTCAACTTTTCCATTAATTCCTCTACACATTTAGCTGTAACAACTACAGATTCCACTAGCACGTCTTGCCAAAATCTAGCATCTTCACATCTAAAGACTCCTCTCATCCCTTCAAGAAGCCAGAAAACGATGCCAATCCTGGAAAATTGGAGCATGTGGCACATGTGATGAGTCTCAAGAATTGGGTAGAAAATAAATAATTTCCTCAACCAAATCTGGATGGTCCTTGAAAAATGAACCCACTTATTGACACATTTCATTGATTGTCTTGTTTCCCTAAGAATAATACATCATCTATGAATTCAAGAGAGTGTAATACTCATTGTGGTAGAAAAGTGCAGGTTTGATGCAGGCAGTGATCTCATTGATCAAAGGATAGTCATCACCAAGATAGGCACCTTTTGCGTTTCTTGTGCATTTGAATTATAGACAGTGCCATGAGCCTTGAAGCAATAGTAGGGTAGTCTAGTATGTGTGAAAGGAAATTTTTGTTTCTCTTTTCCTAGTGATGTAAAATGCAATCTTAATGGTTCATGACATAGGTATAGCATTGTTTGGAAGCAACAATCTAAAACATGCCCATGTGGCAACAAGATCACATTTTGACTTCATAGTCCTATTATTAAGGCATTATTACAGTCAATGCTAGGTCAGCTTGGATGAGCATGTAGCAATATGAATGCAACCTTAAAGGGAAAATGCATTCTTCATGGAAATCAAATGCAATAAGAGCAAGGTTTGAAGATAGTGGTTTGCCACTATGTTTTTCAGCAGTCAAGGAGGGTCATTAAGATTGCATGATAGTCCAAAGGAGATTGTCAGTGATAGGCATACTAATTTGCATTCCATCTCTTCTATATCTATGATACATTTTAATTGGTATTAATTACAAACATAGGATTGAGATATCGGAGTCAGTGATTATTGGAAAAAATCAAGCACTTTTGACAGTCATCATGCTAGAATGTGTCAAGTTAATGACAGTAGGCGGGGTTCAATGACAAGCCTAGTATTGAGTACACAGTCATAGATCAACCATGTATGATCCAAACTTGCAGATTACAAAGAAAGAGATAAATGCAATATCCAGGTCCATGTTTCATGTACCATGAATAATAATGATTTTAAGATCACAAGTAAGGGTCTATCTACTCAAAAGAAAGGAGATTATAGGAAAGGACAAGGAGATTATGAAGTTTAGAAAGGATCAAATAAAGGATTGAATGATAGGTTCTTTGTCAAATTTGTGCATGCTTAATAGTTAAGAATTATGCTAAATGACATTGAACAAATGACAGTTTGAGGGTCATATTGTCTGGGAAGCCAAATAGCTAGACCACTGTCAAGGTTAACTGTGTTGATCTTCATCTTCAAGTTGCAGAGGGAAAAGCACCTACAATATGCAAAGGTACTATCATAAAGGCAGGATAGAGGATAAAGCATGATGTGATACAAACTTGTGCATAACACAGGGATAATGATTTGCATAATGGAGTTGCAACATCTGCTTTTCTTTCAAATTGCAATCTTTTCCAGACCTTTGTTTAGCAGTGGTTGGAAGTTTCATTTTTAGTATAAACAAATATAAGAGGAAGTCCTATACTCTTTTCTAGAACATGCACTATTCCAAAGGGATAGTCTAAAGGTCACAGACAACACATTCACATTCAATGCAATGTGGACAATTCTGGACAAGTTTGGAGAGGACAGTTTTCAAGTGACTGTCAATAAAGGGGTCTATAAAATTCAAGATGCAGCCAATCATGGTTAGGGATAATGGTTGGTAGTTTTAATCAAGGGCAATATTCAAGAACAATGATATGCCTATGAGGACAATTCATAGGATAAGTATGAAATTCAAATTACAAGGGAATAATATATTATTGGTATCTTGTGTTTTGTTTTTGGCATTTCATCAATTTTGTTAAAGCTTTGAGAAGAGTATTGGGTGTATTCCTATTTTCTTGTTCCTTTTAAGGTTTCACATGATAAGTTTGTATTGTGATTGCAAAAAAGTCATGTGAGTGATTTTAGTGTATCCTTCAAGGGATAGTTTTCTATGTGCAAAGGAATGGAAGTAAATGACAAGGTAGTGAAGCCAAACCTTGTACAATGAAGGAGAATGTAGTGGCGGGTTAGTTCAAGGAACAGTTGAATAATTTCATAAGGGAATTACATAAGTAGTCTCATATGAACTGAGAATAGGACAACCACTTTTTAAATTCACAATCAAATCCAATACAAGGTGATAGTCTTAAAAAAGTGATAATCTTTATAAAAAAGGAAGCATGTTGGAGATGAATGCTTTGAAATTTAGGTCTATCTTCTATGTATTGACAATAAACATTGCTCGAGCTTTCACTATCACTGCTTGATGACAATGTCTTGAGGTTCACATGGTAGATTAGTGCCTACAAGTAAACAACACTATGAGGTGAAGTGATTAAGGATGAAAACATCTAAAAGGAAGAGGAAAGTCCCTACATCAGAGAGTAGTGTTTCATTGCACTGGCTTTTTAGATGGCTGCCTTTGCATACTTTGACTACCCTCTTGTCTCAAAGGTCTCAAGGTAATGTCATCAAACTCTTGATAGTGAACCCTAAGAAAGGTTTGTTGCCTCCTCACAAAAAATAGACTTAGGTTTTAATGTTTCTTTGAGTTAGAAACTATCCTATCTCTACTTTGCTATGTCTAAAACACTTCTAAGGCGTGCAAAGGTGTCTACTAAAGAAACCCACTATCATTTTGGCATAGCTCATGACTTTCATAAAGATCAAAGTGCACCACTATATGATTCCATTCAATATGGATTGCTATCCATTGTTTGATGCCACTACTTAGTAAAGGATTGTCTATTAACCCTATTTCAAATATCCTATTGAAAGTTTATCATTATATCTAGGGTTTCAACAACCTAAATGTAACCTCTTTTCATAGAAGAAAACAAGCACTTCTCAACAACATAAGGCCTTTGAGGTGTAACTGACAATTTTATGTATGGGGAATGCATGCAAAGTCTTCAGATCTTTCAACTGGCAGCATGGGAGGTGCCTGGGAGTTAGGAACCACATATCTCTCTTCAATCCTCAGGAAAACCATCTCTTCACTTCACCTTCAACAAGAGCAAAACCATAGTATTCATCTTCAACATGGAGTTCTCTTCATATTTTCCCTTCTCCATGAATTTTTTTCAAGCATAAAGTTAACCCTAAAATTGCTTCCCAACGCGAGCTTCTCCTACCATTTCCTTGAAACTTGGAAATATATTTTAGTTTTGCTTTGTTTCTCATTTAAATTCCAACACCAAAACTTGATTTTGCTTTATTTCTTTATGGTTTGAAACCTTTTGTGTGAAGCTAATACTTTTTAAAGAAATTTTTTTAGCAAAATTCTAAATAAAAGGTCAACATTTTCTCCCCCCTTAGAACAAAGACTTTAAGACATAAAATATTTAAATCAAATATCTAAATTTGATTTTAAACAACTGCCTAAGAATTATGAAAATATGTATTACAAGTCTATTGATACATTGTTTATTAATTACATAATCATTATATTTACTACTATTTTAGTAGTAAATTTTTATTTATACGATATGAATAATTTATTAAATACCATAAATTGTATAATGCAGAAATAAACATAATTAGTAAACTTGAATTAAAACATAAAAGCAAACAAAAATATTGAAATAAACATATTATTAAACTTTAATATCATATTGTCTAATTTTTATTTGTGTGACTAATTATTTAGTCATTTTTATTTGTGACACTAATTATTTAGTTGTTTTTTTTACCCGACAATCAAATTAGTCACTTATGATGATCAAATTAGTCATTTATTTAGTCATTTATAGCTGTGTTGCAAAAAATTATTAGAATTTAGTCATTTTTAGTTGTCATGACTAAAATTTTTAGTCACGTAGTCATTTATTTTCCAAATTCTACTAGTGCAATTTGTTGTAAAAGCTTGTTTATTTTGATGGGTAGATTTGGACAGTAGATCCAAACAATCCTTATTCTTTTGTTTTTGTGCTCTTATTTGTTGATGTTGTGTATTTAAAGTTATTGTAGTTATTAATTTGAAAAATAAAATTTAGTCTTATACTGATTCACCCCCCTCTAAATATAAGTTTGTTCTCATTAATTGGTATAAGAGTTGGTTCCTTCAAAGTATAGATTAATCACTAGAAGAAATATTTTAAGAGCACACATGGCCTACCAAGAAGGATTCCCCTCCAACAAGGCTCCATTGTTTGATGGAACAAACTATGCTTTATGGAGCATAAGGATGAGCACCTATTTAATGTCTCTTGGGTTTGTATTTGAAAAAAAATAGTGGATGGTTATGCTACTCCATCATATCCATCAAAAAATTATGTTGGAAAGAAGGCAAGTGACAATAATGCAAAAGATATGAATATAATTTTGTGTGGTCTATCAAAATTAAAAAATTTCATAGTGATGCATTGTGTATCGATGAAAGAAATGTGGGAAAAACTTCAAAAAATTATGAATGAGACATCAGGGTAAAGAAATACAAGCTTCAAACACATAGAAGACAATTCAAAAGTTTTTAAATGAAGGATGAAGAAAACATTGCAGCCTACCTACTTTGGATGGATGAAATTGTTAATTCTATCAAAGTTCTTATTGATAAGGTTGAGGATGCAATATGTGTGCTAAATTATTAAGGTCTTTTTGAAATTTTATGTCAAAGTCTCCACTATTGAAGAAATTAAATATTTGGATACTCTAACAATGGATGAGTTGCATGGGATCCTCACTACATATGAGATGACCGAAAAGGAGAAGTCATCTAAATGAAAGAAATCCTTCAAAGCCTCAAAAGAAAATGAAGAGTAAAGAGTCCAATCCAAGCGATAGTTCTGATGATGAATCAAATGAAGAGGAAGATCATTTTGTGAGGAAGCTAACGAAAGGATCTGGAGCTAGTGTAATGGTATTTTTTCCTTTAAATGTTTTAATTGGGGAAAAGTATAACACTTTGTTGTTAAATGTCCATATGAAAGTAAAAGTATTGATGAGGAGGAAGAGCATAACATGAAGAAAGATAACAAACATCATCAACACAAAAGGGACTAAAAAAGGGAAAAAATGAGAAAAAGAAGAGCTTTCACAAACACAAGAAAATCCTTTATTCAAAAGAGGAAAGTAGTTCTTCTGAAGAGAGTTTCTCCTCTAGTGATAGAGAAAAGATTCTATTAATGAAAATAGAAACAAAAGATGATATCTTAAAAAATGAAGACCAAGAAAAAGAAGAGGAGTTAGAAGGGGGATAAAATGTTGAAATAGATGGGGAAGTATATTTAGAAGAACTCATATGTTCCCTAAATGAAATCAAGAAACTCAAGAAGAAGAACTTGAAACAAAATTACAAGTTCAAGAAGACAGTGAATCTAAGGAAAAGTTATCACAAAGTTTGGAAGAGTCTAAAAGGATGATCATCGATCTAAAATCCAAAATTGAAGAAGAAAAAGGGATTAAAGAGAAGGTAAGAATCCAACTGAAGAAAAAGGAAGAAAATTGTGAAAGGTTAGAGTCTGAAATTGTTTCCTTGAGAAAGGAACTAGAAAAGACAACCACTAAGTTGAACAATAGACTCAAGATTGAAAAGAGTATCGAGATCTTAAATAATATCATTCAATGAACAAAGATCCCATTCATAAAGACAGTTCTTGGTTATGAAGAAAAAGGAGATCAAGTTTTCAAAGAGATATCAAAGAAAGAAAATGAAGAAAAACCAAAAAGTTATGCAAATTCTCTCAAAAGTCCTATAATAAAAATGAAAGTATTAAGAAGGAGATTCATGCCTCACAAAAATTAAAAAAAACTCCTCCAAAAGGTAACAAGGACACATTTAGAAACTTATTTCCTCAAGGCAAGCATACATGACTAAGTTTCAACATTTTTTCTTTGGCTATTGCTTTTTGTGTAATCATTTTGGTCATAAAGCAATAGATTGTAGGATGCGTTCAAGAAATTTTTGTTGGAACAAGAATAGAAGTCTGCAATAATTTTCAAGTAGAAACTATAACTCATTTTCTCCCTTAATGGATTATAATGTTATATGCTATAAATGCAACAATTTTGGACATACAACATTCTTTTGGCTCTTTGTGTAATCATTTTGGTCATAAAGCAATAGATTGTAGGACGCAAATTCAATAAATTTTCATTGAAACAAGAATAGAGGTACTTATGAGTTTAGAAGTAGAAACTATAATTTATTTTCTCCCTTAATAAATTATAATGGTATATGCTATAAGTGCAACAATTCTGGACATACACGTTTTTGCATAAATGGTTTTGTGGAACCACCTAGACAAAACAAGAAGATACTATGGTCAAACAAAAGGAGAAAAATACAAAATTATGGAAGAAGTAAGAGAAAGAAAAGAAAAAGGATAATTCCATGTTTGTACAAACTTTCCTACATGAACAAAATGAGAGAGACCAATGGTATATTGATAGTGGTTTCTCAAGCCACATGACTAGAGACAAGAGAAAATTCCTCACCTTGAAGGAATTAGATGGAGGGATAGTGAAATTTGGGGACAATGCTACAACGAAGATAACAAGAAAAGGTACTTTTCCTAGATAATGAAAAATGAAACCTAATAATGTTCTATATGTTGAAGGGTTGAAGCATAATCTCCAAAGTGTGAGTCAAATTTGTGACCAAGAACACACTCTCACATTTCATGTTGAAGGATGTGAAATCAAGAAGGAAGGAAAATTGATTGAAGATGCATGTAAAATAGCCAATAAAATTTACATATTTAGTGAAATCAAAGGTGAAAGTGTTATATGGGGAAAGAATATGATAGTTGGTTATGACACAAAAGGATGGGGCACATAAACTTTGAGAATCTTGTAAAATCAACAATAAGCAAGTAGTGAGAGACATGTCAAAGATTTCAAAGCCTCCAAATCCCAATTGCAAGCAATGCCAATATGGGAATAAAACAAGGGTGAGTTTCAAGGCAAAGGAGTATTAATGTATAAAACCTTGGAGCTTATCCATATTGGTATATGTGGGCCAACCAGAACAAAAAGTATGCAATGTGAGAGTTACTTTATGTTGTTAATTGATGACTATTCCATAATGACGACTTATATTTTTTAAAGAAAAATATAAATCTTTTGAGAATTTTAAGGCATTCAAATCCTTAGTTGAGAATGAAACTAATCTAAAAATCAAATTCCTAAGATCAGATAGAGGATAGTTCACTTCAAATGAATTTGAAGAATTTTGTGAACAACATGGTATAAGGAGACATCTTTCTATTGCAAGGAATCCACAACAAAATATAGTTGTGGAAAGTAAAAATAGAACTATCCAAAAAATGGAAAGAACCATGTTAAATGAGTCTAAGCTATCAAACATTTTTCTGGAGAGAAGCAGTTTATATGAAATTCTTCATTATGAACTAAGGACAAAATAGAGTAAACAATAGAAAAACAACATATAAACTATGGAAGGGTAAGTCTGCAACAGTGAAGTATTTCAAGGTATTTGAGAGAAAATGTTTTTTTAATGGGAAAATAAAGTTTAAAGGGACCCAAAACCCTCTACAAGAAGGTTTTGAAAGGACCTGAAGCCCCGTCAATAGAAAGCTACAAACAAATAAAAAAAATACAAACATCATCCCAACAACAACAACCACTCAAAAAAATTAGAAGCTACCAATGCTGCAGAAAATAGGTTTTTAAGGGAACCTAAAACCCTCTACAACCAGGTTTTAACAGGGGCCTTGAACCCAAAAAATTAAGAATATATGAAGGGATGATAAAATTTAGAGAAAAATTGATTCTAGGTCTGATGAAGGTAATTTCCTTGATTACTTTTAAAGGAGAAAATTCTGCAGGTGTTACAATAAGAGATTGCACAAAACTATTGAAAGTGAAAATGTCATAGTGGATGAGGAAACGAATTGAAGAGAAAAGGCATAAGAATTTGATTGTCAAAAATAAAAAAAGCTGCAAAGAAGAGGAAGTAGATGAAGAAATTGAAAATGAGGTATTTGAGCGAAGAGACACAAAGACACCATCAAAGGCACCATTAAGAAAAAATCTAGTTTTTTTTCAAAGGAATCATCTAGAAGATCTATTTTTTTATGACAACAATATATAAATTCATATAAGAAGGAGATTAGATAGTACATCAAAACATGCAAATATGTCCTTTCTCTCTAAAGTAGAACCCAAGAATTTTATAGAAGCTCGAGAAGACAAGAACTTTAAGTAAATGCTATGGAAGAGGAGTTGAATCAAATAAAAAAGAATGAAACTTGGGAACTCGTCCCAAGACCTAAGGATAAGAATGTAATTGGCACTAAGTGGGTATTCAAAAATAAACTAAATGAGGATGGCCAAGTTGTGAGAAAAAAAGCAACATTAGTATGCAAGGGATATGCTCAAGTCGAAGGAATGATTTTGAAGAAACATTTTCCCATGTTGCTCATCTAGAGGCTATAAGGATTTTTCTAGCATTTTATTGTTTTAAAAATTTTAAAGTCTACCAAATTGATGTCAAATCAATCTTTTTGAATAGAAACCTAGAAGAAGATATGTATATTGAACAATTTGAAGGGTTCATCCTCTCAAAAAATGAGGACTATGTATGCAAGTTAAAGAAAGAACTTTATGGATTGAAACAAGTCTGCAAGGCTTGGTACTCAAGATTGGATAAGTATCTACAACAATAAAGCTTCAAAAGAGGTATTGCTAACAAAAATATATACATTAAAATTGAAGGCGGTCATTAGTTGATTGTTGTAGTTTATGTGGATTGTCATGCCCTAAATTTACTCACAGGGCAAAAACACAACCAACGATTTTTTTTTTTGAAATGATAACGTATAAACACTAATAATTGTTAACAACACTTGAACATGGTAACATACTAATGATAAGGTTAATATTAAATATTCATATTAACATTGATTTTAATAAAACTTATATTAACTTATTATAATTACCTTTATCATTACTATTCCTTTTAATATTAATATTAATTTATATTTACTAACATTATTAATATTGACACTATTTAAAAAAAAAAAATTATAATAATATTAACATTAATATTCAATATGGGCATTGAGGATGGAGAGGAGCGGGAAGAGAGAGGAGGGGGAAATTTGAATTCTGAAGATGATTCAGACGGAGGAGAGGATGCAGAGGACGTGAATGGATCACTGCTGGGAGGCGATGGCGACTTGTGGCTGGACTAATTGTTGTTGTGATGTTGGTTTGTGACGGCTTCGTGTTGTTTGCTTCCTTCGTCCAGTTAGGTGTTGGTGGTGCAGAGCAAGCTATTGTCATCTAGTTGGGAGGTGACAAAGTTTCTTCTTCGTCAAGACGGGATGGAGGATGTTGCTATTCCTCTGGTTTTTGTCTATTTTTTGGCCTACCCTTTGCATTTCTTTTTGAGGGTTCTAGCTGTGGCCTTTGTGGGGAGCGCTTGTTTTTCCTTACAGCTGGTGAGTGTGTGCTTTGGGTTTTTTTAGGGGGTTTGGTTCGAGGATGGGCTTATTTCTAGTCCTATTGGGTGTAATGGGACGGCTTGGGTGCTCTTTTGCTAGCCCGCTCTCTTTCTGGATTTTTATTGGCTTCCCTCAACCCCTCTTTGCTATCTGTTTGGTGACACCTTTTTAGCGGCTCTTGCCCTGAGTGTTTTGTGGTTGTTGGTTTCCCTCTTGTGGTTTGGCAGTGCTTCCCATTGGTTGGAACTATGGAGTTTTGGCCTATTTTTGGCTCTGACCGACATGTTGGGGTTGCTTGGGTGTTTAATCGTTTGGCATTCTCTCAGTTTCCTTCTTGTATGGGTTGTTCCCTTTTCCCTCTTGGGTCTTGTTTGCTTCTGCTCTCTTTGGGCTCAAATCTTGTGAGTAGTTGTTGGTCTGGTTCTTTGTCTAGGTTGTTTCCAGATTGTGTTCTCTTGGTTAGTTGTTTTTCTAGAATTTTTCCTAGTTCCCAGATGTTTCCTCTTGTTGTTTATTGGCTTATGGTTAGGCTATTCTTCAAGATTTTATTGAAAACCTAGATGAGTTTTAGCCTAAAAGTTGTTATGGTGGCTCTATGGTTGTTATTCGATCTTCTTCTCTTGGTCCACAGTATGGTCCTAGTGCTGAATTTACTGTAGGATGCTCTGACCACTTGTTTGGCTATTGTGTTGGTTTTCTCCTCGGATCCTATGGAGGTGGATTCCTCTCCTTTTGAGGTGGAGACGGGAGGTGGTTTCTTTAGATGCTTATCCTATTGAGGTGGATGCTTCTCCTATGGAGATGGAGGTTGAGGGGGCTAGAGATCTCAGTTGGTGGTGGATTAGCTGGTCATGACATCCTCTCCATTAGAGGGGAGCTATCTCCTTTAGAGGTGGAGAATGAGTTGGTTTTCTAGTATCGGGTGTTTTTGTGCTACAGGGAAGCTGAGTTCTTACAGTTTTCTACTATGTATCCCAAAGCCCCTATTGAGGCGATGCTCTCTATTTTTTCGGGATCAAAAATGGATATTTTGAGCAGTTGGTTTGTTGATGCCTGGCTAACTCAGGCGGGGCTCAAGTTTATCTATGGGTTTAAGGCTCATGTCAAGACTTGCTTGTAAAAGGGTTTAAGGCCCCTTCTCTTTAGTTCTTGTTGTTTGCAACTTGAGTTGTATTGTTGCTCTTTGATGGCTGTTGTTGTTTGGTTGCCGATGATTTGCTAATTATTTTCTGTTAGCAACTTGCCCTCTTTGGATTGGGTTGCGGATCCCATCAAAACCTATTTTTTACCTTAATCAAAAACTTTAATATTCAATATTAATATTTTATTTCTTAATACCACCATTATTAAGTACCAAATTTAATATTAATGTCACTTTAATATTTATATTTAATATTTTCTTTATTTATAACACTAAAAATAATATTATCAATTTTACTCTTAATATTACCGTTAATTATATATTTACTAATATTACCAATTCAAAATTTACTTTTAATAACATTAACATCATTATTCATAGGGTACTATATATTTACTATTATTACTAATAATTTTACCAACTATAAATTTTACTAACGATGATAGAAATGTTTTCATTGATCTTGCTATTGAAATTAAAATTGTTTTGGCATTTAATATAACATTAAAACTAATATTATTGTTAATAAGATTATTATTATTCTCATTAATGTTACCACATATTTATTAGTAATATTATTATTTTTTTCCCTCTATTAATTGCAGTGCACCTAGTAAATTATTTTTTTCATGTCCTCCGGTACCACGGGTTTGGGTGGAGACTAGACCTCATGACCTCTTGCCTACAACGGGATTCTTTAGCCAATCGAGCTAGGCCCCCCGCCCCATTTATTAGTAATATTATTATATTGATATTAATAATATTATTATTTTACAATATTAATGTGATAGGGGAATATAATCGTTAAAAGATGAGCAACAAACTAAAGAGAGTGCAAATAACAACTAAGAACACCCTACACTTCAAGATTGGGCAAATGATAAACTCAACAACATAAAAATGGAACCTTTTACCTTGTAGAGTTGTTCTTTGGTTGGCCCTTCGATTGTAGATGAGATGTATGCTCTTTGATGGCAAGTAGATGCAAGATGTGAAGTGTGAGATGCAAGATAGTTGGACAAAATGGATGCAAATGGCTAAGTGTAGGTTGAGAAAATAAATTGCAAGAGTTTGGCTAGTAAAATGATCTCCTCAAATGAGAGAAAAGAGGGGGTATTTATAGAGATTTTGGAAATCTCTAGGGGAATGGATGGCCAAGATTGAGCCACCAATGATCAAGATGTAGGGCTAAGGTGAGTTGAGAACTCACAAGTCCTCACATCTTGACATGTGGCATGCGATATAGCCCTAAAAGGTGAAGTGGACATGAGGTGGAAGGATAGTACATGACATGGAGGGGGTACAAATTACCTTGGGATTGGACAAGATATCCTCATAAAGGAGGTGTTTGTCTCCATGTGGGTGAGAGGACATGTGAGGAATTAAAAATTTCTCAAATATCCTCATGGGGAGAGGGGAAAGAATAAAGAATAAAGAGAGGACATGTGGGAAGAAGTGAAGGAATTAAAAATTCCTTTTAAGTGCATTGGGGGATTAAAAGTGAATTAAAAATTCACATGGGGAAGTGGAGTGCCTTACCCAAAAGGAGAAAGCCTTTAATAAAGGTTGACCAAGGACACATGTCATAAAGGACATGGGGAAGAGAAAAGGAATTTAATATTCCTTGAAAGATGAGAGTGGAAGTAAAAATTCCTCAAAGGACTTTGGGAAGACAAAAGGAATTAAAAATTCCTTGGGGGATGGGAAGAGTTGACTAAAGGGGGTGATTAGACAAGTTGATGAGGGGTTAGAGGAAGGTTAGGTGGCTAAAAAGATTAGAGGCCAACTTGCAAAAGTTGGAGGATGTGACACCTCCTAATTAAGGATTAGGCATGTGCACATCCTAATGATGAGATTAGAAGAAGGATTAGGATTAAATAAAAATGATGGAGGATGTGGCATAAAGAAAATTAAATAAATGTCATATTTATTTAATTTATTTGATGAAAGGGGAAGGTATTTAATTATTTAACTAGATACCTTAGGGATTAGAAGAACTTTAGAGGGATTAATTAAATAATAGTGATATTACTTAATTAATGCAGATAAGGGGATGTTTAGATGAGAG
The DNA here is from genome assembly GCA_007258455.2 of Sequoia sempervirens. Classification (NCBI taxonomy): domain Eukaryota; kingdom Viridiplantae; phylum Streptophyta; class Pinopsida; order Cupressales; family Cupressaceae; genus Sequoia; species Sequoia sempervirens. The sequence goes on from VDFB02000017.1 coordinate 384,562,618, forward strand.
GGGATAAATTTGGATAAATTAAGTGTCCAAATTTAAGTGTCTACATTTTGCCCCTCTGTGAGATGGTGTTACGAAGTAGCATAATTTCAAAGAATATTAAAACATAGAACCTAGAAGAAGATGGTTAGATTGGGAAAGATGCCCCAGTCATTCAAAGGAGTGACTAGGAAGGGAAAAATGATGAAAATTAGGGATGAAGGATGCCCCCTCAAGAGGACATGCGGGTGCAAGAGAACACGAGTGTGCTCTCGAAATGGATAAGATGAAAAAGATGATGCAAAGTGATGGGTAAGAAAGGATGAAAAGGTGGCAGCAGATTGGGAGGGGAATGTGATGAAGGATGAATGGATGGGGGGATTTTGATAGATGAGAGGATGAAGATGAAATGCAATCCAAATGCAATTTACCATCGTTGGAGCACTGATTTTTGCTATAGCAGAAGACACGATACACCAAGGTATAAAGGACCAAGGTAGATTAGTGTCTAATGCGTGAAACAAACACATTAAACAACAAGGCTATCCCAACACCCCAAGTTCCCGATGACCTTGGTCGGGCCAGGTATTGGGATAACCACAAGCACACAAGGATGCCTCAGTGTAACACAAGACCTCAGGGATCTTGGTGGGTACTACGTGGGACAACCGAGAAGACAAAGAAAAGATCAAGATACACCCCTATGTTGACTAGTCAAAGCACACCATGATATGATGGATCAAGGAAACCATGACAAGTGATGATAGGGAGCTCAAATGATAAACAAAAGCCAAAAGCATCAAAAGATCGCAATCAAGTTCAAATGTCCTTTGCCATAGAATCACGGGGATGGATGGGATTGATGAGGTCTGTTAGGAAGGATGCATCCTGTTGAGACCGATGATGGTTACTAGACTAAAAGATCGATATGACTCAGGATATTCAAAACCGATTTGATCTAATGATACAAGTGGATCTCGTTTATTAAGAACCAGTGAGATAAGGGCATAGCTTGATGACACAACACAAGAGACATGACACAAGATAGGAGACTAACACACCCTAGCGACCTAGGGGCTCAAGGGCCGATCAAATATTAGCCTTGCCTACGTGGAAGTGCAGAGCCCTCGTAGTTCGATAAAAGGTTGATGAAAAACCATGATGGAGATTTCGATGGATGACCAAGATAGGAGAAAAGTGGAAAATATAGATCGATGATGGATGGAACCCCGGGGGTGGATCAAATGATCGACCTTGCCTATGTGAAAGCGCAGGGGCAACGTAGTTCGACAGAAGGCCAAAGACAAGTGATGGATGAAAGATGATGAGATAACCCTAGATGATGGGACTGATATGATGGGACACAATAGACTTGTTGGATTGGATCGGAGGATGGTGATCACGAAGCCCAGGGATGGAATAGTTATCCAAATAATCAAAAGATGAATTGGGAGGATGATATGATGGAGAGATGAATGATGAGAAAGGATAGGAGATGGAAAAGATGTGCAAAAAACAAAAAGCAGAAGTGATGACGATAAGATAGATGACATTGGATTGCATGGGGAAAAGCCTATAGCTAGATACCAATGACAAGGGATTATGAGATGGGATGAGGGTAGAGGATGGGGGGGAGGAAGATGATTGTTTGGGTGGATTGGATAGAGGGATAAGGATTTGGATGAGGAAAAGGTGACCAGATGGATAGATGAAAATGGAGGCCATGATGGAAGGATAGGAAGATAGGGATGGGAAGATGGATATAAGGATTGTGTGGAGGGATAAAAGATAAGGATGGGGAGATGGATATATCGATAAGGAGATAAGGATAGGGAAATGGAAGGGATTGTTCCGATGGAAGGAATGATGTCTCCAAGGACTATATCACAAAGGAAGGTAAATGCCCCCACTCTAGATATGTCATGTATAATGAGGCATGAGAGATAGAAGATGGGAAAATGAAGGAGATAACTGGAGGAGGATAGGATGGGTGACTTAGGGATATGATAGAGCATGTGTGCAGGGAATGTATACCAAGAGGTGTCCAAAGCATGCATAGATAGGTGCCCCTATTTTTTGATCAAGATCACAAGAAGGATGGAGTGACGGGATAAATGAGGTATGCCAAGCAGGATGTGTAAGATAGGTAGGATGGAGGGGATGAAAGAAGAGGACGTATAGCAAGAAGACGGGTGCATAGCAGGAAGCATAGTGGATGGAAGGAATGCATAGCAGGAAACTGCCCCCAAGTGCAGATAGGGATTTACGCATGACGCTTGTTTTCCAGGTTTTCATCATGGTACTTATCCAAGGCGCTTGTTTGCCAAGTTTTCACCATTGGATGAATTATTTCTCTTTACTATTTTATTGTTTGATTTTTTGGATTTTTTTGACCTTTTTTTTTTTTTTTGGATTTTTTGGCTTTTTGGATAGCATGCGGAAGGAGATGGATAAAGATAGGGAGGCAAATAAGTGGTTTTAGAAGACATGTGATAAGGATATGGGTGAAGGACTCAAGCATCATGTTTTATATCAGGTATTAAGAGCCCATGTTCAAACCGACTATTGGTTGTTGGTACAATCTTATGAGGATAAATGGATTATGCTAGAGGATGAATTAGAGGGATTTGATGGGGGAGATACGTGGGATAATGGGTGGGATGTTGGAAAGTGTATGGATGGAACGATGGGGTGGATATGTGATGGGGAGATGTGTTTAGGACCAACATTGGCACATGTGGTGGTGGATGTGAAAAGATAAAAGGATTAATGGATGGAGAATGCAGGGATAATGGAGGAGACGAAATAGTGTATTTTGGGACATAGGGACCCAAAATAGATGTAGGAGAGGGTGGATGAAAAGGAATAGCTTTTGGATGAGCAACTTTGGATGTTCTTACAGATTTTTCATTTAATGGCATCGCGTCTTTTTTCTTTGGGATCCACACAGTTTTGATCTTTTCTTTGGTGGCTCTTTGCGAGCTATAGATTTGATTTGTATTTTGGATTTTGTTTTTCTTTTCTTTACCATGTCTTTTAGAGGGGACATGGGAAGCTTTAGATTTATGTGGGTGTTTAGATTGATGCATTTTTCCTCTGGCATCCAAAGTGCTCGTACTAGCAATGGGATGGGTGTGAGAAGATGGATGATGTGGAGTGATGGAGGTAGGATTATGAGGATTTCGTGTAGATGGAGAATGTGCAGGTATGTGCCTTTGTTGATCCTGATTAGGATGTTTATGATGGGTGACATGGATAGGCGTTGGATGGATAAAAGGATGAGATGGAGGAGGTGATTTTGGGATATACGGACCCAAAGTAAATGGAGTGGGTGGAGGGACATAAGAACCCAAGATGGATGGAGTAGATGAAGGATGTGATATGGTGGATGGAGGGATGTAAGGACCCAAGATGGATGGAGCAGATGAAGGAGGAATATGGATGGTTGTTTTGAGGCGATACGATAGAGGAGGAGGGATTGCAACATATGATTTGGTGGAGCGATTGGAAGAGCTGACATTTCTTTTGGAAAAGGCTCGTTGAGGACATCTAGAGGTTGTACCAACGTGTTTAGATTGTGAGTCTTGGGGAATAGATCCAAGACCTTGCATGCAGATTTGTTCTTTGACTTGGATGGGCTCTAAAATACCTTTCGTGAAGGCCTAGACCTTTTCCTTGATAGTTCATGTTCTTGGACATTGAATCCATGTAGGATTTTGTTATTCTAAAACATGATAGTCAAGTCCATTATTAGGTGGGGGATGATGGGTGGTATGCTTGTGTTTTCTCCTACAAGGAGGCCTCCATGGGAAGAATGTAGAGTACCAAGGGTATATGCAAGCGGTGTGGGGATAGCATTTTTAGGCGATGATGGGGATCTGAGAAAGGGAGATGATGGGATAGCGACATTTGGATGGGTGGTATCACGGAGAGAATGGGGGGATATGATAGGATCTGATTTTTGTAGTACTTGAGGCTCATGCAATGAAGCAGAGATGGAAGCGGTAGAATCTTGTGAATGTCAAAGAGAGGATCATGGGATGGAATGGATGGGGGGCTGTGATCTTGCGGTAAGGAGTAGACTAGATGGGATGGTAGGATCTTGATTTGGAGGAGGATATGTTGGCATGCTTTGGATCCCGGGCTCTTGACACTGACTCATCGTGTCTTGAGGTATGATAATGTGGAGTCATGGGGACTCTTCAAATTAGGAAAGATGGAAGGATGGAGGATTCAAATATTAGAAGTGAATGGATACTAGAGTGGAAGAAGTGGATTGGATTTGGGTGTTGTAAATGGGTTTGGCGGCTCGGAGTAGGATTGGGTGTTCAATGGATTTGAGTAGATGTGATGGTAGGAGATGGGGATTGGTGATTCAGGAGGATGTGATGGTAGGAGATGGGGACTCGGTGGATTTAGGAGGATGTGATGGTATCATCAATGATAGGTGTTGGATGGAGAAGGGTCTCGTCACTAACGACCATGGATGATGGGTTGGGATGGCATGGTTCCACGACTGCAATGTGTGGAGTGGGGGATGTTTCCTTTGTTATAAGTCCTTGGAGAAACTTGAATACGCTAGGCTGAGATGGCGAGGTGGGAGTGGATGAAGGTTTATGGATTAGTGGACTAGGATTAGATGGAAGATTAAGACTAGATGGAGGATTAAGGTAAGGATATGGGCATGGGGAATTAGGATAGGATGACATGGATAGTGGATCGTTGGTAGAAGAGATGGACGGCATGTTGTAATAAAGGTATTGGGATGGTGGATTAGGATGGGAAGATGCAGGTGTTGGATTAATATAGGGAGATGCGGATGTTGGATTAGGGTAAGTTGATGGGTGTGTTTGACTAGGATAGGGAGGTGTGAATGTAGGATTAGGCTGAGCTGATTGGTATGGAAGATTAGGGTAGTGGGTACATGTGGATGAAGGATTGAGATAAGAGGATGTGGATGGGGGATCAAGATAGGGGTATTGTGATGGAAAACTAGGATAAGGGGATGATGTAGATGAAGGATATGATGGATATGATGGACATCCCTTGTCAAAGGTAGCATAAGGAGTGTGATTGGGCATAGATGAGGACATGATGGGATAACTTGATGGGGTGATTGGATTTTGGAATGTGGGTGGAGAAAGCTTACTAGCAATGATAGTGTCAAGGGGATCTATGTCGTATACCTCTTGATCAACAAGACTTTCATTATCATCGTTGACGTAATTAGGGTTTCCCTTGACTACTATTGATGGAGAATAAGGAGTCATGATGGTGAAAGGATAAAGAGGATGGATGAAAGATTATGGAAGGAAATGGACTAAAGCTCAAATCAGGATTTAGGTTATGCTCAAATAAGGATTGGATTAAAGCTCAGATTATGATGATTGGATGATGTGATGGGATTGATTCTAATGATTGGATTGGATTATCAAAGGATGATTACGACACCGAATCTGCTTCGAGATGGAAGTAGATTGATTGGGTCGGAGGTGATTGGATAGGGATGCGATCAGATTAGATTGGATAAGATTGATCGATGGATTGGATTGGATGATGGAAGGGACTGTAAACCATGTTCAGAGATTACCCTAGATGACGTAGGATACTGATTGATCGGATTAAAGGATAAATGTATGATTGAGGCACCGAATCCACTTTGAGATTGAAAATGGATTGATTAGGCCGACGATGATGATTAACTTAGGATGGATGACAATCCTAAGAGGATGTTGATGATGACGATCATATCAGATACTTTGGTCAATTTGGATAATAACCCGAGATGAAGTTCAAGGGATTTGGATGGGGAAAACAATGATTTGATTGGAGAAATGGATGATAGAAATGGATGAAAAAATACTCAAAATGAGCAAATGGTTGATCGGGACGGATGAACGATTACTCGGAATGAGTAAACGGATGATCAGAACGATAGAATGAGAGTTCAGAATGATGAAAGGAGGTGTGAAATGGATGAATGTTTACTCAGAACGAGTAAACGAATGATCGAAACGACTGAACGAGAGTTCAGAATGATAGAAATGAGGTGTGATGGATGAATGTGAAATGGATGAATGTTTACTCGGAACGAGTAAACGGATGATCGGAACGACTGAACGGGAGTTTGGAATGATAGAAATGAGGTGTGAAATGCATGAATGTTTACTCGAAACGAGTAAACGGATGATCGGTACGATAGAACGAGAGTTCGGAATGATGAAAGGATGTGTTGAATGGATGGCGTTTACTCGGAACGAGTAAATGGATGATCAGAATGATAGAACGAGAGTTCGGAATGATGAAAGGATGTGTTGAATGGATGAACGTTTACTCAGAACGAGTAAACGGATGATCGGAATGATAGAACGAGAGTTCAGAATGATGAAAGGATGTGTCAAATGGATGAGAGTTTACCGGAACGAAAATGGATGAGCTTAAAATGACAACAAGAGTTCGAATGATGAAAGGATGTGTTTGGATGAACGCTTTCTGAATCCAGTAAAACAATGAGAAAATGACAGAATGAGAGTTCGGAATGATGAAAGGATGTGTTGAATGGATGAACGTTTACTCAAAACAAGTAAACGGATGATCGGAATGATAGAACGAGAGTTCGGAATGATGAAAGGATGTGTCAAATGGATGAGAGTTTACTCGGAACGAGTAAACAGATGAGCAAAATGACAGAACGAGAGTTCGAAATGATGAAAGGATGTGTCAAATGGATGAACGTTTACTCAGAATGAGTAAATGGATGATTAGAATGACAGAACGAGAGTTTGGAATGATGAAAGGATGTGTTAAATGGATGAAAGTTTGCTCGGAACGAGTAAACAAAGAGAATGGTAGGGTATGCCCCCCTCGAGGAGGCGAATGGGGAAGAAAAAGGTGCCCCGGCCAACTTCTCAAAAGTAGGGAGTGGTATATGTCATCGGAAAGAGCACGAAAAAAATGAGAACTTTTTTTGAACGAAGTCAATTGGATAAACGATGTGGAAATGGCGGCCCCGGGAAGAAAGAGCAGAAGGTCAGGTCCGCCACAGCATGAGGTTAGGTCCACCACAGCATGAGGTCAGGTCCGCCACAACATGAGGTCAGGTCCGCCACAGAATGAGGTTAGGTCCGCCACAACATGAGGTTAGGTCTGCCACAGCATGTGGTCAGGTCCGCCACAACATGAGGTCAGGTCCGCCAAAAGATGGGGTCAGATCCACCAAAGGATAAGGTCAGGTCCACCAAAGGATAAGCTTAAGCTTGATTTTTTGATGGATGAGTAAGGCAAAGGACCCAAAATATAGAAAAATTTGATAAAAAGATTTGGCTAAACTGAAAATGACTGTTTTTTGCACGAGAAAGACAATTCAGACAGCACAACCCTAAGATTAGTAGAAACGGGTATGGCCAACAAAGTCTTCTACTCTAGGATGAACATGGTTGTTAAGGAGTCCTCGATATACACCTGGTACGTGAGGCCCAAACCGTGAACACTAACCCATTACAAGCATGAGTCGGGAACCTTAGCAAGATACTAAAGGCTCGGACCAACTCTTCACGTCATCTTGATGCTTCGCCAATTACAACGTGGTTGGATTGAGGTACAGCTTTCGCTCTCCCCCCTTTATATACCCCGCTGGTACGCGTGGTTGGAATCATCCCTTGGGGTGATGAAATCCCCAAGCAGGTCCCACTAAGAAAAAATGGAAATAGGGTGACTCAAAGGACTTGGAAAACTACGATTTCTCGTCACCCAGGATCGCCAAATGGGGCAAGGGGATTGGATACGTCAAATAGCCTTCCACAAGCACGCCAAACAAGGTTTGTTGACCCCTCTAATTAAACTATGTGCCTAATTTACCAAAGAACAATTGGTAAAGACTTGAAATTTCACCTTCGAGAGGTCAGGTCCACCACCGGAGAGGTCAGGTCCGAAAAAGGTGCCCCGGCCAACTTTTCCAAAGTATGAAGTGGTATATGTCGTTGAAAAGAGCACGAAAAAATGAGAAGAACTATCTTTGAACGGAGTCAATCAGATAAACAATGTGGAGATGGTGGCCTCGGGAAGCAAGAGCAGAAGGTCAGGTCCACCACAGCATGAGGTCAGGTCCGCCACCAAAGGTTAGGTCTGCCACCGGAGAGGTCAGGTCCGCCACCGAAGGTCAGGTCCGCCACTGGAGAGGTCAGGTCCGCCACCGGAGGTCAGGTCCGCCAATCTGTAACCTGAACCTCCAAAAATGCAAAAAATAGCAAACGTGAAAGAAAAAGACCCATTTGTGGGTCCCACCGGGCGTGCCAGAAATGTGATAGGGGAATATAATCGTTAAAAGATGAGCAACAAACTAAAGAGAGTGCAAATAACAACTAAGAACACCCTACACTTCAAGATTGGGCAAATGATAAACTCAACAACATAAAAATGGAACCTTTTAACTTGTAGAGTTGTTCTTTGGTTGGCCCTTCGATTGTAGATGAGATGTATGCTCCTTGATGGTAAATAGATGCAAGATGTGAAGTGTGAGATGCAAGATAGTTGGACAAAATGGATGCAAATGGCTAAGTGTAGGTTGAGAAACAAAATTGCAAGAGTTTGGCTAGTAAAATGATCTCTCCTCAAATGAGAGAAAAGAGGGGGTATTTATAGAGATTTTGGAAATCTCTAGGGGAATGGATGGCCAAGATTGAGCCACCAATGATCAAGATGTAGGGCTAAGGTGAGTTGAGAACTCACAAGTCCTCACATCTTGACATGTGGCATGCGATATAGCCCTAAAAGGTGAAGTGGACATGAGGTGGAAGGATAGTACATGACATGGAGGGGGGTACAAATTACCTTGGGATTGGACAAGATATCCTCATAAAGGAGGTGCTTGTCCCCATGTGGGTGAGAGGACATGTGAGGAATTAAAAATTCCTCAAATATCCTCATGGAGAGAGGGGAAAGAATAAAGAATAAAGAGAGGACATGTGGGAAGAAGTGAAGGAATTAAAAATTCATTTTGAGTGCATTGGGGGATTAAAAGTGAATTAAAAATTCACATGGGGAAGTGGAGTGCCTTGCCCAAAAGGAGAAAGCCTTTAATAAGGTTGACCAAGGACACGTCATAAAGGACATGGGGAAGAGAAAAGGAATTTAATATTCCTTGAAAGATGAGAGTGGAAGTAAAAATTCCTCAAAGGACTTTGGGAAGACAAAAGGAATTAAAAATTCCTTGGGGGATGGGAAGAGTTGACTAAAGGGGGTGATTAGACAAGTTGATGAGGGGTTAGAGGAAGGTTAGGTGGCTAAGAAAGATTAGAGGCCAACTTGCAAAAGTTGGAGGATGTGACACCTCCTAATCAAGGATTAGGCATGTGCACATCCTAATGATGAGATTAGAAGAATGATTCAGATTAAATAAAAATAATGGAGGATGTGGGATAAAGGGAATTAAATAAATGTCATATTTATTTAATTTATTTGATGAAAGGGGGAAGGTATTTAATTATTTAACTAGATACCTTAGGGATTAGAAGAACTTTAGAGGGATTAATTAAATAATAGTGATATTACTTAATTAATGCGAATAAAGGGATGTTTAGACGAGAAAAGATAAATTTGGATAAATTAAGTGTCCAAATTTAGGTGTCTACAATTAATATTACTCTTTTATTGCCACTTTTATAACATCATGGATCTAGTATTATCTACTACAATTATTATTTATGTTATAATATTTTTCCTTGATATTAATGGTTATACTACTATTATTTTCATTAATTACTAATAGTATTGATTTCTTTATTCACAATGGTAATATCAAGGAATTAAATATCCCATTTAAATAATTATTACAAAAATAGTTAATTTATTATTATTATAAAAATTACCATCAATATTAATAGTACTTAGTATTAGTCTATATTACTATATGAATTACTAATATTATTACTAATTATAGAAATTATATTATCCATTAATATTAATATTAGCATTATCATTAATATTAATATTAATATCATATTCTTCGTTATTATTATGTTGAAGGCGTATCTTTATTTGAGCTTTACAAGCTCATTTTGTCTATGGATGGTTGAAAAGCAACAACAGGGCTTGCATTTAATATATTCTCTTGTTGTGTTATGTTCTTCATTAGCTCGCTGTAGACATGTCATGCGTTATCATTAGATGGTTTTTTGCACAGTTCACCACCATTGAAATCTGAAGAGTAGTTTAATGTGAGTAGAGTTCTTGCTTGTTATATCTGACAAGTGTTTGTAATAGTTGCAGTCTCTTCCAGTCACCAAGATATTTCGAAACTCAATCTGCAGTTTAATATGTCTTTCTTGTAAACTGTTGTGATTTGTGTTCTATCTTGAGTTTTCCTTTAAGAGAGACTAAAAGGAGTTTTATTTGGCTATGAAGTGGCTTTGCTGTTATAGTAGATTGGGGTCACGGGCTCGACTTCTGTTGTGTATTCAAAGGTAAGAAAACCCTCAAAAAATTGTTCTAGATCCTTTTTCAAGCACTAAGCGTTCTGCTTTCCCCTGTTTTTCTTGAACAATTTGAATTTTCGTACTGTTATTATGACGAATTTCAAGTGTTTTTTTAAATTTCATTTCACTTATCACCTAGTATTTGTTTCATTATAGTTTAGTCCGTCTTGAAACCCCACCTTTATTTGTCAGCGTCGTTCTATTCATGGGTTTACCCATTTCAATATCAACACCAACTTACCTTCATTACTGCTCGCCATTTGGACGGTTTAGTTTGACTCCCAGGCTCATAACTTATAACCCGCACTCTTTGCCCAATGGTCAGTGGTTAATGAGTTGAACAACTGTCTTTATTTTCTTGAAATTAGCCTGTAAAACCAAACTAGTTTCTTTTGAATGCCATGATTCTCATGCATCTTCTTTCTCATCCACCATTTTCCATTCTCCATTTATTTAGTTCTAATCCTGATTCCATTTATTTTGTGTATCGCCTAGTATTTGTTTCATTATGGGTTTTTATTTTTTATGTGGCTTTATTTTAAGTAGTGCGTGGTTCACTTTAATTTAGGTTTAAGGCTCATTTAATTCCATTTTTTTGGATAAAGGAATGCTAGCATTACTATTTTCATAATAAGTTCTTGTTCTAATAGCTCTCGACATTAAATGTGTCTACAAATCGGTCCTAATCTCAAGAGTAAGTGAATGTATTATTTTATAAATCAGGACATTTATAGAACTATATTGCGAGATCGTATTAAGTGTGATTTTTTGTTGTTTGTCGTTGAGGTTCTATTTAGTGAATTTGAAAATATAGAAACAAAGCTTTTAGTGTAAGACTTTAGTCATTTGCAAATTTAGCACTTGACTCATACATTTTGTTCTTTTAAAACCTCAAAAGCCTAAATATTAAACGAAAAGTTAAAACACATTGCCTTGAAAATACATTGAAGTTTTAGAACATAATTTTTTATGTTCTTAGAAAAACAAAAGCCTAATATTTACTAATATATGTTACATCAAAACTTTCAAATATAGAAACAACATTCCTAATATATTTTACTTTTGCATAGTACTACTTTTGATTAGATGAATAAAATATGTTTTCGTTCCCATTATTTTCCAACACTGCATTACAATATATATGTGTAATTAGGTGGAGACATAGTGTAGCAAAATATCGTTAAAAGAGCATTATGGAGATGGTAGAGGAAACCTTATAGTTTGATGTTTTATTTGGAATGTTATGACATCTATTCTATGATGGGATAGAATATATGCATGAGATTTACAAGGGTTTAGATGTACAGGGTATTTGGAAAATGCTCTTTCATCCCTTATTAACACTATCATACTAAATACCCTCTATTATGAACAATGATGACACCATTTCTTTCATGCTTCAACAACTCTTGAGACATTTGAGGGGGGTCTAGACTTGAAATTTCATAGTTGCTCTTTTCACAACAATTTTAACAATTTACAACATTTAAAAATCCTCATGTGAGGGTTTAAATAATAGACAATGTTTTAGTAACCTCGATGAGGGTTAAATAGCAATACAAATTATTCAAAAGTGATTAAAAGGACTTATTTAAAACCATCTTGACTCCTTCAACTAATAGACCACTTCCCTTATACATACATCATGTTGAAAGAATGAGGACACAAGCCCTCGACCTTTCAACACTCCATGAAGTATACTAGTAGAACCATATTGACAACCCCTCTATAACAACTCCCTACATAATCATCTTGTCATTTTAACTATGTAAGTCTTGATCATAAGACTGCCAAAAAATATTTTATCCACTATGTGAACTTTTCACAATATTACCATGCTTCCTTGCTTTTATCATTGACCTTAGCTACATATTTTACACATCTTGACAAAGATAACAAGTTTGATAAAGTTTTCATACAACAAAACTTTGTGTGAAAAATAAACTTGCAAGTGTAGGGCATATATCATTCAAAATAAAATAAACTTTATAGAATTTTAAACTTCTTACCTTCTATAGAATGCAATAGAATACCCTCAGTTGGTTTGTTGTGATTTTGTTGGTATCACAAGGGGACTTACACAATTGTTCGGCAGCTGATAGCAAACAGAAGATTAAGGGTTTCACGTGGTTCGAATGATTTGGCAAGTGAGCACAAGTTTCCTAATTCTAACCAGAAATGAACTGAATTTAAAATGAGTGTAGGGGTAAGAAGGTTCTAATCTACTCTAAGGTGTGGAACATAGTGATCAATTCTCACAAGCTTCAACCAGGATATGCTTTTCCTCACTTCAGACAGCCTCCACAGAACCGGTGCAATCTTCAGAGGAGTAGCTCAAGGTTTTCATATTATAACTCAACATGCAAGTACCGTCAAGATGATGCATACAAACATGTGAATCACAATCGAAGTTAAGTTTGAAAAGTAATCCAGTTGACCACATAGGGTGAACCCACCGTCAGCGAGCCCGCTAGTGGTATGGACAAGCGAAGTCTTGCTCAAATCGAGCACCACATTCCACAATTAGTAAGTACTTGCATGAAATGAAATCTACTTTACTTAAAGCTACTTCAAGATGCTACGTGAATTGGAAGGATGAAGAAGCCTCGACAACTACTCATAACAAAGAAGAAATCACCATTAATGAAAAATTATTTTATTATGAAAGCATTCACGACAACTTTTTACAAAGTATCCAAAGGGAAGACTTTCCTTCCTTTTCAATCTAAACTACACTATCAAACTATGCTACTTTCTATTCTATCAATTTCTCTCTATTCCTTCTCTGCTATTCTAACTCTACTACTGTACAAATGAGGGGGACTCCCCCTTTATATAGCTAGCCAAGTCCAACGGACGACTCAGATTACAATCGGCTGGATGGCCTAGATCGAGCCACCTCAACCCTAAACAAGATTCACCCTAAAAACCGCCACAAAGAAGAGTGGGGTAATAAATGAGCAACTAATGGTCACCATCTTCTAGAAGATTCCTGTTCATAGACGCGTTCACACTGTTCAACTTCCGACTGCAAAGTGGATAAGTCTGGTGAACCTTGCTTCAATTTCTTGGACTAGCACAACAGGCACGTTCTCGATCTAAAACTTCAAGGTTGTAACTTTTAAACCTGTTTGACAACACTTGTGCCTTCATCTTTTCCTTCATTCTGAACTTGTAAGATTTTCTTGTCTTGGATTCACGCTTGCCATTCGCCCAACTACGTTTGGTGCATATTGGGTCTTTAAGGAGAAACTCCAACACTTAGCCATTTCTTCCAAGTACTTGATTCATGATTCCATCATCTTGAACTTTTACTTCGCCACCGCCTGGTCTCGACATTCCTCCTACAAAACAAGCAAGGAGAAGAGCATCAAAACACTTCATAACATAAATTTACCTCACTCTGATGTTCAAGTGGTCTCTTCATCTGATAGGGTTTATCATTTTCTCTAGCCAACTTTGCTTTCTTCATGATTTTTCAACATTTGTAGGTTGGGGCATATGACTCCTGTGCATCATATTTCAATGCCTTAGACAAATTTCATCTTCCTTAAGGGTGCATCATCTTTTGAAAGTGTTAACTTCAACTACATCTTCTTCAAGAAATTCACTTACCAGCTAAAGCCCTGATACTCAATTTTATTCATCTCTGGCTCAAGAAGATTATCTTCATGGAGAATTTGAGCAAATTCACCTAGGTAGTCAACTTCAAATTCATCATCTGAAGCATTTTTCCTTCGAAAACACATTTTATCCATTTTGCCTTAGAAAATTTAAATTTCCCTTAGGAAAAATCATTATTCAAGTGTCGATCAAATTCTCCATCTCGAAAGCTTTGGCGAAGTGCAGAAGATACTAAAATCCATTCCTTGTCGACAATCTTCAATACCCAGAAGAAAATTTTCTCAAAACGCGTTGAATTCATGGGTATACAATGAACGGGTTCATTTAATTTTTCTTGAATTTTGAACCTTAGAATTATTTTCAACAAATTTATTCTTGTTCTTCATTCCTATGAGTATTTTGTTGCTCCGACTTGAAAACTTTTAATCACCTTGCAAGCTGGCATTCTCCGTCTTCTCCACTGGCAATTTCATTCAATTCTCAGGAAATTTCATCACTACCTCAACTTGGGCGTATTTTTCCTAAGGAAGAAAATTTTGTGCCTTAGAATTTTTTTTTTATAAATCACTTAGCACTTTTGAATTTTTGCCTTAGAGAATTTTTTTATTTTTTTATATCCACCTTCAATCATTCTTCCTATGGTGAGAAAATATTGTGTTAACTCACTTAAAAAAAAATTTATTTTGAATGCCTTGAGCACATATTCCATGTGGGAGAAAATTTTAATTTTAATGCCCACCATATTTATTCACCTCACCTTGCATTTTCAACGTCCTAGCAATGTTTATCTCCCTTTTACCTTACCTTAGCGCATTTCACACATGCATGAGGATGAACTTCATTTCAACGCCTTAGTTATTTTGTTTCATCACCCCCACTTTACATCTTGGCGTACTTAGCATATTTTATTGTTCACATTATCCCATAGCCTGGCGCATTTAGCACATGTGGAAGGAATAACTTCAACGCCTTAACTTTTGTCTTCACATGCCTTGATTTGGGCGCATTTTACCCCTTGAGAAGGATGGGCGCATTTGGAAGGGGGTGGAGGATAGAACTTTCAACGACATCTTTGACTTGTCTTTGTTTTGTCTTTACATGCTCTCATTT
>VDFB02000017.1:384577899-384725569 GCA_007258455.2 Sequoia sempervirens
TGCTACGCAATTAAAGAGATGTCTTCGTCAGGGTTGTCAACTGTTTGCAACAACAATTACTGATTTGGAAGAAGGTGAGAGTCGAGAGATATCTCTTGATGATCATCCTATCCTTAGGAAATTCGCTGACATGTTTCCTGATGATATACCTAGAATGCCACCGAAGAGGGATATTGATTTTAGAGTTGACTTAGTTCCTGGAGCTGAGCCTATTTCTAGAGCTCCATATAGAATGACAACTCAGGAGTTAGAGGAACTTCGTATCTAGTTAGAGGAATTATTAGAAAAGGGTTTCATTCGTCCAAGTGTTTCCCCTTGGGGAGCACCTGTCATCTTCGTAAAGAAGAAGGATGGGTCACTTAGACTGTGCATTGACTATCGTCAATTGAACAAGGTTACGATTAAGAATCGTTATCCTTTGCCTAGAATTGATGATCTTTTCGATCAAATTAAGGGAGCTAATGTGTTCTCTAAAATTGATTTGAAATCTGGTTACCATCAATTGTGAATTACTGAAGCAGACATTCATAAAACTGCATTTTGAACTCGTTATGGGCACTACGAATTCAGAGTAGTACCGTTTGGGTTAACGAACGCACCATTAGTATTTATGAGTTTAATGAATGGTGTTTTTCGTACATACCTTGATCGCTTTGTCCTTGTATTTCTCGATGATATTTTGATCTATTCAAGAAACATGAAGGAACATGAAGAGCAATTGAGACAGGTATTGCAATGTTTAAGGGAAAATCAATTGTATGCGAACCTGAAGAAGTGTGACTTCTTTCAAACTGAGGTGAAATACCTTGGACATGTGATTTCTGGAAAAGGTATTGTTGTGGATCCTTCAAAGTTTCAAGCTATTGTAGATTGGCCTATGCCTACTAATGTAGGTGAAGTTCGTAGTTTTATGGGTCTAGCTGGTTATTATAGGCGGTTTGTTCAGGGATTTTCTAGAATTGGTCATCCTATTACTTCTCTTCAGAGAAAAGGGAAGAAGTTTTTTTGGACAGAGCAGTGTCAGTTGGCTTTTCATACACTCAAAGAAAAGTTGACTAATGCGCCTATATTGATTGTTCCTGATCCTACTAAGGATTTTGTAGTTTGCACGGATGCATCCTTAGAGGGTTTGGGAGCAGTTCTGATGCAAGATGGGCGTGTGATTGCTTATGAGTCTCGCAAACTCAAGGATCACGAATTAAACTATCCCACTCATGATTTGGAACTTGCTGCAATTGTGCATGCATTAGTTCGATGGAGGCATTTTTTATTGGGTCACCGTTTCGAACTTCACACTGATCACCGTAGTCTACAATACATTTTTACGCAACCTAATTTGAATGCCAGATAGAGACGATGGATGGAGTTCTTGTGTGAATACGATTTTGAAGTGAAATATGTTCAAGGGAAAGAGAACGTAGTGGCTGATGCTCTTAGTCGTTGTCGACATAGAATCTACTACTCTTGAAATTAGATTTGAGAGGATCAAATTACAGGCCTTCCTACTGATAGATTGTATCAGGAAGTGAAGTCGGAGATTGAATTTGGTAGACCTTTAGAAGGTCGATTTGTAGGGTATATCCTTGAACCAGATGGTATATTACAGAATTTAGGTCGTATTTATGTACCACATTTTGAGGGTCTTCGTACATTAATTATGACTGAAGCACATCAAGCTCTGTACTCAGCTCATCCAGGTGTTAAGAAAATGCATGCAGATCTTCAGCAATTGTATTTTTGGCCTGGTATGAAACGTGATATTGCTGACTATGTATCGAGATGTCTTGAATGCCAACGAGTCAAAGTTGAGCATCAACATCCCGCTGGATTATTGCAGCCACATCTCATTCCTGAATGGAAATGGGATATTATATCGGTTGACTTTATTGTTGGATTACCTACGTCATCACGTCGACATGATGCCATTATGGTAACTATTGACCGATTGACTAAGGTGGCTCATTTTTCGCTAGTACGATCATCATATAATGCTTCATCCGTAGCTAGGATATTCATGGAGGACATAGTTAGATTGCATGCGATTCCTTGTAGGATTATTTCTAATAGAGATCTCGTATTTACATCAGCCCTATGGACTTCATTACAACATGCTCTAGGTACACAGTTGAACTTTAGTTCAGCGTATCATCCTCAAACCGATGGACAAATGAAGAAAGTTAATCAAATATTAGAGGATATGCTTAGAATGTATGTAATGGACCAACAATCACGTTGGGAGGATTATTTGTACTTAGTAGAATTTGCTTACAATAACGGATATCAGAGTTCCATAGGTATGCCACCATTTCAGGCATTATACGGTCGTCCTTGTCGAACTCCATTAAGTTGGGATCGACTTGAGGATAGAGTATTACCTGGTCCTGAGATGCTTCGAGACATGGAGCAACAGGTTGACCGTATTAGAGAACATTTGATAGCAGCACAGGATAGGCAAAAGAAGTATGCCAATGTGCATAGAATAGATCAACAGTTTGCAGTTGGTGATAGAGTGTTTCTTCAAGTGCGACCACAAAAGAGTCCAATCCATTATGGAAAAGGCTCTAAGCTTGCGCCTCGTTTCGTTGGGCCATTTGAGATCTTAGAGAGGATTGGTCCTGTGGCGTATCGACTCGCCTTACCACCCAGTTTGTCACATATTCATGATGTTTTTCATGTATCAATTCTTAGACCATATCATCCCGACATTTCTCATGTACTTGATTGGAATGTTATACAAGTAGAGGACGGGCAGCTGGCTTTGGAGCCCGTGGCCATTCTACAGTGTCGAACACTCGGTCTCAGGGGTCAAGACGTTGATCAGGTGAGGGTCCAATGGGATTCTAGCCATGAGGCTTCTGCTACTTGGGAGGATGTGACATGCATGAGGGAACTTTATCCCTATTTGTTCGCAGGCTTTCAGGAGCAAGCCTGATACTAGGGGGGAGGATGTAGTACCCCTCCATTTATGCTTATGTTTTCTGTTAGCATGCTTTCACATATGTTAGACTTTGGTACTTTGGTTTGGATATTTTGATCGCTGACTTTAGAGCGACAATGGATTTGTTTTGTGATATGATGATACATTGTATGGTGATAATTAATTTCTAACATGCTTTGTACTAGCATAGATGTTTCCTTCAGATGTTATTGCTATATATATGTTATGGTAGACTAACTGTTATTTTAATTTGTCAGTCTGATGTGACGTGTATTGGTGTGGAGAACGGAGTTGCATCACTCGCTTGCGAGTGCCCTGTGATTTCCATGATTTTCTCCATACGGTGTGTTTGTACAATGGATTTTATATATATATATGTATGTCGTTTATTTGGTTGCGGGATTGCAAGTACATGACACCGACTCCACCTAGTTACTCAGGTCTGAGCGTGTCAAGACTCAACAGAAATGTTGATTGGGAGGTAGTAACATGGTTCATCCTAGTCTAGTCTTAAACCCAATCACAGTACATCGTCAGTTTTAGTTTGGAGTCTTTGGTGGTCTTGTTTGTCCCTGATTGGATTAATTGTTTTGAAAGGAAAATTTTGTCAATTTTATGATAGTTTGTTATTCTTTAAATTACTGATTATTTAAATTAATTTTAAATGATGAAAATAAGTTTTATATTTTATTTAATTAATTAATTAGTTTGTTTGGTTAAGTAATTTGATCACTGCGATTAAAATTATTTAATTAAATAAATTAATTAATTAAAATAAAGTTATCTTAATTGTGTGAATAGATTTAAATTTTAAATTAATTGCTATGAGGGAAATGGTATTTTTATTGTTAAATAAATAAAATAAATAAAGAAAAAGGGAAATTTGTATTTTGAAATTTGAAATTTGAAATTCTTTAAAAGCATGCAAATCTTGAAAAAGAGGAAAAAGAAAGATTTACGGTAAGTTGTTGAAAGATATTTTTTCTTCTCGACATGTGTGCCAGTGGAATTAATTTCTTTTTGGTGGAGGATTTTCTCAGATGTTATCTGGGATTTGGGAAAAAATAGAAGATTACCTTTTCTTCACGAGAAAATGAAAGAATAGAGTGCTGTTAAAAAAATATTTTGGTTTGAGTTATTTGTGAATTTTTAGGAATTGTTGTATATTTCTGGAAGATCTCTTTGGTTGGTTTTAGCATCTTTCTGGTTATTGTGTTCTGGAGAAGCTTTGGAGGAATTGCACGCAACAGGCAGCAAAGATTCTCCCCTACAGACAAATTTCAAGCTACAGGAAACAGGTTGTTTCACTGTTATTTATTTGATTAATCCTTTTGAAAAGCTTGTCTATTAAAATTGTTTAAAAATTGTGTCTGATTGAAGAAATTGTTTGTGTAATAAATCTCTATTCTTCTCGGCAAATGATATGTAGAGAAAATTGTTAATTCTTTGTTTAAATCTTTGTTAAAAGCTTTCTACAGACTTTGTTATTTATTTGTTAAAAACTTCCTGTAGGAAATAAGTTTGAGTAAAATTTGTGAAGGGAAATCATTTAAATGGGAAAATGAATTTGAAACCTCTGGGGGTAAATTAGAATTTGATTGGAAACTTTTGTGCGTATTTTCCATTGTAAAATCCTGTTGAAAATTTTCAATTTCCCCATTGAAAAACCCTGTGAATTTGTATATATATATTATACATATATATACTTTCATATATAAATTGGAATGTGAAAATCTTATATTCTTTGTATGAATATAGTGAAATCGCCGTACAGGCAGATTTGTGAAATTGTATTTAAAAAAAATGAAATAAATGTTTCGCTGTATATTTTCATATATAAATTTTTAGTTTAAAAAAAAAAAAATGTTAAAACTATAGTGTTTTGGGCGGGGCTACCCACGGCCGACCCCGCAAGGGGACGACAGTGAGGGCCGATCCCAACGCCGCCCTCACGGGCAGCGCTTGGCTCAGCCGCCCACGACCGAGCCCTGTGGGGAGGGCTGTGGAGGCAGCCCAACCCACAACGACCGAGGCTGTGACGCCACGGCAGGGCAGGGGCGACGCCTGGTTAAACCACCATGGCCCTAAACTTTGACTTCGGCTGTAGAATTTGCTCGGCCCTAAATGCATTCATATGAATTACTTTGCTTTCAGATTTTTTTTTAAATTAAATATGGATTTATCATATATATATATATATGTATATATATATGTATATGTATATATATTTATTTATTTTTATATTATAAATAATTGAAAGATTATAACTTACTAAGTATAAGATTAACTATCTTTTGTGTAGTGATGTTGGAAAAGAAAATTTGATATATATAAATTTATATGAAATTGAGAGAGAATTAAATTAGGTGAAATTTTATGATTTCTTTTATTGTGAGAGAATAGAACTATAGTCAAGTTGATTTATTCATGTTATTTTTGACTGATTTGAATGGATTTAGTAAATCCTAATGTAGACTTCTTATGTTTCGATTTGCTTTAAATTGTGTTTCCTTTTATTGGGCAAATTGGAAATGTTTTAGATGAACAAGTCTTCCAGATTAGTTTGTCTAGTAAGGGTGTTGTTATTGTTGAAATACAATCCTTGAGTTGACTAAGAGTGTGTACATGATTTTTGCATGGTGTTTAGACACTTGGTTTTATGAACAGAGACATTGATGTTCGTTATGAAAAGTGTAGAATTATATGTTGTATTTTTGTACACCTTGTTTACCTTAGTCAGGGAAACTTAGATTCCTTTGTTATGTTTAGGGGAGTGGCTCTGTGTGAGGGCTGGCACACAAAGTGGTGCCAGGGTAACTTACAAAGAGTTAGTAAGTTAGTGAAAACTAAACAACACAGTAGTTAGATTAAAATCTTTAATTTGATTATTATGCCTCGCTTATAGACTCAAGAGCTAGTTCAGTCTTGAGTATAAGTTGAGAAGGCCTAGAATGGCAAATCGATATCTTGTTACTTTAAAAGATATTTGATTCCGCAATAGTTTGCATATGGGGTCGAGTTTCGTAAGAGGTTACCAGGGTAACCCAAGTTGGGGGCCGGAACCTAGGAAGAAACACCAGGGTAACCTATGCAACATTGTGATGACACTCCACCTAAAATAATAGTTTACCTTGTGAACTTAGCATATTTGATTGTCTTAATTCTGGAAGCAATGTAACCATCAGTTAGTTATGTACTTGTGTCTAGGGTGAATAGGTTATGTCTAGGTAACCATACTACTATCTCCTAGCACGTGGGGTGGACCTACGAGTACCACATGGTTGGGTGGAACGTGCACCTTACTCCATTGGGTCCCCAGTTTATGATCATGGCAACGAGAGCTTCATGGATGGAGAGCTCATACTTGGATATATATGTGTACTTCTTATATTGCATCATTGGAAATCTTGTGTTTGAAACATCCCTCAATTGTTTATGAGGGGAACATTTGAAATATGTAATTGTTATCTATTATTTGATCTACCTCATCTAAAGAATGAGTAATGTAATGTTATTTCAAATGCAATGTAAGAATCTTATTTGTACTTTATACTATTATGAATGGAATTCAAATGTTGTGCAATGTTTACTTTTAAGTTTATGTTAATTATATATATGCAATGCTAAATACTAAAGTCGTCTATGGAATCTCAAGTAGTGTGACGTCGCGTAACTTAGTGAATGTATGCAACTAATTAAGTTAATATTAACACATTAAAAAAAAAATTATTACACTTACATAGACAAATGCAACATTCCTTAGGTTACAAGACAGGGCATTACACGTCCTCCCTATGAGGGGAGGCCGCAACCCCACCAAGGCTACGCCCAACAGCCTTTGGTTGCTATGCGCAGGCATGGTGGTTGTGCACCACCCATGGGTGTGGGGAGGTATGGCACCAGCCGACCCCCCCCTCCCCCATATTTATATTTATTAATAATATTTTTTTATACTTTTTTTTTATATTTTTTTTTTTTTAAATGTATTCTCAGACAATACAGATTGTCTGGAAAATTTGTTCACAGTTTTTCTACAGGAAACCCGAATTTTCACAGAGATAATTTTATTACTATTTTTTTTAAAAAAAATTATCTATACAAATAAATTAATTTAGAGAAATAGATTTAAATCATATTCATCTACAACCAAACTGGATATGGGTTTTTTCCTAATTTTAACAGGAAGGTTTTCAATCCAAAACTCAAATGGTTTCAAAATATCTCTACTATTTTTCCTCTGTGTTTTTCTATTGTTTTAAAAATAGCCTTTTACGAGGTTATTTGATTTCACTATAAAGTTTTCTACAGAGGCAACAAAATAAACTCGGTGAAACTTCAGAAGCCGATAACTGAGTTTTTCTATAGAGGATTTTAACTAATTCCTAGCAATTTCCAGCAACCCTTTTTTTTTAAAAACAAATCTTCTACAAAATAACTTCTTTTTAAAAAAATAATGCTTCTACAAAATAATCATTTCCTCTTATACAAACAATTTGTTCAAAACAAGAAAACAATTAAATAAATAGTAAAAGAACCTGTTTTCCTGAAGCTTGAAGGAACAAGGGTTGGAGCGAAGCTTCGCCTTCAGAGTTCAACTTCTAAAACCTTTCCAAAATCTTCACTTCCAGCAAGATGCAAAATATGAGCTCAAAAATATATGCTAAAAACCTCCTCCAAATTTTTAACCAGAAACCCCCAAAACCCAAAAACTATTCTACAACCAATTTCTTTCCGTGAAGAAACTTCCTACCATTCCCAGCATGCCAATATTCTCTCCGAGAATATTTTTATACAAGAATTTTTATTAAATTCCCACTCACTCCCATAAATACTCTAATTATAAATTAACTAATTTTTAATTATTTTTCTTTTAATAGTAATAAAGCATTATAAGCTATTTAATTAATTTAAAAATTAAAAAATCAATACCACTTACCTTATGCAAATTTAAAATTCTAATTCACATTATAGCATCTATTATTTTTATTTAAACTATCCACTCAATCAATAAAATTTAATTAATTAACTTTAACTACAATTTCCTACAAATAATTATATCAACCAAATAACATTAATTAATCACACATAAAATAAAGATTAATTAAATAACAAACATTTACATACTAAAATAAATAATCAACACTAACCCAAACTTAAACAAAAACGAGGTTGAGACAAAGACACCGTTGGACTCACAACAAGGTGATGAACTTGGGATAGGGACACTTCCTTATCAACTCCCTTTTCAACATCATACCCGTTGGGTTAATGGGACATGCTCAAACCTGACAAGCAGGTGGAGTTGATGTCTAGTACCTGCATCCTACATAGAAACAAACGTCAAGTAGCATATAAATCTCCATTGCAGACACATCGTGAAAGGTGATCGCGGGGTAGCAGGGCACTTGCGAGCAAGTGATGCCACTCTGTCCTTTCACCAAGACTCACTAGCAAACACATCAAAAACCATAGCAGCATAGAATCACAACATCACCATATATATTATTAAAGAAAACCATAACATAACCAAATAACATAATCACCACGTAATGTATCATCAAGCATCATAAGTAATGTCAAGTGCAGCAAACCAACCAAACTATGAATCCACACACAACCAATCTAGTGAACTAATCACCATCACAATCCAAGTACAATATCAACACAAAAGAGTATCAACAACACGAGGGGTATCACACTAACCTTAACTTATCTTGGTTGTTTTGAAACACATCCAAAAAATAGATCACATGATACTTCTTTATTCAATCATGGAAATATTATTTAATTTGAACCTAAAGAACTTGAGAAAGTACTAAGTTGGATATACCTTATCTTTCACGAGGAAACCAATTTTTTTATAAATAATTAAGTAAAACCTATACACTTTGACCTAGCAATGAAACAAGGAATAAATGGGGATAAATTTAACCTTCTTAAACTAGCCTTCAATGATAAATATTAATGGTCTAGTTTGTTTTGCACATCTTAACAAAAGGTTGGATTTAGAAAGGATTTTCTTTTTAGTCTAAGTTAATATTATATAGCAAAAGAATACATTTGTGCCTTCTAGAGACCTTGTTATCTCTAGTTATTCAATTATAGGTTCAATTTCTAATAACCTCTATTCAAACTAATATGTCTAATATTATTCAATGCTCAATAACAAGCAATAGGGTTTTGAATTAGGATTCCTCTAAGATGTAAGGGTTTTCTATATAATTTACCTAAATAAAATACATCATCACACATATACTAAGGTACATTCATAAAGACACTAGATATTCAATCTTAACATATGAATAACCATGACATATAGATTAATTTGTCATAAAAAATGTAATGATCAATAATTACTTGAACTAAATTTGTATCATGCTTTGTAATGGAAATACCATATATTATGAAGTCCTAATTATTTGTACATCTAGAGCTAACTTTTATTCCAAGTTGAGAAGTGCCTTATTGAATATTTATGTGTTAAATATGATATCATTGATGCTTAGAATTTAATGATAGCATCACCTCTTAAGATTTGAGATTTATTCTTGAACTGATTCTTTTATCACATTGTTAGAAAAATTCAAAAATAAAAAAAGAGGTGTGATTTTCAAAAACATGAACAAATAACATGGGATAAAAGTGTTTCCCAAGTAGCATTATCAAATTCTAATGCTCAAATCATGATGGGCCAACATTCCCATTAAGAATAAAATTAATGAAAGCTGGTTATGGCATAAGAGGATGTATCACACTAATTTTGATAACCTGGTAAGAATTAGTTCAGTTCAAGTTGTGAGAGATCCGCCAAAGATTACAAAGCCTATTAATGTTGTTTGTAAGGAGTGCCAAATCAGAAAGAAAGCAAGAAGAAGCTTCAAAGTCAAAGAAAAATATTCTACTAGACTATTGGAATTGGTACATGCAGATCTTTGTGGTCCTACAAGAGTAAGAATTCTTCAAGGTGACATGTATTTCATGCTATTGATTGATGATTATTCTAGAATGACATGGATTACTTTTCTCAAAGAAAAATCTAAAGCCCTAGATAAGTTTAAAGCATTTAAATTTTGTGGGTGAGAATGAAATGGATATGAAAATAAAATGTTTGAGGTCTGACAGAGGTGGAGAGTTCACCTCCAATGAGTTTAACATCTTTTGTGAGAATCGTGGCATAAAGAGGCACTTGTCTACCTCTAGGACTCAACAAAATGGAGTAGTTGAAAGAAAGAATAGGATTGTTCAAGAAGTTGTAAGGACAATGAGAAAGAAGAAAATCTATTGAAAGTTTACTAGAGAGAAACAATTCATATCGTTGTTTATATAAATAACAGAGTTCAAGCAAGGACAAACAACACAAAGACTCCCTATGAGCTATGGTATGGAAGGATCCCTACTACCAAATACTTCAGAGTGTTTGGAAGAAAATGTTATAACAGAAGAGACGAAGAAAACTTAGGAAAGTTTGATGCAAGGTTGGATGAAGGTATCTTCCTTGGATATTCTAGTAGAAGCAAAGCTTACCGATGCTACAACAAAAGATTGAGAAAGATTGTTGAGAGTGCAAGTGTCAAGGTTGATGAAGATGTACAAAATAATTCAATAATGATAGATGGATATGAATCAAATGAGTCTTCTTGCAAAAAAGAAGAAAAAGCTAAAGAAAAAGAAGTGCATATTGAAGAGGAAGAAGCTCCAAAAAAGACTCCTAAAACTCCTAAGTATGTGCAAAACAATCATTCTGAAGAATAGATCATTGGAGATAAAAGTAGAGGTATGCTGTCAAGAAGGAAAGCTATTGAAGAACAAGTAAATCTATGTTTACTTTCTAAAGTTGAACCTTAAATAGTGATTGAGGCATGCAAATATGAATATTGGATCAAGGCTATGGAAGAATAATTGTTGTAGATTGAGAAGAATTAGACTTGGGAACTTGTCTCAAGACCAGCAAACAAAAATGTGATTGGAACTAAATGGGTATTTAGAAACAAACTAAATTAGAATGGAGAAGTGTTAAGGAACAAGGCAAGGCTTGTGTGTAAGGGCTACTCACAAGTGAAAGGAATAGATTTTGAGGATACATTTGCTTAGGTGGCAAGAATGGAAGCTATCGGGATGTTTTTGGCTTTTGTAGCACACGAGAATTTCAAAGCTTATCAAATGGATGTGAATTCTACTTTCTTGAATGGAGAATTGGAAGAAGAGGTATACATAATACAATCGAAATGATTTTAGTTATCAGACAAACCAAATATAGTTTGCAGATTAAAGAAGCAATTATATGGATTGAAGCAAGCTCCTAGAGCTTGGTATGAAAGGTTGGATAGGTACTTGATACAACAAGGATTCAATAAAGGTACCGTAGATAGCAATAATTACTTTAAAGTTGAAAAATATCAAATCTTGATTGTGGTTGTATATGTTCATGACATAATTTTTGGAGGCAATGAAGCTATGTGTAAGAAGCTTGTAGAGGAGATGCAAAAAGAGTTTGAAATTTCTATGTTTGGGGAGATGAATTTCTTCCTTGGAATACAAATAAATCAGACAAATAAAGGAATTTTCATTTCACAATCAAAGTATATCAAGGAAATGTTGAAGAAGTTTGGAATGGAAGATTCTAAACCGATGTGTACCCCTATGGTTATTGATTGCAAGATGAGAAAGAATGATGAATCTCCCAAGGCTGATTAGAAAAAGTATAGATCAATTATTAGAGGATGACTATATCTAACTACTACTAGACTAGATATCATGCATGCAGTTTTTCGTGTGGCTAGATTTCAAGAAAATCCTAGAGAGTCACATGTTGCAACAGTGAAGAGGATATTCAGATACTTGAAGGGCACTCTAGATTATGGATTATGGTATCCAAAGGATACTAATTTTACTTTGAGTTCTTACACAAATGCAAATTGGGCTGGTTGTGTGGATGGAAAAAAAGTACAAGTGGTGGTGCACTCTTTCTTGGATGTAGATTGGTGTCATGGTTAAGAAAGAAACAAGATTCAGTATCTTTATCGAGTACATTGTAGCAACATCTTGTTGCACACAAGTGTTGTGGATGAGGTAAACATTGAAGGATATCAGGGTGGTATATGATGAACCAATTTCTGTCTTTTGTGATAATACAAGTGTTATCAATATTTCAAAGAATCCAGTAATGCATTTAAGGACAAAACATATCTGAATGTGGTATCACTTCTTGAGAGAGAAGGTTGTAGAGTATGAAGTGAAGCTTGAATATGTTCCTACAAAGGATCAAGTTGCTGACATCTTTACTAAGGCTATTCCTAAGGATACTTTTGAGTATCTTCGGGAGAAGTTGGGGGTCATTACCCGTCCTTCTTTGAACTAGATGCATAAAGAGATACATCAGTCTAGTGGATTTCAAAAGTCATTCCTTGGTCTGGACTGATGTTGGTGGCTACCTCTCAGGGGGAGTAGGTAGTGACATTATTGGCTATTACAGTCAAAAAGAGTGAGTGTTGTCATTGTGAGTGGTTGTTGATTAGTGCAATATGGTGTGTAATCCTAAGGGTGAGTATACTAAGAAGTGAAGGAAAGATAGTTGCAAAGAAATTGTGAGAAGGTTGATTGATGGAAAATGGAAAACATAAGTGATGAAAATATTTTTTCCTTTACCATTAATGTCAAAGGGGGAGAGAATAATGTGAAAAAGAAAGGGGGAGAATGAAGCATGTGAAAAGGATAAGTTGAAAGGGGGAGAGTAAGTAATGTGAAAAGAGAAAAGGAAATAGGTATGGAGCAAGGATGTTGTGTTTTTTGTTGATGGTTTTAAACATCATGTGTTGCCATCAATGACAAAGGGGGAGATTGTTGCAAGTATAAGCAGTTGGTGTTGTCATTGATGTCAACAAGCTTGTGTTGTCATTGGTGTCAACTGTATGAGAAGAATATTGTTGCAAGAGTATGTGTAGTTGTTGGTGTTTTCTATGTTATTGCATTAATGATGCTTTGATTAGTTGCATTATGTTGTCATTAGTAAGCTACTAGTGTCAACCTCTAGTGTTTCTTTGATAAGATTTTTTCTATGGATGTATGGTTGAGTTTCTAGGTTGCAGTTGGTTCTAGAAGTATTGAAGATGATGCAGATGCATCTC
This sequence comes from Sequoia sempervirens, assembly GCA_007258455.2. Lineage (NCBI taxonomy): Eukaryota > Viridiplantae > Streptophyta > Pinopsida > Cupressales > Cupressaceae > Sequoia > Sequoia sempervirens. Next base: position 384,590,962 of record VDFB02000017.1, read on the forward strand.
TGGTGCTTGGTTTCCAAGTACTTTTGAGAAAATTTGATAAAAAGAGGAAACAATGAGTTGCAATGTTGTTCTGGGTTAAAGAGTAGTGTTCTAGTTTTGCTCCACAATTCTTCTAGGCTGAAGATCTACCTATGCATTTCATATATGTTGATTAGAGGTGTTTAGAGGTGTTATATCCAAAATTTGGTGTGCAGGATCATTGAGCAGAGGAAGTTGTGTTCACTAGTGTGTAAACTATGTATTGTAGAGGTTTCTGGGAGAAATTTTTTTGCTCCGCATTTCTCTGCAGTTTGGTTTTAGGTCTTGCAGATCTGAAGGCATGTTGATAGTGTTGGTATCTTTCTTTAGTTAAATTTTTTCATGGTTTTGTGCTTTGGAAGTCAATTTATTAAGTTATAGTGTATGGAAGAGTTGTCCGAGTGTGTTGGGTCTGTACATTATTTAGTGAAAGTTGTTGCAAAGGATTTTGTTGGATTTCAAGGTGTTTTTGGAATATTTCATATTGTGTTTAGGTGAAATTTGTTGTTCGTGAGTTATTGTTGGATAAAAGGAAGCGTGTACTTAAAATTTTAATGGTGTTTACATGGGTAATGGCCGACCTTGGGTGTTACACTACTTGTGAAATTTGTGGAAGCATGGTGTGGCGTGTATGAGTGGATTTAGGTCCTAGCTAAGGTGTGTTGTGATTTTCCTTCATTCCTTTCCACCACGGGAATATTTTGGTGCTGACCTAATTTGAATTTGCACGGTTGAGGTGCATAGCCAACTGTGGAGAATGGTTTCAAGGTTGCAGATGGTATAAATAAGAGTTGAGTTGTTGAGGGATGTGAAGATATATGAGTATGATGCGAGTGATGAAAATTTTAGAGTTGTAGGGTGTGAATTTGGGAATTGTAGTGTGAGCTTTCATGTGTTAGATTAATGAATGCAGTGAGCAGAAGGTGTCTAATATTCTTTAGAGGGACTGTGAAGGTATTGGTGATGTTGTGGTGAATTTTTCTGTTGCTTTGAGATGGTTTTCTCATTGTAACATTCTTCTCTGTCTTCTTTTTCTATTTCGGTAGTGAGCCTTTTGCAATGATCCTTTCTTTCTCTTGGGCAGTGAGCCCTCTAGTAGTGAGCCCTATTGTATTCAGTGTTGATATTACTTTATATTGTAAGCTAATCCTCACTGTGGTTTTTCCCATCTTGGGTTTTCCACGTAAATCCACTATTCTCTTGTGTATGGTGTTGATTGTGTTTTAGTTTTTGTTGTTTCCTTTTCATGCTAAGTCATTATAACAAATTTAGGGCTAATTGAATGAATATGGATCTAAATGTTCATGAGGGTTTTGAAGTTTTAAGGTACAACTGATTCACCCTCCTCTTAGTTGTCTTGTGCATTAAACAAAATTCATGTGGTGTGAATTACTATAGTCAGTTACTTAAGAAGAAGGTGGAGCTACAAATACTACAAGGGCCTTGCTCTTTCCTTGACCCTTACTATTATACTTTGATTTTGAATAAAAAGCCCAACTTGATGAAATTTATTTTACTAGACTTATGAAAATTGATGGTATTCTTCTATAGAATGTGTGTTTATATTATCAATATATTTATTCAAACACTTATGCTCATTGTGACCTCTCTTACAATTGTAGCATAAAAAAATTGTCACCCTTGACAATTTCACACTAGGTTTTTCTCCCTCTTATGTGCTTGGACTTAATTATGTGTTTAATTACCTGTTTTGCAAATATTTTTAGAAAATCAAACATGGTAAATGAAATTATGCATTTAATATTTTACCCTTGACACTTTTGGCCTCGAAAAGGATGGGTATAGTCTAGGGCACCCCATGCCCTAGACCAACATTTTTGGCTCCAAATTCAAATATGTCAGTGTCGGTAATTTATTATTTGAATTTCTAATTCTATTTGTCAACCATTGGTATTTATTTTTTGGGAATTAGAGTAATTGCATATAAATACTAGTCATTTTATCATTTGAAATCCTAGAAGCACACTTGGAGAATCTATTAAGCTAATTGAAGATCCTAAAATCAATCAAGAACATTCAAGGGCAAAATTTATAGAATTATTACAACATTTTCATCGATAAGGTTCAATTCTGCAAGACATATATAAGAATGAAGCAATTTATGTGCAAGGAGCTATTATGATCAATCATGTGAAATCATGAAGATGTATTGAGTTATCCTCTACATGATAGTTGCAACAATACATTATGTTTTACGAGCTAACCTTTTGAAGGTCTATCAAGAAATCAAGGCATCAATCAAACAACTTTTGTGGCAACTTGTGTGATATGAATTCATCAAGGGTTTCACATCAAGGTAACATTGTCATTTATCATTTATCATTTTAGTGAATTATTGTTGTTTTGGCCTCTTCTCAACCTAGGGTATGCCCTCTTGATCATCAAAAATTATTGTACGTGGAGGTATAAATACCAAAATAGGGTTTGAATTAGGTAAGCCCTTATACAACACAACCTTTTCCCCTATTTTAATGTGTGCAAGTTGGATCTGGATGTTTCAACAAGTAATAGCCTCAAAAAATAGAGTGCAAACCTTAATCTACATCTCAACAATTTTAGATTCAAAAAAGAAAGAGTCCACTCTAGGGTGCATCATGCCTTAGGCCACCCAATTTAGGTTCAAATTCATAGTCCAGGTTCCTCATTAGTGTCATTTCTAAGATCCAAGTCAATTTTGTAACTTTCCATTTTTGTCTGTCTGCTAAATTACCTTTCCAGATCTAGGGTTGTATGTCAAATATTCTTATTAAATCACACATGAAATTTATCATCTTCAAAAATCAATACAACATAAACCCTAGGAGGTTGGCTCTCCCTTGTGGCAACAAGATAATCATAAAACCCTAGTTGGTTTATGTTTGAATGTTGAGTCAAAGGGAAAAGGAGATAATCCTAGTTAATGTAATTGGATCTAGGATCACTTTTCCTACTCAACATTTTGGTGAACCCAACATATCCTACACTTGCAATTTTTTGATTTCCATTGCATCAAATCTAAAAATTATTTCAAAACCTAGGTGCTTTGAAGATCTTGTTGTTATTTGTATCTAGTTCATTTTTTTTCTAAAATATGCATTTGCATGCTTTCATCATTATACATTGCAAATAATTAGAATCAAATTGCATAATTTCATATTTGATTCCTTAGATATGAGTTATTTTCATTGGAAAATTCAATTGCAATATTATTTTTTCATTTATGCATGCATATTTTAGTGAAAAACATAGAAAAAGTGAAAAATTTGTATAGTATTTCCATTTCAAAAGATCAAAAGCATTGCTTTCTATATTTTTTTTTAAAAATAGTCAATTATACTTCTAAAAATTATTATTGGAACATATTCAATTTCCCTTAAAATATAAAAAATTGCATGTATATATGTGAGTCATATAGTAAAATTAGGTTTTTGTGAATTTTCAGAACTCTCTTCACTTCTAGACTTGAACCTTTGCGACTTGAGACCCTTAAACAATGTTGTTGATTTCCACATCCTAAATTTTCTAAAAATACCTAGCTGGTCTAGGGCACATTGCACCCATGTCCAGTTAGTTTGGGCTAATATTTTTTTGTGAAAAAATTTGTTAGTGTTCTTTGTTCAAATATGGTTCCTATTTTGGAATTCTATTATGCAAACTATCATTTTTTTTTGTGCATCACTAGTTCGATCAATAATACATAGCATAATGTTTTCATTTCAAAAATACTATGTTTTTACAAGTCATATTCTATTATTAGATCTTGTTAGGCAATTCAAATAATTTTTTTTACAAGCATGTGAAAATGAGTTTATCTATCCTCTTTTGTTATTTTTCATTGATCTCTCTCCTAATAGCTCTCCTACTTGTGAGAGTATTTTAGTGCAAGAGGATGCAATCATTGAAAATCATGACAATCATGTTTTTTCTTCACCCAATATCTCGCCTACTTGTGAGGGTATCTTGGTGCAAGAGGATCCAATCAATGAGAATAATGAGAATCATGTTTGTTCCTCTCCCTCTACCTCTCCTACTTGGGAAGGTATCATGGTGCAAGAGGATGAAATCATTGATACATTTCCTCCTTCAAATGATAGTAAGGTGGCTTGCATAAATGAAGGTTCAAAATTGACATTAGGTCCTCCATTGATAGAAGATTTCCAACAAGTTGAAATTATGAAACAAAAATTGATTATTGGACCTCCTAAAAATACTGATTATAGGACCCCCTAAAACTCATGACCATATCCTAAACTTTGTAAAATAACTCACTAGTAATTATGTGCAACAAGATATGTTGAATAAACCAAGTTATAATGTAATTTCTCACACGCATAACACTAGAAATAATAAGCAACCAAAACAAAATCCAACATCCATTCTATTACCTCAACCATATCTCCCACCCCCACCTAGTCTTCCTTAACATAATGGTAAAGAATATGATATTTTAGAAAGACTTTGTAATACTCCAACCAAGATTTCCCTTTGGGACTTGATTCAAACAACACCTACATACCACAGAATGCTCCAAGATGCCTTGCAAAAGATTGATATCTCACCTTTTGTCAATCCAAATGATGTAGCAGCCTTGTTTGATTGTATGCAAGCAACAAAGTTGGATATTACATTCCCTCAACATGAATTACCTTCGCTTGAGGTCCAAAACAAACATGAGGCTCTAATGATAGTGGTTTCTATTAATAAAACCGAGATTAGGTGTAATCTCATTGATAATGGATCAAGTCTTAATGTTTGTATCATTGGACTTCTAGATAAACTTGGTTTGGATAAGAATATCATAGAACCTAATGATCTTTCTATTCATGGCTTTGATAATGTTAGTAGGAAACCATTAGGGACAATCACACTACCCATCAAGGTTGGACCCATGATTTTGCATACCCCTATCCATATCATGTTGAGACTAATTTCATATAATCTTATCCTAGGTAGACTATGGTTTCATGCCATGAAAGGAGTCTCATCTACTCTTCACGATGAGATGAGATATGAATATAATAACAAGTTATATATGGTAAAAGCGGATGAAAAAAGTTATAATTTATAAATCAAAGCCAAACATAACACTTCTAACTCTCTTAATACTTTGATTCCATCTTCAAAAGTTGACCCATTACCTTCCAAGGATAATGATACTATGAATGTGCTCTTGGGTGATGATTGGGGGTTGTTATATTTTACATCTCATTTCAATGGGGAGTCTAAAATATTTCCGTTAAATTCCAATGAGTCAAATACAAATGATGGTCAAGATATTGCTTCATATTCAAACACATGTTTTGGTGATGATTGGGGATCACTAGGCTTTGCACCCTCCTTTATTGGAGAGTACAAAATCTCACAATATAAACCTAAGGATTCTTGTGTTTCATTTGCTCAATCTTTTTCTACATCAACAAATCCAAAAACATCACCCCAGGATGGTGATGGGGGCTCTTTAGCTTTTATCCCTTGTGTGTTGGCAATGCCTAACTTTAAAAAAACTTAAAAAGGATTTGCATTCTTGTGAAAGAAATAATTATTCTCATATAAGCATTTAAATAATACTTCTTCATCTGAGTTTGAAAAGTGTTATGGGCTTGGATATAAAATAATTTCTAGAAATGGATATAATGAAAACATGGAACAAGGAGTTAAGGATCATGTGAAGTCTATGTCATATCTTTCAAAAAGGGGTTTAGGTTTCCAACCTTCTTCTCCATCTTCATCTCATTTGCCACCATCTAAAACATCATGTGGTAAGCGAGCAAAACTTTTCTTCACAAGAGAAAAACTTGTCTCCTACACCTTTATCACAACAAGAGCATATTTTGTTGAGGCTTCTCAAAGATCACTTGATTACTCTTCCTCCTCCACCACGTAGGATATTTGATAGCAATAAATATTTTTATGCATATCATCAAATGCATGGTCATTCCACCAATGAATGTCAGGCCTTGGGTAGTAGAATACAAAAACTTAGTGATTATGGTGCTCTTCCATATATTGATGCACCCAATCCTTCTAAACAATAATAATCTCTTCTATGGTGTTGCTCCTCACTCTGTGGTATTTTTAGCTTCATATGTTTTCTCATTGCCATTCATGGTGCTACAATATTAAGTTCAACCATATTTTTTCAATGGTAGCAACATGATAGTCTTTGGTATGGTTTTCTTTGCCTTTATACTTGGGGGGAAAGGATAACTAGTTTTTGGGAGGTATGTATTCTTTGCAAGGATCCCCTCTTTCACTTATTTTCCTTAAAATACCAACATAGTAAATATGTTGAAATTTTTAGGGGGCCATATCACCCTATCCATTTCATAGATTTCTTGTGAGATTTGACCTATTGGCATACCCCTTTGGTGGTGGTGTTGTTTATAATGCCCTCTGAGGCGTGGTTATCAATTTGTCCCCTATAATGTTAATCATTGATTAATCCCTCATGATTTTAAACCTTTATGTGATCCCTAAAGTATGATTAGCAAAATAGTCCATGGATTTGATATAATGAGGCTTACTAAATCTTAAAATTGAGAACTTTTTACATGGCCACCTAGCATAACACAACTTTCTTTCCAGTTGAGCCATGTATTTTTATGAGTGATTTAACATCCTTATGAGAGCACCATTGTTTTTAAACAACACATTCGAGAAATGATGTGTGGTATTTGAGACAAATTTAAGACTGAGGTCTCTTTACCTTACCAAATTGAATCATTTTTAGTACTAACACATGTGTTTGTGTTTTTATTATGTCATATTGTTTACTTTGTGTTTACATCGTGTTTTCATTTCATTTATATCGTGTTTCTCTTTTCATTATGTTTATGTGGGGTGTCTTCATTGTGCATGTTTCATGTTTGTCATTCTACATTGCATCTTACATGTGCACGTTCCTTTGTCCTTATATTGTCTTTCCATAAGATCTTGAATCTTGGGGGCTAGCACATCCCCTAGATTCAATGCCATCCTATCTCTCCAATATTTGGATAATTGAACCCCTATTGACCTACCTATACTTTAGTGTGAGTTTGAGATTAAGTTCATACTCTCACTAAATTGGGGGCTAAATGTAGCATCAAAATTGTCACCACTAAATTTTTTAGTGGCTAATATTCACTAATTAACAAATAATTTGAGGTGTAAAGTGACTTGAATCGCCCCACTTTTAAATTTTTTTATTATAGTCTTATTTAAATTGCCAAAGAATTTACTCTATTAAAAAAAATAACTCAAAAATTTGTCACAATATTCAATGCATGATTAGATCAAATTTTCCTAAATTTTATAAGTTATATTAGAAATCTATATCAATTTTCCAATCGCATATCATAATTATTACTGTAGTGTCAAAAAATGTATACCTTTATATTTTCACACTACGTTTGAATCCACTTAATTAGTTCGACTTAATTAAGCCTCTAATTGGCCCAATTATGCATTTAAAAGCCTAATTAATTTCATTTTCCAAAATGGGAACCTACATTAAACAATTGAAAACATCAAATTGAAAACCTTGAAAATTGAGTGTCCTAGATTTAGGGCCTAGGGCCCATTCACCCAAGGGTGAGTGGGTCCTCCTTAGGTATTAGGTCCCAATTTTTAATATTTTTTTGGCGATATTTTAATGATTCAAATTCAAATTGTAATTATTGGATTTTTATATTTAATTATTGGGAAATTAAGAAAATACCTATAAATACAAGGTCTTTTTATCAATTCAAATCTAACACACTTATGCAAGCATACCTAAAGAAAGTACTATTGTCAAGAGCATTGAATATTAGATTTATCAAGCACCTACAACAACATTCTATATCATATCATGATGTCAATATTTATGTGTGTTCATGCATGTTTTTGGAGCTAACATTGTGATGTAGGTTTCGCATTCAAGTCAAAATTCAAGCATCAAGATCAACATCCAATCAATCCATTTCATGCAAGATCAAATCCTTGGAGAGATGTGTTAGAATTTAATCCTCCAAGGACAACCATTAAAGGGTTTGGTGAGTTGCAACATAGCATTGTTCATTCTTCATTCCTTCCTTTCATTATTATTCCATTTCAAGGTTTAATTACTAAACTAGGGTTTGACCAAGGAAAACTCGTATCCTCCAAACATTAAAAATTTTCTCCTATCTTTGTTTATGTGTAGGTTGATAGGTTGAAGAAGAATTGAAATTGAAGATCTCAAAAGTGAAAAATTACAAAAGTTTCCAAAGTTGCAAAATTGTCACAAAAAGTTGTCAAGGCCACAAAAAATCAGATCCTGAATTCATTTCCGATATTTTAGTAGTAGAACCTGTGGAAGAGGAATCTTAGATCCATCTCTAGAGGCTCCTAAAAATTGAGGAAAAGTTTTGTACAAGGTCTCATTCGCCATTTCTAAACGCTCAACAACAGTTTTTGGTGATAGGTACACAATGTCTTACCTTTCTCAAATTTGCTAAAAGTTTTTTTTGTTTTTGTTAGTGTAGACACCTAAATTTGACCACTTACATATCGTCAAAGGCATCTCCTTAATCATCCCTTTGCTCATTTAATTCGTCCTCTTTGCCGGTATTAATTAAATCACTCATTTAATTAATATTTCGTGTCCTGCATAAGGTTTCTAAAGTATTTAATTTAATAAAAACTTTTCCCCTCTTTCCTCTCTAAATTAAATAAATGTATCACTTTATTTAATTTAGTCATATTATCTTTTGGAATTTTAAATTTATTTATTTTATTCCTCACTTTCTCTCTCATTGTCACATCCTCCAACTTTTGCAAGTTGGTCTATAATCCCTCTTAACAATCTAACTCTCTTTCTTAGTCATAATTAATTTATGATTAAGATGTGCACACCCCTAATCATCATTAGGGTCCCATCCTCCATAATTTCCCACTTGTCTTTAATCTATCATTAATTTGTCTAATCAAGTATTTGCACAACCTTAATCATTTAATTAGGCCATCCCTAATCCCCATAACATTTATGGAATGTGTCATAAGTCAACCTTATAAAAGGCTTTCTCTTTTTGAAGAAGGCACTCCATTCCCCATGTGAATTTTTAATTCACATTTAATCCCCCAATGCATCCCTTGGAATTTAAAATTTCTTTTCTCATCCCCATGAGGAAATTTGAGGAATTTTTAATTCCCCACATGTCCTCTCACCTACATGGGGACAAGTACCTCCTTTATGAGGAGATCTTGTCCCAATCCCAAGGTACTATGTACTCCCTCCATGTCATATACTATCCTTCCACCTCATGTACATATCACCTTTTTGAGCCACTTCACATGCCATATGTCAAGATGTGAGGGCTTGTGAGTTCTCAACTCATCTTAGCCCTACATTTTGATCTTGGTGGTTCAATCTCAACCGTCCATTTCCCTAGAGAATTCCAAAATCTCTATAAATACCCCATTTTTTCTCTCATTTTTGGGGAGATCATTGATAGTAGCCAAACTCTTGCAAAATTTTCCTTGAGCCATACTTAGCCATTTTTCATATTTTCATCCACTTGCATCCATTTTTACTCATCTCTCCATCCTCATCTCATCTTATAGTTTGCATCTTGCCATCCAAGGAGCATACAACACCAAAGATTGAAGGGCCAACCAAAGGATCGATATGAGACAAGGTAAAATGTTTCATTTTGTTGTCTTTATTTTGTATTGAATCCAACTAGACTAATCTTGAGGTGTGGAGTGTTTTTAGTGTTATTTGCTCTCTTTTGTTTGTTGTTCGTTTTCTAACACTGAAATTCGCCCTATCAAAGTTAGTATTATGCTTCATCTACATGAATCAAGTCTTACATTAAATATTTGAGTTTATTTACTATTTTAGTTTTATCTCCCAAAAGTGTTGTTTAGATAGATTTTACCCCGTCCTCAATCATAATGAAATTTGCAAGATCTTCAATTGGGTTGACTCACCTAGTGTTGAAAGTCAATCATACCATTGGGGGATCTCATTTCCTAATGAAATAGAAGAAAGGTTCATTACACCCCATTTTTCCCCTTTCTATTTTTGGTACTTACATTGGTGAACCCCCATGAACCTATTTTTCTTTGTTTCATTTTGGTGAACCTGACATGAACTAGAAAGAGAGGAAAGAAATGAAAAATGATGAACAAAGTGACACTTTTTGAAATAAAAATTTGACCAAATTTATCACTAATTTCATTTGCATTAGGACACCTAAATTTGGGAAATTTTGTCACATAAACCATAGTTTGCAACCTAGAACAAAGAACACAAACAACAACTCAAAATTTGCATTTTTCATTTTTTAAAAACCTGTACAAGCATCCATTCACCCTTGGGCGAATGAGTCCTTAAGGGAACATGAAAACCAACTTTTCTGAGCATTTTTGTAGTCTTCTACACTTCCTAGTTCCTTAGGTAAACCACTGTTTCAGTCTGTCAATTTTTGAGAATTTTTATTTTATGCATTAGGTCTAATCATCCATTTAGTTTAGCCATTTTAAATCATTCCAAATTTATTTTAGTATTGAAAATCATCAAATCTGTAGGACAATTGTGTACATTTATGAAGCATTGCATAAGTTGGATAGATTATTTTCATTTTCGTCACACAATGTTAGCATATTTCCTTTTGAAGTATGCTAAGAAAAATCTCATTAACAAGCATGTTAGTCATTCTTCCAATATATTTCCTAGTTATGAGAGTCTCTTAGTGCAAGAGAGTGAAATTGTTGACACATTCCTTAATTCTACATTTCCTATCCTTCACTCATCCCCTAATAACTCCCTTATTTGTGAGGATGTTTTGATACAAGAGGATGCAAGTATAGACAATCATGACAATCATAGTTGATCTTCTGCTAATACCTCTCCTACTTGTGATGGAGGTATCCTAGTGTTAGAAGATACACTCAATGAGAGTCATGAAAATCTTGTTTTCTCCTCTCCTAAAAACTCTCCTACTTGGGAAGATATTATGGTGAAAAAGGATGAGATCATTGACACATTTCTTAACATCACTTTGGTTAGTCTTCATTCATCTCCCAATATTTCTCCCATTCGTGAGAATGATGTGATAGAAGAAGATGTAAGCATTCAAAATAATGACAATCCTAGTTGTTATTTTCCCAACACATCTCCTACTTGTGATGAAGGTGTATTGATGTTAGAAGATTCAACCATTGAGCATCATGACAATCTTTATTTCTTCTCTCCTAAAACCTCTCCTATTTGGGAGTATATTGTTGGACATAAAGATGACAAGAAGGATTCCTTAGATGAATATGATAAGGTGACAATAGACTTCCCCTCGCTAGAAGACCATCAAAATAAGGATAAGTCTGTTGAGGTTCTAAACATTAGATCTCCCTTGATTATTATACCTCCTAAGAGTTCTCTAATCATTAGACCTCCTACAAGTCCTGTAATTATTAGACCTCCCAAGTCATCTCTTGAGTCGCTTCTTATCATAAGACCATCTCAACACAAGCCATTACCTCCAAGAGTTATCTCAAATTCTGCATGGCAACTTACTAGTAACAATGTTTCATAGCAACCCAGTTATAATATTGCTGCTCATACATATAACATAAGGAACAATAGATAACCACAAACCATACCTACTTCATTACTATTACCTCAACTTATCTTTCCCAGTGCTCCCTGTTTTCCTTTGCACAATGGAAAGGAGTATGATCTTATGGAACAACTTAGAAACACTCCTAAGATTTCTTTATGGGACCTTATTCAAGATTCATCTAATTATCATAACACGCTTCAAAGTGATTTACAACAAGTTGTTATCCCTCCTAGTGCACAACCAAATGATGTATCAGCCCTAATTCAAGGTAGAACTTGGTCAACTTAGACATTACCTTTCACCAAGATGAGTTACCTCCATTATAAATGAAAAATCAAAATAATGCCTTCATGATATAAACTAGCATTAATAGGACTGGAATAAGACATACTTTCATTGATTATGGTTTGATGCTCAATGTTTGTAGTGTAAGACTTCTTGATAAGATTGGAGTAGAAAAGAGTCAAATTCAAGTTTATTCTTTATCTATCTGTGGTTTTGATAATGTGAGGAAACAACCACTTGGTGTGATAACATTACATATTAAAGCAAGAAAAGTAACATTTCAAACTCTTATCCATGTCATGCCTAATGAACTCTCATATGATCTTCTTCTAGGTAGACCTTGGATTCATTCAATGAATGTAGTGCCTTCCACGTTACATTCTCTAGTGAAGTACACTTACAACAAAAAAATCTACACAATCAAAGCCAACCCAAAATCATATTTACAATTGTTTGTAAACTAAAATAAGAATGAAAAATCCTCTTACAACATTGACAACAACCACAAAAGTTGAACTGATGCAAGAAGAAGAAGAGAAGGATATTGAAGAAGTCACAAAGCTATTGGATGATGATTGGGGTTCATTGGATTTCACACCTACATTCATGGGAGAATATAAGATTACACACAAATTAGAAAAAAAGAAAAGAAAAAAGCTAACATAATATCAACACAAGCCGAGTCATCAAAAGTACTTGAGTCCACAACTTTTAGAAAAGAAGAGGAAACATAAATTATACATCCACATATGATGAGTGTGATCATTAGAAACCACCAAATCTAAAGGAAATGGAAAAAATTTATGGAAGAGGTTACAAAATTTTGAAACAACTTAGCTATAATGAAAAAGGATGTGGTGCTAGAGAACAAGTTATCCATGTACCTATAGATCCTTCCATACAAGAACAAACATAAGGTCTTGGCTATTGCCATTCAAAAGAAACAAAAGCATCAATGAAACCTTTGCTTAATATCAATGTCATCACACAAAACACTCCTAGGACAAATATTGCTTCATCTTCAAACACATGTCTTAGTAATGATTGGGGTTCATTAGATTTTAAACCCTCCTTTAAAGGATAGTATAAATCTCACAATCTAAACCTAGAGAGTCTTGTGTATGTATGACACCTTGTACTAAGCAAGAAATATCTTTGTCACAAAATAAAGGAACATCTTCTACTATTTAGAGTACCTTGTTGAGGCTTCTCCAAGCCTGCTTGATATCTCTCCCTCTAAGAACACAAAATGAATTCTACAATAAAATTTCATTTTGTGCATATCATCAAGTACATGGTCATTCAACTAATGAATGCAGGGCTTTGAGTGATAAAATTCAACATCTTAATAATTGTGGTGTTCTTTCTTGTGTTGATGCACCTATTTCCTCTAATTGATATTGATTTTCATCCTATCATGTTGCTCATCACTCTGTGGCATTAATAGATTTATGTTTCTTGCTTATTGTCATTCATGGTGGTATAATTTTAGGTGCAACCATATTTATCTTGGTAGTAACATGATAGTTCTTGGTGGTTGTTTTTATCTCTATGATTGGGGGGCCAGAATACCTAGTTTTAGGAGGTGTGCATTCTTTTCAAGGATCCCCCTTCCTCTCTTTCTACTTAAAATACAAACATATAAAGTATGTTGACATTTTAAGTGGGAGGCATATTGTTCCCCATTCATTTTTTGCATGTTCCCTTCTTAGTGATGATAACATACACCTCCTAGGAAGTGTGGCCATTACATTGGCATTGTCTTATTGAAATTGGCATTTATTTCATTGGAATTATTTCACTATCATTAACATTTTGACATTTCTTGCTTCACTTTGTTCATAGAGGTTGAATTTGGTGTAGCATTAGCATAACATATTGATCATGTTGTGGCACCTTATCAAAGTTATCAGGGAATATAAATTTTGGTATGGTTGACATATGGGAGACTATAGACCTGGCATGACTTTCCCATTGCCACTTGTTTTGTGGGTTCACACCTTGTAGACCTAGTTTGTGTTTCTCATATTTTTCTTGGGGGATCACCTAGTGTATATCAGACTATACTAGCCCTTATGAGTGTATTTTTATGGTCACTGAGCATAACACAACTTGCTTTCCTGTGGAGCCATGTGTTTCATAAGTGATTCTACATCCTTATGAGTGTATTTGATGGACGTAGCATAATACAACTTGCTATTCCATCTTTCTTTCTTTGCATTTATTTTGACATTGTATGTTTGTGTATCTTGTCTTTCTACTTCATATCATGAATATGTGTGTGTCCCTTTGTGCTTGTGTTGGTTTTTCATGGGATCTTAGATGTTGGGGGCTTGGCCACCTCCTTTATCTTTGTCATCCTATCCCATCAACATTTTTGCACTTGGACCCCTCTTGACATATATTTGTCTACTTTAGTGTGAGTTTGAGCATAGGGCTCATCCTCTCACTAAAGTGGGGGCTAAATTTAGTGTTGAAAAATGTATACCTATACATTTTTACACTATGTTTTTATCCCCTTAATTAATTGGACTTAATTAAGCCTCTAATTGGCCCAATTATGCATTTAAAAGCCTAATTAATTTAATTTTTCGAAAGGGGAACCTACATTAAACAATTGCAAACATCAAATTGAGCACCTTGAAAATTGAGTGTCCTAGATTTAGGGCCTAGGACCGATTCACCCAAGGGAGAATGAGTCCTCCTTAGGCCTTAGGTCCCAATTTTTAATATGTTTTTGGAAGTATTTTAATTATTCAAATTCAAATTGTAATTCTTGTATTTTGATGTTTAATTGTCAGGAGATTAAGAAAATACCTATAAATACAAGTTATTTTTATCAATTCAAATCTAACACACCTTATGCAAGCATACCTAAAGAAAGTATTATTGTCAAGAGCATTGAAGAGAAGATTTATCAAGCATCTACAACAACATTCAAGATCATATCATGATGTCAATGTGTGTTCATGCATGTTTTTGGAGCTAACATTGTGATGTAGGTTTCAAGAATTTAAGTCAAAATTCAAGCATCAAGATCAACATCCAATAAAGCAATTTCATGCAAGATAAAATCCTTCGAGAGATGTGTTATACTTTAGTCCTCCAAGGGCATCCATCAAAGGGTTTGGTGAGTTACAACATAACATTGTTCATTCATCATTCCTTCCTTTCATTATTCTTTCATTTCAAGATTTAATTACCAAACTAGGGTTTGACCAAGGAAAAACCTTATCCACAAAAAAAAACATTTTTCTCCTCTATTTGTGTATGTGCAGGTTCATAGGTTGAAGAAGAATTGAAATTGAAGATCTCAAAAGTGCAAAATTGCAAAAGTTGCCAAAGTTACAAAGTTGTCACAAAAAGTTGTCAAGGCCACAGAAACTCATATCTTGAATTCATTTCTAACATTTTAGTAGTGGAACCTATGGAAAATGGCATCTCAGATCCATCTATAGAGGCTCCCAAAAATTGAGGAAAATTTTTGTACAAGGACCCATTCGCCATTTCTAGACGCTTAGCAATAACTTTTGGTGGTGGGTACACAGTGTCTTACCTTTCTCAAATCTGCTAAAAGTTTGTTGTTTCTGTTAGTATTATGCTTCATCTACATAACTGAGGTCTTACATTGCATATTTTAGTTCATTTACTATTTTATTTTTATCTCCCAAAAGTGTTGTTCAGGTAGATTTTACCCCATCCTCAATCATAAGGAAATTTGCAAGATCTCCAATTGGGTTGAATCACCTAGGGTTGAAAGTCAATCCTACCATTGGGGGATCTCATTTCCTAATGAAATAAAAGAAATATAGGCTCATTACACCCCATTTTTCCCCTTTCTATTTTTGGTAAACTTACATTGGTGAACCCCCATGAACCTATTTTTCTTTGTTTCAATTAGTTACTTTAGGGTCATATTTAGATCATGGGTACATTTCACCTCACAGAATACAATGAGGGTCATTAGATTAATGATCCAAAAGAAATTTCAAACCACATGAACATTATGGATCACAAGTACATTTTACCTCATAGAGTACAATGAGTGCCATTAGCTTATATTTTAAATCAATTGTGGAAAATAAATATTATAGTCTACCCCTTAAACCCAGTGATAATTTCCACCCTTGGACCCCTACTTTTTCATAAGATTTATTTTTTTAGATTAGAAGGATTCACCATATTAATTAATGAATTTTCCTATTTTTTTCAAGATTCACCAATATTTTCTACAAAATTTTAGTGATGTAAAAAAATTGCCAATAAAATTAATATTTTTTCGAAAATAAGAAAAGATTCACTAATAGAAATTAATATTTTTTCCCAAAAAATGAAAGATTTGCCAAGATTTTATATCCTTTTTTAGGGGAGTTTCTAAAAGTTATCACTAATTGTCACCCTTGACAATTTCACACTAGGTTTTTCTCCCTCCTATGTGCCTGGACTTAAGTATATGTTTAATTACCTGCTTTGCAAACATCTTCAAAAAATTAAACATGGGAAATCAAATTATGCATTTAATATTTTCTCTTGACATTTTTGGCCCTGAAAAGGATGGGTCTAGTCTAGGGCGTCCCACACCATAGACCAACATTTTTGGCTCCAAAATTAAATATGTTGGTATCAATAATTTACTATTTAGATTTCCAATTTGATTTGTCGATCACCAATATTTAATTTTCAAGAAATTAGAGTAATTGCATATAAATACTAGTCATTTTATCATTTGAAATCCTAAAAGCACACTTGGAGAATATATCAAGCAAATTAAAGATCCTAAAATCAATCAAGAACATTCAAGGGTAGAATTTACAACATTATTACATTTTCATCAATCAAGTTCAAGTTTGCAAGACATGAAGAAGAATGAAGAAATTTATGTGCAAGGAGTTATTATGATCAATCATGCCAAATCATGAAGATGTATTGAGTTATCATCTACATGCTAGTTGAAAAAATTTCCATTATGTTTTATGAGCTAACCTTTTGCAGGTCTGTTAAGCAATCAAGATATCCATCAATCAACTTTTGTAGCAACTTTTGTGACTTGACTTTATCAAGGGTTTCACATCAAGGTAATATTATCATTTATCATTTATCATTTTAGTCAATTATTGTTATTTTGGCCTCTTCCTGACCTAGGGTATGCCCTCTTGATCATCATCAATTACTATACATGGAGGTAGAAATACCAAAATAGGGTTTGAATTAAGCAAGCCTCAATACAACATAAGATTTTCCACTATTTTTACGTGTGTAGGTCAAATATTAATGTTTTAATAGGTGACAATGTCAAAAAATAGAGTGCAAACCTTAATCCACATCTTAGAACTTTCAGATCCAAAAAATCAGGAGTCTAGTCTAGGGTGCATCATGCCCTAGACCAACCAATTCAGGCTCAAATTCATAGTGCAGGTTCCTCATTGCTGTCATTTCTTAGATCCAGTTCAATTTTGCAACTTTTCATTTTTGTCTATCCACTAAATTACCTTTCCAAATCTAGGGTTGTATATCAAATTTATCATCCTCACAACTTAATACAACATCAACCCTAAGAGGTTGTCTCTCCCTTATGGCAACAAGCTAATCACAAAACCCTAGTTGGTTTATGTTTGAATGTTGAGTCAAAGGGAAAATGAGATAATACTAGTTAACCTAAATAGTTGTAGGATCACTTTTCCTACTTAACAACAATATTCAAATTTAACCATTTCTTTAATAGTATTGTCACTTTTTGAATAGGAGAGATCTCAAATGCTAATTTGTATATAGTATTTTTTTACCCTTTTTATCCTTCTTGTCCTTATTTTTCTAGTTCCTTTCCTTATTGCCTAACCAATTTTGTTCTTTGGTGTCCTAGTTAGAAGCCAAGGAAGGTGACTTAGAGCATTTTAAAGCATCCATTTGGATGAGATTATCCCACTCCCTCATGAATGTTGTGTAAAATAATCAAGAGATGACATAGAGAACTAAGTTCCAAGTGTGCCCTTTTTAGCACAAAAATTTGAACCAAGTTTGGAGATAATACTAAAAATTAACTTGATGTCTTCTTTTTCAATCCCAATTTTTTAAAATTATAATCTCATTGATCTTAGTTTAGTGAAGAACACATGGCTAGTGTAAAAAAATCTAGAACTCAAAATTTAATAAGCACAATCTCCTATGGATGACCTCTCATAAAATTGTAAATCCCAAAAACACTACCTAAAATAGTCCAAATTTGATTGGGTGAATCCATAGGCTCAATGTAGAAGAGTAGGTTAGGAGATACAAACATATTATATCATTTATTTTTTATACATGTATATGGTAAGTTCACCTTTGTACCCATAGTAATCTTGAATAATCCTTTTCTTATCAACATGATTAGCATTTTAGATTTTCATTCATAGTAATTGTATGGAGTAATAAGAGGAACTTGCAATTGATCTGTAGTGTAGAAAAAAGTGTGAAAATGAAAAAAAAGAGAACAAAAGTGCAAGGTCCCCTATTACTAGTGTTCTAATGACCCCCAATGATTACAATGTTTGGCACTTTGATTTAGTGCATTTTACAATACAAATTTAAGTTTTTTAGGACCTCAAAAGGTAAAAAATGATGTAATTAAACTTTGTTGTAAGGTAGGAACTAAAGAAAGAGTATAAATCTATAGAGTTTAGAAAAATATTAACTTTCACAAAAATGGGGCTAAACAAGGAGTTGTGTTGTGAAAGTTATGAGTGTTTTAAGGTCCCTAAAGCACAACTAAAATTTTTTTTTATAGAAAATGAAAATTCAAGTAAATTAGAAAATTAAATTTTGAAACTAATAGCACAAGTATGTAGTTAGTGAAAATATAGCTAGATTAAAATATGACACATGAATATCCCTTTGAATGATTGAGATATGACCATTCGAAATTGGAGCACAAAAATGAAAATACTAATGGAGAGGGGTCTCCTTTACGAGCCAAGGAGGAGGAGGATGTTAGTTTATATATAATGTCAGCAATCCCTACAATCTAACTAGAATCATAGTTAGTAGCTATATATTGATGTGGCAACATGCCAAGTAGTTTAAGTAGCAAGTGATATGATAGGTGGGCCTTGAGCTATATGACTTGTGATCAAATATTCCTCTAGTGGCATTAGTGAATATTTTGTTGGTGGAGGCATTATGTTAGTGTTGTATGTGGCATACACAATTACAAGTACAATAAGGGTGGCTATAATTGGGGCAAAAATCTTGATGGAGTGTGAATTAGTGGAGGTGTTACCTAGTGTAGGTATAGGATGGGGAGGTATGGACTAGGGGTGGTATAGGTACCTAAAAAATAATTGTACACAGTGGTAAGATGTGTAAAACCTAGGTGAACAATGCTAGAAGTAAAATAATAGTTTCTCTAGATCACAAACTCTAAAATTAATAATTTTATAACCAATATTGGGTTTTTCTATGTCACTAAGCATAATAGTGCAATCAAAATTAGGTTGAGATGTCCTCAAATTTGTACCACCTATAATCATGCAGACACATGTAAAAACCTAAAAATATGCTAACCTTTCAAAATCTATTTTGAAATGAAAGCGTATTCTAACTTTTTCAAGCCTCTTGAAGATAATGTTGCAACCTAAAAAGTTATTCACACCCAAAACTTGAAAAAAAATATCTCAAAAATTAGAAAACTTAATGACTACCTTAGACACTAAGAAATAATGATACCATGTTAGAATGTGTAAAAATTATTGATAAACTAGATTTGGCATGGAATAGATACTCAAATCCTTTTAAAAGTTGATTCAAGAATCAAACTAGCAGAATACAAACAACTCCCAAGAATGAGAGAGATAAACAAAAGATTACAAGATAAAAATGGCTCCTCACAAAATACATTAACCAAAAGCTCATGATTGCATGGAAAATGCAAGGTGAGTGGATACATAAATATAAAATAAAAGAGGTAAAATATGAGCAATGAGAGATGTAATTTCAACTACCTATAAATAGATGAGAGTTACATTCATGAAAGATGCCATCTACCATAAAATGACTACTCCTAATAACCTCATAAGCCACACAAATATGTAGGAAAATATATAATATCCAACTAAAAATATAAGCAACCTACACTAAAAAAAAATCCAATCTTATAGGTGTTCAATTAAATTTTGAGTTTGATGAATTTGGCATAATACAACCTTCCTAATTTTTAAAAATCCAAGTACCACAAAGAAAAAATAGTATTATGAGATATAAAATAGTAAGTAGGGATGCTATTTTTTTTCTAAGTATTGATATAAGGATACTTAAACATTAAAATAAAAAATATGTAGAAAAATAAAAAAAGAATAGTAAAATACTAGTGGAAATGTTAACATTGGAAGACTATTACCTGAAATAAGAGGTTAAAATATGAAGATCTAAAAATATACATTGTTTTAAATATCAAAAAGAACAATTGATATTGAGGTATATCAAGTAAAAATATATTAGGATTAATGGTAAATTGAGAGAGATTCATGTATTATGTGATGATTTTGACAAAATGATAGTTATTCCATTGATATTTTAAACAAGATAAATTAAACAAGTATTATTTAGTGACAAGTATTTACTTTATTTTTCTTTTATTTTTTGTGTATATAAAAAACATGTTTAGAGACAACTAAATGTCTTATAGGACATGAGATAAATCAGAAAACAATGCAATTGCTTAATATAATGTCTAAGTATTATATACATCAAAACATGTGAAACCAAATTAAATGAAAGAGGTGATATCATATAAAATGAATGTGTTGCAAAAGTATGGAGTGTCCAAGGAGGGTAACATAGATCATGGGTAATGAAACATAAGCATGTCAAAAAAAGGAATGCAATGTGCTAGGAAATAAGCTCAAGACATTTTCAAGTGAATCTTGAGCAAGCATGTAGTACATAAGGCTGATCTAGGAAAGTATATGATGAGAAAATAATATACATGTGGTAAAGTTCTAAATATAGATGACATAGATCAGTAGTTGATAGTTTACAACCATTACAAGTAAAGAATTAATTGAAATTTAGTATCTTATTACTATCTCAACTTTTAAAAAGAAATATGTGCATGTAAATTAACAAGGATAAACAAGATAATAGCTCATAGGAATAATAAAAATGATATAAACAAAAGGATCCATTTGTTGGGGTAAAATTAAATTTATATGGTGCTTTGAAGGAAACACAAGGACAATGAGGGTTGGTTGTCATAAGAGATAAAAATGTGATTTTGTTTTGGGAGGCTTAAAACATTCATGTAAGACATTAACATTGAAGTGGAATGGGAGACCCTTCTTGTAAGCGCACATGCAACATATGTGGTAGGCTATTGAATCTTAGAGATTGTAAGGGACTCACAAATATTGGTGCAAGAAATGAGTAAGAAATATTGTCTCTATTGGAAACTCAAGTCCATTTTAGAGGGAATCTTGAAATAGAAATAAAAATTTAATAGAGTGATAATATCTAATTGATTTAGAGAGAAAAATGTGTTGGTAGATAATTTGACCAATAAGAGTTCAATAAAAAAAAATCAATAGAAAGTAAAAATTCCAAGGATTGGGATATTTTATCTAATCTCATTTTGCAAGACTAACCTCCTAGAATTAATTGCTAGGAATGTGAAGGGTGATAGTCATTTTGACTATTAAAGAAGGCATTATCTAGTGATAAATATATGAGGAGAAGAGACTTCCCACATGCATAAGGGGGGTGTAATTCATTGATATTCTTCATAATTGCTAATTAAGAGGATTTATAATTATGGAAGATGCTATGTCTCATTTAAATATGGTGGTGGCAATTGTTCTACCATTTGTTTGTTATTTTTTACCCTTGGTTCTTTAGGTTTTTCTCTAGGTGCTTCCAATATTTGTAGGCCAATGAGTGGGAGAGAAAATTCCAAGGACCCTCTCCACCATAGATAGGTATGTTTCTTCACGTTATAGTTTTTCATAGATGTTGTAGTTTCCACCTTTATAGATTATGATCTATGTAGACATAACATATTTTGTATATGTTATTTTGTCCATACTATGCCTAAAGCTTAGGAATAATTTATGCAAAACATATAGCTATAATGCATCGTGGCCTCAAAATCAAGAATCTATAATATATGAAGATTTAGAGAGTGGTGAGATGAAATTTGACGCATTCAGAAATGATGATAGAGTTAATTCATACAATCGTTACATACTACAGTTATGGAGAGAAAATATTGATTGGCAACCTGTTATGTCAAAGCATGTTGTAGTAAAATATATCGCAAAGTATATAGTGAAGGAAAAAAGAAGCTCTGAAACCTACCACTAAATGTTATTGCGGCTTGCAAATCTACAAGATCATGATGATTTAGCAGCAAAAGCTTACAAAAGGCTTCTCACTAAAACACTAATAGAAAGGGATATTGGAGCCCAAGAAACAAGCCACATGCTATTGGAACTCCCACTGGCAGAGAGCAATAGAAGATTTGTGAATATAAATGTTTCAAAGGAAGTGTTCAAATGTGTCAACTTAAATATGGATGATGAGAATGAGCTACACAACATATCCTTCATTGATGCATATAGGAACAAGCCCCTATTTATGGAATCTATTTGCCTTATCGATGCTGAAAAATCATGGATTTATAACCATAAAAGAAAAGGTCAGAACTTATGGAGTCCAAGAAAAAAAGGAGCTAATGTAAGAGTATTTCCTAGGTTTCTAAAAATTCGTGCACGTGACACAGACAAGTGGATCAATTTTTGCACTTCAGAACTATTGTTGTATAAGCCTTTGCATGACATATAAATAGATATTGGTGAAACTAATGAATCAATAATCCCAACATGGGATAACTTCAATTACATTCCATGGCACCTAGAAAGAAGAGGGATTGCTGAAAATACTAAAACTGATATAGATTTTGAATCTAAAGACAACAACGATGCTCTAGGTAATACCATAGAAAATGAATGGGAAATTATATCTAGGCTTCATCATCGACAGATTTTCCAAGTTTCAGAAATAGATATGTTGGGAAGAAGAGATATAGATCAAAAAATAGATTGGTGTCATGAATTTCAAGGACAAGAATACAAAAATTTAGCTACAAATTTCATTACCACTATGAGAAATACAAGTTGCCTGATTTGTGATGACATACCTCAATGTGTGGATTACGGAAACCTTAGTGAAAAAAAAAAACAAAGAAAAAAATATTATAATCTCCCACTATCATACATAACATAATGCATCCCCCTTGTATATGATAATACAATGCACAATAGGAACATGTAAGTCATATTTAATTGGTGCTATCAATCAGGCATTGGAAAATGCAGCATCTCCATAACACTCTCCTTTACTTCTACTTGCACCAACTGGAGTTGCGGCATTCAATATTGGAGAGTTGACAATTCAATCTAAGCTAAGAATACCTATAAAAGATTTCAGTGAATTACAGGGAACAAGACTCACAAGTTTCCAGGAGGAGATCTCTCACATTAAATATATTGATAGATGAAATGAGCTTTCTAGGAGAGAGGTTACTGGAAAACATAGACTCTCGTCTACAACAAGAATTTCCCACAAGAAGCCATGAAAGTTTCAGAGGTATGCTTAGTATTTCCATTCTTGAATTTATGAATATTATAGGATTGATCACACTTTCATCATTATTAAAATACTAATTTTATAATATGTTTCTTTCAAATAGGTGTCTCCATGATATTGGTTGGAGATTTCACACAATTGCCTCCAGTACATGATAAACCCCCATACAACAGTACAAGGCATGCAAAGCTACTTTGGAAACAATTCCAAACAATAGTCACTTTAGATCACATTTTCAGACAAGATGGACAAGACATTGAGCAAGAAAGGTTTTGTCTTCTTCTATCAAACATAAGAGATGCAAACCATACAATAGAAGATTGGATTTTACTTATGTCTAGATCCAATACCAACATGAGCAATACAAAAAATGAAGAGTTTGAAGATAGTGTTCATTTATTCTCTACAAATGATAATGTACATAGCCATAATAGGAGAAAACTCTATTTGTTATCAAATCATGTTGCATGAAGCATTGTTGTAAAAACAACATCACTTACTTCCATAGAAAGAGATGGAAATGATGAGTTGGAGATGGAATTACTACTCAACAACAATGCAAGGGTGATGCTAACTTTGAACTTATGGATAGAAGAAGGTCTTGTCAATGGAGCACTAGGATATATTCAAAGTATTGTCTACACCCCTGGAAGTGCACCACCTCAACCACCATCATATGTACTTGTAGATTTTGACAATTATTGTGGAATTCCATTTGATGATCACCGCCCCTAAAGGGTTCCAATTCCAACAATTGATAGAGGTACCACAAAACAAATACCTTTGAGATTGGCTTGGGCTCTAATGATACACAAATCATAGGGACTAACACTACAAAAGGCTACGATTGGTATAGGCCCCACTGAAAGAAGCGGTCTCACGTTTGTGGTAGTATCACGTGTCAAAGCTATGAAAGGACTAAGAATTATGCCACCCTTCACATACGACAGATATGAAAAAATGAAGAAAGGAAAATAGGTAGCCAAAAGAAAGGCAAAGCAAAACAGGCTAAAAGCCCTATAAACTATTTGACGTAACAAATATTATTAATATACTTATGCAGTTTTCTCTTCTATACACAAATTCATCTCATTGTACTTTCTTAACTTTCTATGGCATTGTATGAAAATAAATTTATTAATAAAAATTATGGTAATAATTAACACTTTAACATAATTTCTATAATAGGTAAAAGTTAATTACTTGAAGCCCTCCACTAAACAAAAAAACAACAATAAAAAGTCATAACCTTTATGGATATTACTTATATGATAAATTATGATACTTATGCATTTATGTATTCAAATATATGTTGCATAGTTCAGAAGAAGCTTTTTATATACATTATAGATGGTTCTACAAGTTTTGAATAACATTTATGACATGGATTATTAATGTTATAGTTTATGTACAAACATAGAGAATAAAAGATTTATTCCATGTACTTATATTGAATTATTGTATTCCATGTATTAACCTATTTCATTTCTATATAGAATATGGATTCTCAAAGTTCAGAAACTCAAAATTCAATTAATGCCCCCATAAATTGTACCGAGTCTATTGGATCAAATGGGATTATTGAAACAAAGATGGATAAACTCATGAGATTAGTGAATGCACATCTTACACAAATAATAAATGAAATAGAGGATGTAAGTAGAAGCATAGTAGCAATCAAAGACTTTGAAATCACTCAAGCAAAATAACTCTTCAGCAACATGTACAAGGCATCTTTGAAGGTTCAAGGATTTCCCAGATTCATACGAGAAATGTTCTACGATGAACAATATGAGCAAGGAGATTCCAATATTATACGTGATGAGTTCATAAACTACTTGAAAAAATAATAGAAAATTAATATTAAATCCTAAATAAATATAGATATTACAAATTATGTAATCTATGTATTACTATAGATACTGCATATTTCGGATGAACATTTTATATTCTTTGTGGATGGTTATATGACTTATGGATTTTATTTATGTTATTGGTGATCATGATTTTGTGATTTCTCTATTAAACTACATCATGGATGGTTCGTATAAACATTTTTATATACTTTATGTATGGTTAAATTTTATTTATTTATTAAGCTTAATGATATACTTTATGGATTAAATATGTTCATATAATTTATGATGGATTATATTGTTATGGATAATTTATTTATATTATTTACAACATGTATTAAGGTGAATGATGGATGGTTAGACTACACATGTTTATATGCTTTATAAATGATTATATGGCTTATGAATTTTATTCATATGATGCATTATTAGTCTTATGTTTTATAAATTAACTTAAATTTCACATGGTTTATATAATTTCGTTATTTTCAAACTATAAAATTGATATATTTGACTAAATGATGATACAATGTATGTTTTAGAAAATTTTACATAAATTGATAGTTACAATTATTTTATCATTTCACTAAAAATTTAAAAAATACTTATCAATTAAACAAATGTTCAATTAAATAAATATTGTTAAACCATTATATTTGAGCAAATAAATAAGCTCAATGATGATGAATTACTTTATATTGCTACCATTGAACATTCACCTTCACGCTTATAAAAGAATGAATAACTTCATCATATTCAATAACTTTATGAAATTATTTTAAATCAATCAAATTGAAAACATATTATGAATAGTTTTATTCTTATCATTCCTAGATACTAACCTTAATTTTATTGAATTCCATTTTGAACACCAGATAATTGATACTATGGATGTTTCAAAAAATGAATCATAAATCATTGTTTCAAGCCCACATGGCTTTGTAAACTCAAACAATGTTGCTGAAACCATTATGGACAAATGTGAAAGAGTTTTTTTGGAGCACTGTAGCACAATTCTCAAACAAATTGAAAACACCAGCTTAATGATCGAAGATGTCGATGAACTAGAAATATTGTAAATGGAAGATGTTGCAAAAAAAGTTAAAGAGGTGTATACAAAAGTAGCTACATTTCCAAAGTTTCTCAAAGAAGTATATCATGATCAGTTTGAAAATAAAGGGCATAAAACAGTTCTCATTAGTGAAGAATTTGTCATGTATTTACACCATTACAATGAAGTTTTATTTCTATAGTCTACATCTTATTTTACCTTCAACAGATCTTATTTAATTTGATATAATCTCAAAATGGTTATATGACTTATGGATATTACTTATATCATAAATTATGATACTTATGCATTTATGTATTCAAATATATGTTGCATAGTTCAAAAGAAGATTTTTATATACATTATAGATGGTTATACAGGTTTTGAATTACATTTATGACATGGATTATTTATGTTATGGTTTATGTACAAACATAGAGAATAAAAGATTTATATAAATTCGTACAAACATAGATTTATATTGTCATGGATAATATTTATATTATTTATAATGCATTAAAGTATATGATGGATTGTTAAAATAAACATGTTTATATACTTTAACAATGACTATATGCCTTATAGATTTTGATTATATGATGGATAATTAGTGCTATGATTTATGTAACATAATATCAATTTGTTTATTTTCAAAATATAAATATTACATATATATCACTAATACCTCAATATATATATATAATCCTAACTCTAACCATAATCCTAATCCTAGCCATAATCCTAGCCCAAACTCTAACCCTAACCCTAGCCAAAACCTAACCCCATCCCTAACTATTATATACCCCTAACCCTGATCCTAATCCTAACCTTTACCCTACCCAAAAATCTCACCCTCACCCTAACCCTAACATTGTCCTTAACTACATGATATGCCCCTGATCATCACCATAATCCTTACCCTAATCGTAAACCCTAACCCTAACCACAATCCTAACCCTAACCCTAACCCTATTCATGATATAAATCCTTACCTTAACCATAACCCTAAATCTTAACCCTAACCCTAACCATAACCCTAACCCTAACCATTATCTTAACCCTAAACCTAACCCAAACCCTTCCCCTAATTGAGCATTAATTGTAAATTTAATTGAACCCTAAATCCTAAATTTATTTGAATGCTAACCCTTATCATTTATAAAATCATAATCTTATTTTAAGACTAACCCTAACCTTATTTAAAATTTAACCCTAAGACTAACCCTAATTAAACACTAACCCTAACGTTATTTGAATGTTAACCATAGTTTAACCCTAACACTAACTCAAAGATTTCCCTTAATTCAACCCTAACCCTAACTCAAAGGTTTAAATTCCCTAATTGAACCCTATTTTAACCTTTACCCTAACCCCAATTAAACTTGAACCTCAACCCTAATAAAAGTTTGAACCTAACCATGTTTGACCCCTAACCATAACTTATATTAAATATGCTAAAATATTATTATTTATCTAATAATATAATAAAATAATATTGTATAATTATATATTAATTCATGTTATGTGTTGTGTCACGACTTCTACTAGCTTATCTATCTTAATATATTAATCTATATATTATAAGCCGAGAGAGATCGTTTTCAAAGCATTTTTTTTTTGCTTTTTTAAATTTAAAAAATACGCCTCATAATGATATCTCTCGGCGTATAATATATAGATTAATATATTAAGAGAGATAAGCTAGTGTAGTTTCCATTTTTATAGATTATGATCTATGTAGACATAACATATTTTGTATATGTTATTTTGCCCATACTATGCCTAAAGCTTAGGAACAATTTATGCAAATGCTTTTATTAATATAGTGTATATTTTCTAATTTTTTATTATGACCAAATACTTTTGTTGGAGCTATAAACTAGAAAAAGAGATTTCAAAGATGGCCCATCCTTTTACAAAGTCTAAGAAAGAACTCAAAGACACACAAACATCAATAAAAAACAACAACAAAGAGCATACAATTACAAGAAACTGATAGAACAACAAACTCGTAGTACCTTGGTAGTAAGGGCAAGGAAAAACAAATAGAACCAACCCCAAAACAACAACAAATATATCAACTCAAAACGACTTAAAGTCGAAATGTTTCAAGGATCTTTATGTCCTAACAACATCCTTATCTTTTGACTCAATCAAACCTTGTTTCTTTATGATAGAATTCAATTTTATATGTCAAATTTGAATTTGAAAAGATTACTCAACTTTATATGTCAAATTTGAATTTTGAAAAGATTACTCAACCTCAAAAAAAAAATTCAATGACCTGAAGATCTTTCTATTTTCCTTAGTAAAGGCCAACCTTAGGGACAAATGTTGTAACCCAAAAGGCAAACCTTATTTTTAGGTGGGATGGGGCCCTTTAATAAAATCCCCACATGTAATCTAAAAATTCTATGATAAAAGTGGCACATAATAATTGTCAAGAAGTTAGTACGTAATAATCCATCAACAAGTTACTCCCGAAGCAATTAATCACATGAAGACACGTGGATAAATAGTGGGGTAAGTCTATTCATTGTCACGTAATTACCTCATAATAATAGGGTAACCGATTTTGACCGAGAAATGTTTTATTTATTTGTGAACTATGGTGGTTGTATTTTTCCATGAGAAAAATATTGGGTGCTTTATAAGGTCTTTTTATTTTTCACATAATTTTAAAATATTTTTTAACTATTTTTATGTGTTTCTTAATATTTATATATGTTTAAGAGTTAAGAGTTTTGTTTTTTTAGATGCAAGAATTGTTCGGGTATCCGTCCCCTTATAAAGGGTCCATCCCCTTATAAACTGCAGTGTGCCTAGTAAACTTTTTTCACGTGACCGATGGCGCTACCACAACATGTCGTCCCCTTATAAAGGGTCCATCCCCTTATAAACTGCAGTGTGCCTAGTAAACTTTTTTCATGTGAACAATGGTGCTACCACAACACGCCCTCCGGTACCACGGGGACAGTGGGGAGACTAGACCTTGTGACCTCTTGCCTGCAACACGATGCTTTAGCCAATCGAGCTAGGCTCACTGCCGAGTAAGAGTTTTGTTATTGAATTGTGAATGGTTGAGTTTTTACATAATAATGAAAAACATTTTTGTATAGATATTTCACTTCATTTTGTTTTTATAGAATATTATGTACTATGTGTGTTTTTTATTTGTTACTTTAGATTTTGTATGCGTTGCTTCTATTATATAAGTTTCACTTATTTTTCCTATAGTAAATAAAGGATTTTTTCTTCACATGAATTTCAAATCACTATGGTTTTCTTGCTTCCTAAACATCATGGATTTATGCTCTTGAAATATGGGTAAGACCATTATTAGAGGATGGATAAATTGGATATTTTGTGGATCCAAATTTGGGATATGCTTTTGATAGACTTGAAATGTAAATAATGTTGTTCGTTGCTAATCTTCATATAAGGAAGGTTCCTCACTTTTGGCCTTAATTTCCCAAGTACCTTCATTTCCTAGTTTGTACTATATATGGATTGTTTGATTTTTGGACTCCTTTGGTTTGTTTATTTTTGTGGGGGTTTGGGCATGTGCATGTTGAAGTAGTCCTAAAAGAGACTAGCAATTATTTGATTATAAAGCCATTTGAGTGAGAATCTTTGAGTCCACCTTGGAGTGAGCATGGGTTAAGCAGTTGGATGCAACAAATTGATGAGACAAGAGCATAGTTGGAAGCGAGAAATAAGCAAGTCAAGCATACATGAGAATGGTCTTAATGCCTTGAAAAATATGTTATCACATGATGTCTATGTATGTCTTCAATTTTCAAATGAGATGCAATAATCATAAATTATTTGTCTCAATATAAAACAAATATAATCCAAAAATAATGGTGAATATAAATAGGAAGAATATGTTATATTATAGTGATCAATTCAATTTGAATTAGCAAGGAAGACATTAAAAATGTGTGTACCTAGTGTTTTACGAGGATAATTGTCATAGGTGAGCCTTCTTTTTCCTAATTATGATGGTATAACATTTTTTTCATTCTTGAGTATTACTTAGAAGAGAAATAAAGTTTTATGTGAAGGATTTGTATAGATTTGACTTTGGATATAGCTATAAATGTTTTTCCTTATCTTTTAATCTTGCTTTATTGTAGCCTTGTCTAATGTAAGGTCTTGAGATTTATAAATTGTAATTGCTTGAGTCAAGACTATGGGGTTTATCTATGATTTGCATGTGTTATAGGTATTAAAGGTATGCTTTTTGGTTTGATTTTGTCTCATACTAGACCACTATAGTTATTAAATTGTACTACTAAATATATTGGTAAGTTTGGTGGTTTAAAATTGATGTGACTTTAATGATGCATTGACAAGGCCAAATTCAATTCATAAGTTTGTTGTTAGCATTACTTGTTTGTGTAAGAATTGGAGCACCTCTTATTATAGATGATCCTCATTGATATCATTTTTTTCTTTTCGTTGTCTATTTCACATGATTCTATGTGTTATGAGAAGGTTTAGTAACTTCAAAATATTCCTAGTACGTAGTGTAGCTAGATTTTTTGAGGAAAACAAATGAATTGAGAGGTAAAAGTATTCTTATTATGTAATAATTCACAAGAGCTTTTGAATCATTTTGTCTAAGTCTAGCATTGTTTATGTTTTGTAATGTGGCACAAAATTGTGTTTGGGAATGATTGCCACCTTCTTATCAAAATATCATTTCTAGTGTGATAATTATTATAAATATTTAACATAAAATCCTTGCAGCTAAGTACGATGCATATATTGGTATTTCCATGAAAAGTGGTACCTAGGAAAGGTCATTAATGAGGATTATGAACATCTATCAAAGCACTGTTGGTGGTGGTGGGGAATACCTCACATAAATGACTATCTATTTTTAGTAGTAGCTTTGGGCATATGAAGCTCATATTATCTAGGAGAATGCATTCAATATTTCATATTATCTCTTCTTCAAATTATGTTAGAGATTATAATTGTAACAAGTATATTCATTTTATTATAATAATGAGAATTGAATAAATTGTTGAGACTTCTATAAGTAAGAGTATGAGTAGTAGGATCATTTTTTTAATCTTGCCTTGTTAAGCGAATTCATAATGTAATTGATTAAGTAAGTTTTTCTAGTATTGTTCCTTTAATGATCATATAAAAATGTTGTTTAAATGAATGATCTCTATAGAATTTTATAAAGGTACTTAGTGCAAGTTTTTGACTTGGTTCCAACTAATAGATTTGTTTATTTTAGGATGAGGGAGAATGGGGCCCATGTTGTGGGCACATATTGCTTTTATTTATGAATTCAAGAGTAGTACCATGTAAATATGATGACCCATTTTGTTCATCCCATTTTTTATTGGTGTCAAATTCATGTTAGCCATGAAATTCCAAGTCAATTATTTGACATTGTAATCAAGATTCAATTGGGAAAGAAACTTGAGAATCTTTCAATTTGTAGCATATTATGTTGGTTCGTCATCAATTTTATCCTCATCTTCTTAATTGATACATTTGAATTTTGGTGTTTGGTCAATGTGTCAAGTGTGGTATATTTTTGTGTTCATACTTCCAATTTATAATTATCTCTTGTTTTCTATGGCCTATTTCTGTAGTGTCCCTCCCGCTGTGACATCCTGTCTTAGTTTGTTTTCGGTTTGATAGAAAGATGCTTTAGTTGTCTATGATACTATGATGTTTGTTTTTTATATGACTCTAACATTATGTTGTTTTTATACTCCTTGGATGATTCATTTGACATCCTAATCATCTAGTTGTGTTTATGTGATGATATTGAGATAGACACGTGTGTGATATGGTTTATGATTTTTTATGAGGTTATCATAAAAAAATGGTTGTTTATGATATCTAATGCTCGTCAATTTTGGTGAAGAAGACAGTGTAGCACTACTCACTTGTGAGTACCCTGCTACGTTGTGACTCTTCTTCACGGTGTGTTTGCTGATATTTGTTTATATGTTTAACAGTGATGTTTTATGCAGATATAGGTACCGGGTATCAGATCCACCTACTTGTTAGATCTGAGCATACCCTAATCCAATGAAATTATGTTGACTCAGAGATAGTGTCAAGTCCTTATTTAAGCCATCATTCTTCATTGAATGAGTATCCATGTGTCACCAGTTGTCGTTTCTTGTTTAATTTTTTCGTGTTGATTTTGTTTGTGTTATTTTGTTTGGGAATTAATTATTTATTAAATTAGTTAAATGGCTTATTTGTTAATATATTTGATTAAATGTAAATTTGTTAAAATATTAGATTAAATGTTTATGTTTATATTTATAGTTTAATTTAATAATTTAAATTAAATAAGTCATTTACTTTAAAAGTGAAAGTTAATTTTGTAAAAGTATTTAATTAAATATAATTGTTGAATTAATTGTGCAAACTGGATTCTTGTGAAAAGTTGATATTTTAAAAAGAGTTTGTTTCAATAAGTTATAAATATCTGAAAACTTGAGTTTGAAATAAAAGATAATATCTTAGATATTTAATGATTATAACTGATTGAGCAATTTTCGAATGCATGATTACAATCAGTTAAGTTTTGTAACTTGAGCTAATTAAATGCATTAAAAGCTTTTGGGGGTTGCAATTTTTGGTATTCATTTTCACGGCAGTAGCCTTTAGGGAATTTTTGCACGACAGTTGCTTTGAAAAAAATTTCATCTCAGATTTTGATTGCAAGCACATTTTAGGCTGGATTGTTTTGGGTTTCTTCATCATATAGCCAGTGTTTTGAGCAGAATTAACAGAAGCTTTAGATTTTGCTTCAGCTCAACTTTTCAGCATAAACATGTTTTCTTCTTTTGTTTGTGTATTTTGGATAATTGTGATGTTTGAATTCTGTTTAGTTGGGAGAAATTTATCTTCTTGTTTTGGAAAAGAATATTCCTGTTGACCCGTTTACACAACAAAGAAATAATTAGAAGAAAATTTAAATTGGGGAAAGAAAGAAAATAAAATCTCTATTCAATTATGAATGTTCAACATGGAAATCTTGCTTTTCTTTGGAACAAATCTTTAAACAAATATATGCATACATGATTGGAATTTTCGTATTTCCTTTGCAATTAAACATAAATCATGGTCTTTGGTTGAAAATGGAGTTTGAAGTGTTTATTTGCTCTAAGTAATTCCATGATGATTTTCTTGTAAATCAATTGAATTAATCAATTAGTAAGATTATAGTTGATACCCTGTTTCTGTTATTTCTAAAATGAAAAATCATGAGTTTTTTTTTATCTTTCATTAAGGACGCCAACAATAAACTCTTGGTTGCTCTATTAATCAAATCCTATGCATTGCATGGATCTGTAGTCTCTTTATTTAAAAGAAACCTTGTGAATTTCTATGTTTGGCGTCTGTCCCTTGTTGCAACGCTAAAATATAATAGGAAATTTAAAAGATTAAATAATCTCCCTGAAACTTTTGGCGCCTGTCACAGCTGCAACACTTGAACTAAGATGGGTGCGAACTCTTAAAGGAAAAGCTCCCTATTTCATTGTTAATCTGTAAAGCTACAACATTAGAGACTAAGTATGATTATATTCTCCTTGAATCCCTACGCAACCTCTCACTATGGGAGCGCTTGAACACAATAGGATGCATAGATTTAAATAACCCCCTGCTTCTATTAACATCATACAGATTTCAATATCATATTTTTATACTTTATAATGTTCAGCTAATTCTTAAACTGTTGAAAATCGATCCCCTTCATACACTTAATATTTGGTTTCTTTTGGTGGTTACAAATCAATTTAGATCTAATTAAAGTTTCAATCTGAAGAATTCAATCGATTCTTTGTCTAAAGACACCGCCCCTACCCTGTATTCCAAAATCTGCCAATTTTCTTATGCGTCTCTGATAGCTGTAGTTTCACCTGAATCTTCAATATGTTTGACATAATGTAAAAACTGAAGATTTATCTCTTTCAACTCCATACTTTAAATCGAGATAAGTATATTTTATACGACTGATAACTTTAGTTAGCAAATACTACTGATGCATGTAACATAGTGTGAATTTTGTTTTATTGTTAACTGGTAGATTGAATATCCAAACCATGTGTTTTCTTTACATTTTCTTATTCATTTCATATAGTAGGGAGTGTTACTGTATGTGAGTTCTCCAGTTCATGTGCAACTGTAGACTGTAGTTTTGTTTAGTATATTAAAAGAGATTTGACTGAAATTTTTAATTCTTTGGATGAAGTTATTGTAAGTTTTAAATTTGAATGGTTCTTATATAAGATGAATAGTATATGTCATAAAATTTATTATATTCGTAATCACAGAAGATTTTAGATTTATTTTGGTTAAAAAAAATGTAAGATATTTATGTATGTTAAGCAATATTTATTAAAAAAAAAATTATATTTTTAGCTCATGGTTGTAAATGTGGGATATTATATATTTGTTAATAATATATAGAAGTGGTCATGATATTCTTTTCTAATGAGTAAATATTTCTTATAGTTTATTTTAAAAGAATATGGCTTAAAATTTTGTGATTGTGAGTTGTTAAGTTTCCAGAGGCTAAGGAATTCTTGGAATAGTATGCTTATTTTATGTGAGTCGTAGTATTCATTTAATATCGTTATTTACGAAATTAGTCTTGCTCGTTGCATATAATACCTATATGGTATTTTGAAATTAAGCCATGCATGATGTATATGTTACCTTTGAGGTATTATGAGATTTTATGGTCTAACTCATGTGAACGATGTGATCATTCGAGATTTTGTTTTTTGTGCTTAACGACTTTCCTTTGTATTTGATTTTGAGTTATGTGTACCTTTTCTTCTAGAGGCTTGAGTGTTGTTTTTAAAGAAAAAGAGCTTTTAATAGTTATTCATTGATGTTTTAAATACCTTGGTCTATTTTGGGACTTTTCCATGCAAGTGTTATTTGTCACCTTTGTGGTGTTTGAATTGTTCAATGATTGGGGTCCATGAAAGCTATATGTTTTATTATAGCGTTGTTGTATACGCATGTTGGCAGTCCTTGGTATTTTGATGTTGCATCATGTGTACAGGAAGAGTGGCTTGCGATAGGGGTCGGAACCCTAAGTGGTTGCCAGGGTAACCTATCGTGGGTTTTTGTAATCCAGTGGAAACCTAATTAATGTACACGAGGTTGGGTGATAAACATAATTTAATTCAGATAAATGACTGCCTCACCTAGTGCCTTAATGCTTGTTTAGGTTAAGGGTAGGTTGAGAAGGCCTGGAATGGCTTGGTCGTTTACCTTGTCTTCCTAAAAGGTAATTTGACTCCACATGAGTTTGTCTAGGGGCCGAGAATCGGTAGAGACTGCCAAGGTAACTCTAGATGAGGGTCGGTAGTCTAAGAAGATTCACCAGGGTAACCTAGAACAGCTATGTGATGACACTCTGTCCTAAAGCATGTTTGTGGTCTCTTATGTAGAGTCACCTATGTTACAGTTGTTGCCTTTGGGAGTTTATTATTGATCGTGTAATTTTGATTATGTCCTGTCATTATGTGTTTGTCAGCCATGTTATGTAATGTCTATTATTTTTTGTCTGTTTGATTGTTTTGAGGACCTTTCATTATCTCCTAGCATGGAGGGAGTGGACCTTCAGGTACCACATGGTTGGGAGGAAACCGTGCTATTATTCACCATTGGGTCCTCTTACAAATATTGCTATACTTGGATAACATTGTTCGTGGAGTAGGTTCCTGTCACTTTCTTGTTCGTGATGATGGACACTGAACGTGTTCAAAGACATGGATGTTAGTTTTGAGGAGATCATTATCTTCTTTGATTACTTACCTCATGTGTATGAGTGTACTCATTGTATCAACATTATGATGTATCAAGGTTTATTAAAATCTCACTTGTTGTAATTTGGATATATATATCTTGACTATATAAAAGTTTATGATTGAATCATTCATGAATATGTTATGTACTTATGTTTTATGACTTTAATTTTATGATGGGTTATTCTTATTTATAATGTTTAAGTAACATTGTCTTGGAATCCTTAAGACAATTGTGTAATCGAATGACTTTTTAAAAAAAAAATATTCGGTTAATTTGTTACCTTGTGTTTATTTTATTGGATTTCCTGGTAGGGTGTTACAATTTCTATGCCTTTGAGTTATAAATGTTTGTATAGGATAAGTGTTATCTAATAGGAGGTTTCAAAATATTTGGAGTCTTCTCTTGGAATAGTATAAAAATGGGCACAAACACATTCATAATTGCATTTTGTTTTCTCTTTCCATTTTCATCCTTTGTGATGAGAAGAAAATAAGAACATATGTGTTTATTTGATTAAAGATATCATTTCTAATAGAGTAGGGAATTTCATATTGAACTTTATGTAATTATTTTCCCATTTAGAATCATTTGCATTTCTTATTAGATGTTAGAGTACTTTTCTACATGTTGGTTATTTTTTAAGAACTAAACTTAATCTCACCAATTGCCTATGAATCTACCATAATTCAATGATCAACAAAGGTAAGGATTGGCCAATAAATAGGTAGAGGATTGCTAGGCTTCTACCTTTGCACTTTGGGCTCTATGAGATCTAGGAGGGTGATCTTTACAATGTTTAAATGATACTCTTGAGCTAAATTACCATGAACATTGTGAATAATAGATACATTCCTATATGTTGCTAATTAGATACAATTTTTTCAAGATTTTGGCTGATCCTTTAGAAAATCACTATCTAAAGCAAGGAATGGGTGATACTTCATAAAACTTTGCAACAATTTAAAGTGTGTAAGTAATTTTCATTAAGATTGTGTTCTTTGACAGGGAAGACTGACTCAATTACATCAATGATAACCAAATGAATAGATCAGTGTTTTATCCATGGGTGACAGATTCATATTTGCAACAAATTGTAATACATCAGTAATTAGACCTAGCATTTAAAGACTGTTGTGATACTGCTTTGTAATAAGACAATTCAAGATTTCCAGAACATAAACTACTTATTAATCCTTATACTTCATCACACAGACATATGATTTCATTAAAGCATTTAATTAGTTCTTTAAACTAAAGTAGAAATAAAACCATACATTCAATCGAAATGATTGAAGACAAATAAAAGATCCTTGATCATTTTATTCATGATTTGAGTGACAGAATACATAGGAGAGAAATTGTTATAGAATTTGCAATTCTCATTTATATACCATTACTGTTGTAAAACTATTATGCCTATTCCAAACTAGAATCCCTACCTAAGACTCAAAACTATTCTATTTTGTTGTGCTTGATTACAAAATGGCTATTACATGAGTTCAAACTTTCTCCAACCAAAGACCCATGCAATTGGCCTTGAATTCCCATTTATAGAACATGGGAGCAACAAGATTCAGGCCAAATTACACTTACAGTCACATTTGACATTTGACATTCATTTGCATTTGAATTTCAAAACCTCCCCAAGTGGTTATATTTGCACTTTCAATGAGGGGAAAAATATATAAGACAAAATTCATTTCCATTCGCTAAAGAAGATTTTCCTGCCTTCCAAAAGGAATCTTTCATCGTTGCATCATCACCAAACCATCTTCTCCATGAGCCAAAATGTCTTCCACATGCACGTCCAATTAGAAAAACTTTAAAACAAGAAAGCAATTGAAAAGAGAGAAACAAAACCATCCACATCACCATATTTGTCATCAGTATTCATCACTGGGAGGAGATAAAATTTTGCAATACTTCAACATAGGCTTAATCTGTAAACTTTTCAAGCCATGTGTTAAACTCCTCCTCAGTTGGCCACTGCATACCCAACAATTTTTGCACCTTTGTGTTATACTGGTTATATCTTGCATAAATTAATATCCGAGCCTCCTTGAAAAATGTATCCATTCTCACCTCTATTCCTGTCATGTCATTTATTGCTGCATTTAACATAGTGAAATCTGTAAGGTTGATAGCTCCCTTAAAATGTGGGAGGAGTCCTCCCAATTCATCTTTCTAGGCAGCAAACTCCTAAACAAGCCTTTGTCATCTAGAATCTTTGGCATACCACTCCTTTCCATGTCCCTAAACATCTTTAACTTATTATGTAGTTGCATGACTAACTTGCCATGGAATATTGTGATTTCACTTAACAAATCAATGATCTTTATCAAATCAGGAATATTTGTGGGAGCCTCAGGGTCTTCCTGCATATGTGGCATCGTTTCCTTAAGTGCAACTACCCTGGTACTCCACTTGTTCCATTCATTCTATAATGCATACTGAACTTGCACATATTGTGCATTTTCTTCATGAATGATCTTATATACTCGCCATATAGTATCAGTCTTATTTACCAATTTTGCAATTCTATGTTTTAAAATATAAAAAATACTATCTGCAACCTTTGCAGTCTCCTCCTTAGCTTTCTTAACATTATCTTTCTCTGTTTGCAACTCCTTCCTCAAGCTCTAAATCCTTAGTGATAGAGTTTCCCTATCTTGAGTTGATAATTCTGAAGAGGATGAGGAGGGTGAGGGAAATTCCCTTATTGATTAGCTAGCCTATGATGTGGCTCTCATTTTATTGCATTCATCTAAAAGAATATTATAATATTTTAACAAAGCATCATATTTATTTTGTGAAATCTTTGCAGTGCCAACACTAAGTGTGGCAGCGTGCACAGTTAGTTGTGTAGCTTGAACAAGGGTTATATTTGTGGCCCTCTTCACTATCACTGAGCCAAGAACCTCCTCAACTGACCTGAGAACCTCAGGTTTTCTGGTGTTGGGAACCATGGACCAAATTGCAAGAGCATGCAATTTCAAACTAAAACCTGATCCAAATACTCGATTGTCAAAGTGTTCCTCTGATATAGAAGCTTGAGGATCCTTCCTTATTGCTTCCAATGTAATGGATGATGTAAGTGTGCACCTTGGAAGCATCATTATTCCACTCTACGTGACAAGTTTCCTAGCCTCAACAAGGGTAATGGTTTCTATTTCAGCAATGGTCTTCTCTTCTTCTTCTTCTTTCTCTGCCTCTTCCTGTTGCGAAGGATCCACACCAACTTTAACCTTTTCAATTATCTATTTTATGTCCTTACTCCTCTTCTAGATGACGAAATCTTTAAACTATTTTTTTTTGCACAAAAGCGCCATTTTCCATACATTCATCATAGGCCTTGATTCTTGGATCATCATTAGCCTTCTCATCATATTTCCATTCAATAATTTTGTCCTGGGGGACCTTGGTGTCAAGAGCATCATTTAATTTAGGTGAGGGGAATCTCATCTCCACCTCCTCATCATCTGGTACATGCTATACAAACTGCTTTTCCCCAATTACCTTAGTATCTCCCCCTCCAATCTTTGAAGGCTGCTCTAGAACATCCATAGCTTGAGGTTGTTGTTCTAAGAGGGCTTGTGCTCTTTCAACAACTTCTTTGACCTTCACCTTAAATTCACCACTCTGATAATCATTCAATTTTTCCACAACCTTCTCTAGATGGTTCTCAATTTCATCATATGGGGTGACACAAAATGCATTTTTTTTCATGATATCTTCTTCAATATCACATATAACATTCCATTCCTTCTTACTTGATGTGGCTGCTCCATCACTTGTCAAATTTCTTAGCACATCATTAATTTACAAGAATATATGAGAAAATCCAGATAAGCCTTTCTTTCTCCTCATATCATTTACAAAACCTTCTGGATCAAAACTTCTAACCTCACCAACAGGCAACCTGAAGTTATTTAATATTATCCCAAATTTCTCATAGGATTCCTTAGCAATGGATTTGAAATAAACAAAAGCACACTGTGGCACTACTATCGAGCCCTTCCTAGGAGTTTTGAATTGCTCCTTATCCATAAAATCAAGTTGCCACATCAACTCCATGAATGCCAATCTATTTGAGACATATATGGGTAAACAATGGGGTGCCACCTTCGCTCCATAAGCCCTGATTAATGTGTATTCTAAATGTAAAAGACAATCATCCCAATTATGATTCTCAAGTGACCCCTCCACATCCTTGGGGTGCATGATATCCCTAATAACTCTTGAAAGCTTGTAAATGGGTGCCACACCCAAACTCTCCAAAATACCATATCTTATGACATTGCAAAACAAAAAAAATAGAATGGGGACAATTTTGGTCCCAGATGTGTGTCCACATTTGGAAAGGCAAAGGGTTTCCTTCATCATCCAATTTCTTTAACTTCAATTTCTTCTTCCATTTTTCTTGTCCAACATATAGAAGCATGTGCATTAGCAAAGAATAATGTGGGAAAGATAACAGAACATTTCCATTTTTCAAACTAATCAATCCCTTATGCATTTGCTTTGCAATGTATGCAGCATAATCGAACCCCCTATTGGAATTCCAATTATGTATGTCAATTACCATCACCAACAGATCAGTTACTATTCTTGCATCAAAACTATGAGCCAAAACCTGATTCAAGCAGTAATAGGTGTTCTTAAAATAATTGAAAAAATCCTCACACTCAAAGGGCTCCAAGTCCTTAAGACCAAATCCTCCCTTACCATCTTTTATGTGTGTGGCAAGCATATTCTTCCTGTACCCATATCTATTTTTCTCATATTCATTGTATAAATCTACATGATTGATGCTGACTATATAATTGGAGTTCAATTTGAACACCTCCACAATTTTGTGTCTTATCACCTCAAGGATTAAAGTTACATTCTCACTTTTGAATTTCCTATCTTTGGGAACATAGTGTTTTTCCAGCTCCAGCATCACATCTACCTCCACAAATACATTTGGTACTACAAGCCTCCCAAGGTTCAAACCCCACAAGTTTCTGGCTAGCTTTTTGGCATACCTTCTATTATATGCATATAAAAATAGTTCCCATCCACTATGTGGTTGAGAAACTTCTCTGATCCCACCAACAAGATCAATCAACCTACTGGTCACAATAGCCTACCCTATGGGTCTTTTTTTCAATTTGTGACCCTCCTTCATTGATGTATTTGGATGCACCCTCCATGAACCTGTCATGAGTTATTTTCTTTCCTTTAGACTTTGCAAATGCTTCAGGTACATCTGGCTTAGGTTTGGTTGTGTCATCCTAGGTTTTAGGTTTTTAACCCTCTTTTGCTTGGGTTATCTTTCCGGTTTGGTAGAGGACTCACTAGGCTTACTCATTTTTATAGTATGACAGAGCTAGAGTTTCAAAATTTCAATTGATGGAAAGGACCTACTGGTTTAAATTCTTAAGAAAAAAATTACAGAATAAAAACTCTCCCAGACCTCACACAATTCTCACCAACCTAATTGAAAATGTATGATAAACAAACCCTAGAAAACCCTAGGAGCCTAAAGCTTTTAGAATTTACACTAATTCCCAAAACCAGCTTAATTCAACAGAATTGACATAGAGAAGTGTGATTATTTGCTTACCTAGATGGAAATTTGTTGTTAATTCCTTTTGCAACTATTCGTCGAAGCTCTTCACATCGTTTCCTCAAACTTGATCAATTTCTCTGCTCTTGAACATTTGTGATTGTGAGGACTAATGATCCAATTACCTTCTTTATGGCTAGAGGATGGAGCATATCACCATTAATGACTGATATAAGTCTTGCATGCGCGAGCTGACACTTAGCCATTTGAGTTCAAATTCTAGCTGTTGATCAATTTGTTTTAAAACCATATCAGTGGCTCTCCTTTCATCTCGCTCTTTTTCTTTTTTGCATTCAACGATGCCCTTTAGATGCTGCCACGTCACCCTTTATTTACCTTAGTCACCTTTTTTTTGGAAGCCATTTCTCATCGCTACTTTGATCCTTGCTTCCTTGGATGAATCCACAATGGTTTGAGGCCTAGCAATGAAGGGAATATTCCATCGAATATGCCATTGCTCATTGTTGATATGTTCTTTAGACCTTCACTTGTATTTATGATGGTTCAAGGTAGCGCAGTGGGAAATAGACTTAATAATCCATTACTCATCACAGATGTTGTTCTTCCTTTTCATAGCTTATCAACGATGTAAACAATATGCACAATAAGATCTCAACCATTAGATCTGGGTCCATCTTTGACTATATTCATTTCCCATCGCTCATTGCTAATTCATGTTTCAATAGCTAAGTCACATTAGTGATGGGAGAGAAGTGGCAATGGAATAAGATTTTTCCATGTGTACATGTTTCAAGATCAAAGGAATTGGAAGCATTGCCCTTAATTATATCTCAAACTAGTGATGTGACATTGGAACAAAAGACCTCATCGCTCTTCGTTGCTTTGAAAAGATAAGCGAGCAGCTATCTGTGATGAGCGATGAAAGGAAATACAAAGAGAATATAAGGTCATCGCGCATCACAAATTCAAAATTTAAAACTTATAAGCAATTAGCAATAGAAAGGAAGCCAGTGATAGCG
This sequence comes from Sequoia sempervirens, assembly GCA_007258455.2. Taxonomy (NCBI): domain Eukaryota; kingdom Viridiplantae; phylum Streptophyta; class Pinopsida; order Cupressales; family Cupressaceae; genus Sequoia; species Sequoia sempervirens. The sequence continues at coordinate 384,633,759 of VDFB02000017.1, forward strand.
AAGAAAACACTCACATGGTGCATCGCCAATTTAAAACTCAAGGTTTAAAACCAATCCGTGATGAGCAATACAAAGGAAAACTATTCATCACTCATCACCAATTCAAGGCAAGCATTCAAAAAACAATCAGCGATGGGTGATATGAAAAGCGATGAATGGGAACTTAAGTGAATCAATTTTGCACATGCTCACATGTTGTTTTAAAGAGGGGGCCGACTAGGAGCAACATAGGACAAGGCCTTAAAAAGACTTAAGAAAATTTTATGCAAAGGATGTAAAGGCCAAATACTTCATATTTTCAACTTTATAAAACATTAAGTCCCTACACCAAAGTAATAAGGGAGATATTAGGCGATGGGTAAACTAGGAACCCTAGCCACATGGGGCCGGTCAACTGAATGAACTCAAAGACTTAAGTTGTTTTAAACCGACTAGAGATGAACTATAGCAAGTCAACAAAGGATTAAATCAAAATACAAGGGTTTAGAAAAAGGAGAAAATATGCTAAGTAAACCAACTCCTCAACATAAAACCCTAAACCCTATTCATAACAGACCAAGAGGACACCAGAGAAAATGCATTTTAGATCAGTGGAACATGAAACTATGAAGGTTCCACCACTACCAATATTTAATGAGATGAAGGTTCAATTGTAAATAAAAAGAGGAAATTTATGTAGCATGTGCCATGTTTCTTATGCTCCAATATTGTGGTTTTTAATAATATTTATCATGAATTTTTGATATGATTTCTAAGATTTATCTTCACACCTTTTTGTGTTTGAAATACTAGTTAACATTTTTAGTCAAATTTTGATGCATACTTCAAAATATATTTGAGAATAGTGTTTCATAAAATTATAGTTTAGAAATCTATGCTAGTTCTTCAATTGCAAGCATCTCATGGGCGTGGATGTTTAACCTCTCATCATTTATTTCTTGTTCATAAGATTTGTTCATATTATTGTCTCAATTCAAGGTAAACTCTATGTGTTCTACCCATGGATATTTGTAATGAAATTCTATGTTATGGTCCTTTTTTGCATAAGCATGTCCCCTTAGTGCATTTGGTGTGCCTTTGTACACAATTGACTAACTCCTCATAGTTTGTGCATAAAAACTCTTTCAAATTTCTAGCCAATGTGGATCATCAAGAGGATATTGATATGTTGTATTCTTTCTTCAGGGTGGAATATGAGTATTTTATGTAGAACCATATTATAAAAGAAGTTCATGTCTCTCTATAATTCTACATTATTGCTCAAATTGGTCATGTCCATATTTAGTGCATCTAGTAACTAGAGGAATTCATGTACACATGAGATAAAGTTAATGTTTTTTAGGTAAAAGGTGAAGAATACCTATAATATTATTAATTATAATGTGATTACAATAGATATAAGACTGTAATATTTATATAGTACCATGTAAGGCGATCCAAGATAATGAAAAGACCATAAACAACTAGATTCTTGTGCACCATGTAAAAAAACCATCCACAAAACCAATGATCAAAAGAAGATATACATAGTATATATGGTCATTAGCAGACCAATGTATATGCTTACATATATAACAAAACATTACATAAGCTAGGCCAAACCTAGTTATGTCATTCCAAGGATGGCATCAAACTCCACTAACCATTCAAAATCATCCATGTTCTCTAGATTGTTCGCTTTCTTGAGGAACTAGCAACCCAAACATGTTGAAGCTATGTGTTGCATCAGTGTCACCATTTAGAAATTACAAAGGAATGGGAACCATTCCACCACAATTCCCTCCTCATGCACTCTCTAAAAATTCCTTTTTCTTGGGACTCCAACCCCATACCTCACCACACCTAGAGTTTCCTCTAGCCCACTAAGGTTTTGCTTCTTAAATAGTTTCAAATCCAACTCCCTCGCCATCTCCTTCAGCTCGCCTAATTCTAGGAGGGAGGCCACAAAATGTGATGTTATATCAGTGCTTACCCTATATCTCTCATCATCTAGCAAGAAATCAATGTCAAGGATCATCTTTACCGCTTTCAAAGACCTGCCACTAGGATCCTTCATTATCACCTTCAGCCTTTTGTTTGTTATTAAAATGTAGGAAATTATGAGACCCTTTTATTGAATGCACAAGACAACTGAGGAGGGGGTGAATCAGTTGTACCTTAAAACTTCAAAACCCTCACAAACATTCGAATCCACATTAATTAAATTAAACCTTAATTTGTTAGAGTGATTTATCATGAAAGAAGATAACAAAAACATAATCAAAGCAATACCATGCACAATGAAACAACAAATTTACATGGAAAACCCAAGAAGGGAAAAACCATGGTAAGGATTAGCTCACAATAAAAAGTAATATCAATACTGATTGCAAAGTGCTCACTACTAGAGAGCTCACTGCCAAAGGCTCACTACCAGATTATAAAAGAAGATAGAAAAGAATGTTACAATGAGAAATCCATCTCAATGCAACAAAAAATTCCACCATAGCATCACAAACACCTTCACAATCTTACCAAAGAATTGTAGAAACCTTCTACTCGTTGCATTCATTAATCTAACAAATGAAAGCTCACACTACACTTCCAAAATTCACACCTTACAACTCTAAAATTTGCCTCATTTACATAATACCCATCTATCTTATCATCCCTCAACAACTCAACACATATTTATACCATCTTCAACCTTGAAAACATTCTCCAAGGTTGGCTATTCACCTCAAACGTGCAAATTCAAATTTAGTAGGCACTAAAACATTCTCGTTGTGGAAAGGAATGAAGGCGGACCATAACACACCTTAACTTGGACCTAAATCCACTTATACAAGCCACACCATGCTTCCACAAACATCAAAGTAACTTCACAATTAGTGTAAGCACCCAAGGTCAAACAAGCCTATGTTAACACCATTAACATTTAAGAGCACACTTCCTCAAATCTAAAGACTACTCACAAACCACACACCATGCTTGAACACAATATAAAATATTACACAAACACCTTGGAGTTCAGCAAATTCCTTCACAACAACTTTCACTTGAAGAATGTACACACCTAGTACACTCAACTAATTCTACCATACACTACAACTCAAGAAATCAACTTCCAAATCACCAAACCTCAAACAAATTCAATTGAAGAAAGATACAAATGCTATCAACACCCTTTCATATTTGCAAGACTTGAAACCACTCTGCGGAGGAATGCAAAGCAAAAACATTTCTCCTAGACACCTCTGCAATATGCAGTTCACACACTGGTGAGCAAAACTTCCTCTTCATAATGATCCAACACACCAAATTATAGATACAACACCTCTGAACACCTTTGATCAACATATCAAAAACACACAAGTATATCTTCAACATAGAAGAAATGTGGAGAGAAATAAGTATTCTACTCTGCAACGCAAAACACCAGTGCAACACATTATTTCCTCTTTTTTATTCAAATATTCTCAAAAGCACTTGGAAACCAAGCACCAGAGAGACATCCTCAACATCTTCAACACTTCCTCATCATCACCAAGCCAACTGCAACGTAGAAACTCAACCATACATCCATAGACAAAAGCTTATCAAAGAAACACTAGAGGTTGACACTAGTAGCTTACTAATGACAACATAATGCAACTAATCAAAGCATCATCAGAGAAAACACCAACTCAATACCAACTACACATCCTTGCAAAAAAATCCTTCTCATACTGTTGACACCAATGACAACACATAATCTTGTTGACATCAATGGAAAAACCAACTACACATACTTGCAACAATCTCCCCCTTTTTCATTGATGGAAACACATGATGTGAAAAACCATCAACAATAAACATAACAACTTTGATCATCAATACTCTTGCTCTATACCAACTCTTCTTCTCTTTTCTTTTAATTTCTCCCCCTTACACAACTAGCTCATTACTCTCTCCCTTAACATCTTCTTCACATGAATTTCTTTCCCTTTGATTTTTTTCCACATTACTCTCTCCCCCTTTGACATCAATGGAAAAGGGAAAAAATATTTGCATCATTCATTCCCCCCTTTTACCATTGCTCTGTAACTTCCTTTCATTTACTACTCTGTATACTCCCCATTAGGAGCACACACCAAATTGAATCAATCAACAACCATTGCATAATGACAACCCTCAATCCTCCTTACTACAACAACCAATAATGCCACTACCTACTCCCCTTGAGAGTTAGCCACCAACAACATTCCAGACTAAAGAATGAATCTTGAGATCCACTAGATTGATGCATCTCCTTATGTGTCTAGTTCAAAGAAGGAGGGACAATAACCCCCAAATTCTCCCGAAGATACTCAAAAGTATCCTTAGAAAGAGCCTTAGTGAATATGTCAGCAACTTGATCCTTTATAGGCACATATTCAAGCTTCACTTCATTCTCTACAACCTTCTCTCTCAAAAATTGATACCAGATTGAGATATGCTTTGTCCTTGAATGCATTACTAGATTATTTGATATATTGAGAGCACTTGTATTACCACAAAAGATAGAAATTGGTTCATCATATACCACTTTGATATCCCTTAATGTTTTCCTCATCCATAAAACATGTGTGCAACAAGATGCTACTGCAATGTTTGTCCATTTGATTTATGAAAACACAATACAATAAATCCTTAAGTATTATGGAGTCAACCCCCTTATGATGTTGCCCAATTTGAAAATTAAAATATAATCAATAAATCAATATATGGGTCGGCACATGACTAGTACCAAAAAAGGAAAAGGAAATTTAAATAAATTTATCTTTTATAAGGGATGACCCCTAATGGAGTGCCCAAGTTTGTTATGAAAAATCACCCATTTAAATAAAATTTATCTCTTTTAAAAGTGTATGTATTTTGGATGAAGTAATCCCTTCTCAAGTGTATATAAGAAGAGTTTGTGGAATGTGGAGAATATAGTGTGGAAGATAAAAAAGATATATCATATATACACTAGCGAATTTGTGTGAAGAGAATATAATAGAAGATTATTCAAAGGAAGATTTTTGAAGGAGAATTATCAAGAAGAAAAATACTTTATTGAGTTAGAGGTTGGTGCCTCATATTGGAGATGTTGATGCCTCATATTAAAAGAGATTTGTGTCTCTTATTGATTTGGTTCTCATTGGTGGGGATTGATGTCTCCAGTGAGTTGGTGCCTACAACTAGTACAAAAACAACAATATATGATTAAAAAACTAGTAAAAACTGCTTATAAATGACTAAACATGGTCACATGACCATTAGTAGTTTATTTCCAGTCATTTATAACGGGATTGAATTGATGACTAAACCATTTTTAGTCATTTATTGGTTGTTTTGTTTGATCAATTTGGTAGTATATTTAGTTGTTAATTTAGTCATTTTTTATTCACTGATATACTTAGTTGTTAATTTAGTCATTGATTGTTGTTATCTAGTCACTTATTTAGTCATTTTTACTCACTGATTTCTATCTATTGGTAGTGTATTTAGTCATTAATTTTAATCATCATTTTGATCAATTTGGTAGTTTATTTAATTATTTTGGTTCACTGATTTTTGTCAATTGGTAGTATATTGATACAATGTTTATTAATTACATAATCATTATATTTAGTCATATTTATTCACTTATCTGTCAATTGGTAGTATATTTAATTATTTTTGTTCACTGATTTCTGCCTAAAAGTGCTAGAAATGAGACAATGCTTTGAGGTTTATACATAAAAAATAGAAAAACATAATTAATCATTCATTTTCACATAATGAAACAACTATTAAGAAGGAAAAATACTAAAATTTTATTGAGAAAAGGTGTTCTTACAACAAATACAAGACTTAAATATGTGTCTTTTCTTTGAAAAATGTGTTACAAAGTGTGTTTCTCAGTGCTGTGACTAAGAAAACTGAGTTACATTGTTCTATTTTTTGCTTATACAGCTCCAAAACATGAAATAACTATTTGAAAAATGAACCCTAAAGGTCCTATATCTCATCCCATACATGAAGCATAAGGGTCCTATGTACATTCTGACTTCCTTCACTCACAAAATGCTCTAAAAATTGTGTCAACAATCAAAGCCGGTTCCTTGAATAAACAAAGACAAAACAAGAATTGTTAGCTTAATATAAAACTTATGGAAATTGAAAAATAGCTTTGGAGATTTTATAGATTACCTTTTTCTCGCATTCTTCAACAAGTGGTTCAACATCAGAAAGAATAAGACCTTTGATGAAGTCCTCAGGATAATCATCATCAAACAATTGACCAACAACTAAAGGAGAATTATCAATTTAGTAAAAAAATCATCAATTTCAAAGATCATCAAACTTTATAATGTAAGTACTAAGAACATAATATGCTTATATTCTAAGTGCACCTTTAGTAGCATCATAGCCATAATCAAGATTCTCTTTGATGAAGTCCTCAGGACAATCATCATCAAACAATTGACCAACAACTAAAGGAGAATTATCAATTTAGTAAAAAAATCATCAATTTCAAAGATCATCAAACTTTATAATGTAAGTACTAAGAACATAATATGCTTATATTCTAAGTGCACCTTTAGTAGCATCATAGCCATAATCAAGATTCTCTTATTCCAGTAGTTTTCCCACTACAACAACAACCTTGACACCAGCATTAGAAGCAATTATATGTAAAGGAGACTTCAAAAAATAGAAAAAATGAATGATTAAACACTGAGATAAAGCCTATTTCTAGACATAAACAAAAGAAAGTCTAGGTTAGTAATTTATACCTTCAATGCATTTTGAATTATCTAAACTCCAATCTTCTGGTCAAAGTTGGCTATAGTAATTGTATCAAGCTCTTTTGTTGCATAGAGAAGAGAAATACCACCACCTAGAATGTATCTTCTAGTAAGCACAAAGCGATAACCTTCCTAACAAAAATATTACCATCTCTAATGCTTTAATGAAATTTACAAATTTGTTTACCTGGTAAAATGTCCTTCTCTACTACTGCCTTCATTGCATTCAATGCATTGGTGACTATCATTTTTCTCTCCAACTTAAAGCTCACTGGATCCTCCAATCTAAATTAAATTAAAAAGACCAAAAAAATCTAGATACAATGTATCATCCTAATTTGAAAATATTGAAAATTGTCTTCAGACAATTGATCATAGTTTGATTATAAGTTAAACCTTGATAACAACAACTCCCCGTGATAGCTTTGCCAACCTCTCTTGGAGCTTTTATTTGTCATAATGAGATGTGCTTGCTTCAATATTAGTACAAATTCGTGACCAAATATTTTGTTATCCATGCCAAGCATACCAACACAAATCTCGTATCAACTCTATTGTCACCAAACATTATAGTCTTGCAAAAATATTATCACACTTCACTCTAATAAAACTCACCTACTCACATCTCTCTTCAATTTATTTTTTGTCACCACCTCCATCAAGAATTATAGTATCATCCTTAGAGATAGTCACCTAGAATAAAGAACAACTAATCTTATCATACAACAAAATGTTAAAATGACAAAAATAATTTGAGTAACAACACAAAAAAACCTTGTCCATAAATGATATTAACATTATACACCTATACACAAGGATACTACTATGTTTACCTACCTTCTTTGTTGTTCCAAGCATGCCAAATTCTACTTTGTCAAGCTTCATACCAAGATCCTCTGATATGACCTGAAGATAACTACCAACCATAAATACTTTTCCTTGAGAAGTGGAGAAAACAAAATGGCAAAATACATGCAAACTAACTCAATTAAGAAATAAATTTGGTTCAATAGGTGTCACATGAAGAAGCCAAACTTGCATAACAAACAAGAAACTCCAAAGCCAAAAAAGAGAGTAGATACATAGAAACACAAACCTAACTTGTCCACCAGTAAGTGCAACAAGATCCTGCAAGTTATTTTTCCTATTTTCACCAAAACCAAGGGCCTTAATAGCACAAACCTAATTTAGACACAAATATATTTTTAAATGCTAAGGATTTAGGATTTAAAGTTAAAAATAATTTTAAAAGTAAACAAGATTTAAATAGAAAAATCCACCAACCTTCACCCTTGCATGGAGCTTATTCAAGATCAAAGTATCCAATCCTTCACTCTCTACATACTCTACTACAATTAGAAGAGGCCTTTGTTTATGTGATAAATACAACAAGAAATTATGTTATTTGTTCGTAATCAAAACATTGACTAAACATAGATAGATATCCTAAGAATCATAAATCAATCCAAGACACCACAAGACCTTTGTCACATGAATATTGAAAAATTCACTCAACCTTCAAGTGTCAATGATCTCAATTAGAGCATACTGTTGTCCAAAGAAAAACACACTCCAAGAACACAATAATGCAATGACATTATGTAGTACTGTGATTCAATTCTCTTCTCTATGCACAAGTAAATGCAACACAATGATCTTCACACTTATGATAATCATAGACCATTGACAATACTAAACTCCATTCACATGAACATTTGCATAACTTGAGCACTGTTATAGGGGTTTACACAATACATTTCACTCAAACAAACTTCTGTCACCTGAAGTACATATCCAATCCATTGAAAGGAAACCATGAATAATGCAAAAAAATAACCATTATATAACCTTCTCCTCTGTCATTTGAATCTCTCTCTTAATGTATACACTTGGCAAGAGTATTAGAACACTGTCTTCTAAACCCTCACTATGAATTTTCTTGACAAAGGTATTGAACCATTGTTTTTCCCTGAATCCTCACTATGAATTATAGTCATTGAGTCATTTTTTTGAACCTCTACCCTGTGTTGAAGCCACACTTATATAATGATCAAAACTTTGATCAAGTTCATTAATCTCTTTCTCCAACATGGTTACCCAAAAACCTGCATGTGACTGGAAAGAATCTTTATCCATAGGTAGTAATTATTTTCCATGCCTATGAAAGAATCTTCTTTTCTTCAATTTATGTTCCAATATTTCAATGGTTATTGTTATACCAAAATGAATAAAACCAAGAAAACTATGCATCAAAGGAAGACATGAAACCAAATCAGTAAACCAACCATGTCACTTGCATTGTGCACCATATAGTAGCCTTTGTCAAACATTACAGAACCACTGGCATAACACATTAGTCACTGTAAGGCCACCAATTTTTTTGATATGAAATGATATGATTGCAGAATGTGCACAAAATGGATTTTGCAAGGAAGCTCTCAAAATCTTTGAATTAATGAAGCAATCTAGAACACCGACATTGTAAGATTTTCTTGTGTTATAGATGCATGTAGTCATGTAGGTTTAGTGGATGAGGGTTGCACATACTTCACACATCAGTAACCCTTATTGCATTACATATATAGTCAGTCATTAGGTGTGCATGGTTGACTTTCATGCCCATGCTGGCTATCTTGAGGACACCCTAAACATTATTACTAAGATGCCATCTAAACCTTTGGTGCATGTGGATCATATATGAATATAGGCTTAGTATTCTAGCAACACTGCTTTTTTAGTTGGATCCTAAAAATACTGCAACTTATTCTCTTCTCTAAAACATATGTGCAGAAGTGGGCAGGTGTGGTGAGGTTCAAATAGTAAGGACATTGATGAAAGATAGAGGAATTAAAAAGATACCTGCATGTAGTTGGATTGAAGGGCATAAAATGGTACATGCTTTTTTGTGTAGGAGACATATCACATCCACAAAAATGGGAGATATATAAAATTGGAGAAATTGGCTTGGAAAATGAAGGCAACAGGGTATTTCCAGATTCAAGACTTTTACTTAATGTTGTGGAGTAGAAGAAAAAAGAACCATATATCTACCACCATCATGAAAAGTTAGCAATTGCATTTGGTTTGTTAAACATGGCCCCTAGTACAACTATTAGAGTTGTTAAGAACCTTCAAGTATGTTTTGATTTTCACACTGCATCTAAATTCATTTCCAAGATTATTGCAAGAGAAATTATTCAGAGAGATGTGAACCATTTCCATCATTTTAAATAGGTACAATGTTGTTGCAGAGAATATTGATGATGATAAATGAAACAATCTGAAAAATAGGCTTGCACTATAATAATGTGCACTACATCAGATATCTAGTAATAATGAAGGGACATCCATCAAAGCATAACAATAGGGTTTTTCTTGTCATATGTTGTAGTTACAAGTGCCCTGCTAGACATACATGAAAATTTGGAAGCATAGACAAGGCAAGTGAACTATTTCAAAAAATGCCTCAAATAAATGTGGTATCATGGAAGGCACCCACTCTCCCGCAAACTCTTCAAGTCATGCCAGCGGTGATGCGAGAAAACTTGAAGTCAGGCTTTCTCGCATCACCATTGGCATGACTTGAAGAGTTTGCAGGAGAGTGAGTGCCTTCCCTGATACCACATTTCTTTGAGGAATTTTTTGAAATAGTTCACTTGCCTTGTCTATGCTTCCACATTTTCATGTATGTCTAGTAGGGCACTCTCGCATCACCACAAAGGCCAACAACAAACTGTGTGGTGTTGTAGTGGAGGCATATAGTGATGCTTTCAAAGGTTGAGGAGTTGGGATTTACACCCACTGGTTGCATTTTCTTAAAATTTTCTAAGGACTTTTCAGAAAAATCCATTTTGAACATATCCTTTAATCATGGCCTTCCATGATATCACATTTCTTTGAGGCATTTTTCCTTCAACTCCTTTACTAGGTTTGCATATACAATGTTTGGAATTAATACAGTTGAGTAGATAGGATTGTGAGGATGGTAGAATTCTATTTTTAGAGTTTTGTATCCTAACCCTTCAAACAGTAAGTATTCCAAATTTTCTCTGGACCAAACATCATCCTTAATCACTAGAGTTAGCTTGGGTTGCCTCAAAATCAACTACTTCAGCTGTATGTGCCATCTTGCAAATTCTAAAATTCTGGCCTCTTCCTTCCAATAATCTTTTCCATATAGTCTCTAAAATTCCCTTTAGATTTTGGGACTATGAGATGGTGATGAAAATTTCATTGTTCTCAAAGTAACCTGCATCCTGCATCCTTCATCAAGAACAACTACATCATAATCTAGAAATAAGAGGTTGCTACTATCCACTTTGGATCTCTTCCCTTCTTTTAATCATTTGTTTCTTTTATCTCCACCAAAAGGGATTTAGTGCTCAAACTCTCCTTACCTTGGTTTGTTTGATGATCAAGCGGTTTTTGATAATTCTTTTGAATACACTTCAACCCAAACTTCATTCATGTCTATATAGCACTGTAATTATTATTTTACTTTTTCCAAAGGTAGGACAAGCAACAAATGCACTTTTTCACAATAAATTAGTCATATTGAGACCATGATATCCATGAATACACTTTTAAACACATTAAATTTAGAGCTATCAAATATTCTTTAATTTGAATTCCATCCTCTTGCCTGGAACCACGGTTTTCAACTTTTCCATTAATTCCTCTACACATTTAGCTGTAACAACTACAGATTCCACTAGCACGTCTTGCCAAAATCTAGCATCTTCACATCTAAAGACTCCTCTCATCCCTTCAAGAAGCCAGAAAACGATGCCAATCCTGGAAAATTGGAGCATGTGGCACATGTGATGAGTCTCAAGAATTGGGTAGAAAATAAATAATTTCCTCAACCAAATCTGGATGGTCCTTGAAAAATGAACCCACTTATTGACACATTTCATTGATTGTCTTGTTTCCCTAAGAATAATACATCATCTATGAATTCAAGAGAGTGTAATACTCATTGTGGTAGAAAAGTGCAGGTTTGATGCAGGCAGTGATCTCATTGATCAAAGGATAGTCATCACCAAGATAGGCACCTTTTGCGTTTCTTGTGCATTTGAATTATAGACAGTGCCATGAGCCTTGAAGCAATAGTAGGGTAGTCTAGTATGTGTGAAAGGAAATTTTTGTTTCTCTTTTCCTAGTGATGTAAAATGCAATCTTAATGGTTCATGACATAGGTATAGCATTGTTTGGAAGCAACAATCTAAAACATGCCCATGTGGCAACAAGATCACATTTTGACTTCATAGTCCTATTATTAAGGCATTATTACAGTCAATGCTAGGTCAGCTTGGATGAGCATGTAGCAATATGAATGCAACCTTAAAGGGAAAATGCATTCTTCATGGAAATCAAATGCAATAAGAGCAAGGTTTGAAGATAGTGGTTTGCCACTATGTTTTTCAGCAGTCAAGGAGGGTCATTAAGATTGCATGATAGTCCAAAGGAGATTGTCAGTGATAGGCATACTAATTTGTATTCCATCTCTTCTATATCTATGATACATTTTAATTGGTATTAATTACAAACATAGGATTGAGATATCGGAGTCAGTGATTATTGGAAAAAATCAAGCACTTTTGACAGTCATCATGCTAGAATGTGTCAAGTTAATGACAGTAGGCGGGGTTCAATGACAAGCCTAGTATTGAGTACACAGTCATAGATCAACCATGTATGATCCAAACTTGCAGATTACAAAGAAAGAGATAAATGCAATATCCAGGTCCATGTTTCATGTACCATGAATAATAATGATTTTAAGATCACAAGTAAGGGTCTATCTACTCAAAAGAAAGGAGATTATAGTGAAAGGACAAGGAACAGAGGTCTACCATAGTAAAGAATGGTTTAAAGTAAGCCCTTTGAAGTTCCTAGATCTCAAGGAAAATCAAATAAAGGATTGAATGATAGGTTCTTTGTCAAATTTGTGCATGCTTAATAGTTAAGAATTATGCTAAATGACATTGAACAAATGACAGTTTGAGGGTCATATTGTCTGGGAAGCCAAATAGCTAGACCACTGTCAAGGTTAACTGTGTTGATCTTCATCTTCAAGTTGCAGAGGGAAAATCACCTACAATATGCAAAGGTACTATCATAAAGGCAGGATAGAGGATAAAGCATGATGTGATACAAACTTGTGCATAACACAGGGATAATGATTTGCATAATGGAGTTGCAACATCTGCTTTTCTTTCAAATTGCAATCTTTTCCAGACCTTTGTTTAGCAGTGGTTGGAAGTTTCATTTTTAGTATAAACAAATATAAGAGGAAGTCCTATACTCTTTTCTAGAACATGCACTATTCCAAAGGGATAGTCTAAAGGTCACAGACAACACATTCACATTCAATGCAATGTGGACAATTCTGGACAAGTTTGGAGAGGACAGTTTTCAAGTGACTGTCAATAAAGGGGTCTATAAAATTCAAGATGCAGCCAATCATGGTTAGGGATAATGGTTGGTAGTTTTAATCAAGGGCAATATTCAAGAACAATGATATGCCTATGAGGACAATTCATAGGATAAGTATGAAATTCAAATTACAAGGGAATAATATATTATTGGTATCTTGTGTTTTGTTTTTGGAATTTCATCAATTTTGTTAAAGCTTTGAGAAGAGTATTGGGTGTATTCCTATTTTCTTGTTCCTTTTAAGGTTTCACATGATAAGTTTGTATTGTGATTGCAAAAAAGTCATGTGAGTGATTTTAGTGTATCCTTCAAGGGATAGTTTTCTATATCTTAAAAAATGAAGACCAAGAAAAAGAAGAGGAGTTAGAAGGGGGATAAAATGTTGAAATAGATGGGGAAGTATATTTAGAAGAACTCATATGTTCCCTAAATGAAATCAAGAAACTCAAGAAGAAGAACTTGAAACAAAATTACAAGTTCAAGAAGACAGTGAATCTAAGGAAAAGTTATCACAAAGTTTGGAAGAGTCTAAAAGGATGATCATCGATCTAAAATCCAAAATTGAAGAAGAAAAAGGGATTAAAGAGAAGGTAAGAATCCAACTGAAGAAAAAGGAAGAAAATTGTGAAAGGTTAGAGTCTGAAATTGTTTCCTTGAGAAAGGAACTAGAAAAGACAACCACTAAGTTGAACAATAGACTCAAGATTGAAAAGAGTATCGAGATCTTAAATAATATCATTCAATGAACAAAGATCCCATTCATAAAGACAGTTCTTGGTTATGAAGAAAAAGGAGATCAAGTTTTCAAAGAGATATCAAAGAAAGAAAATGAAGAAAAACCAAAAAGTTATGCAAATTCTCTCAAAAGTCCTATAATAAAAATGAAAGTATTAAGAAGGAGATTCATGCCTCACAAAAATTAAAAAAAACTCCTCCAAAAGGTAACAAGGACACATTTAGAAACTTATTTCCTCAAGGCAAGCATACATGACTAAGTTTCAACATTTTTTCTTTGGCTATTGCTTTTTGTGTAATCATTTTGGTCATAAAGCAATAGATTGTAGGATGCGTTCAAGAAATTTTTGTTGGAACAAGAATAGAAGTCTGCAATAATTTTCAAGTAGAAACTATAACTCATTTTCTCCCTTAATGGATTATAATGTTATATGCTATAAATGCAACAATTTTGGACATACAACATTCTTTTGGCTCTTTGTGTAATCATTTTGGTCATAAAGCAATAGATTGTAGGACGCAAATTCAATAAATTTTCATTGAAACAAGAATAGAGGTACTTATGAGTTTAGAAGTAGAAACTATAATTTATTTTCTCCCTTAATAAATTATAATGGTATATGCTATAAGTGCAACAATTCTGGACATACACGTTTTTGCATAAATGGTTTTGTGGAACCACCTAGACAAAACAAGAAGATACTATGGTCAAACAAAAGGAGAAAAATACAAAATTATGGAAGAAGTAAGAGAAAGAAAAGAAAAAGGATAATTCCATGTTTGTACAAAATTTCCTACATGAACAAAATGAGAGAGACCAATGGTATATTGATAGTGGTTTCTCAAGCCACATGACTAGAGACAAGAGAAAATTCCTCACCTTGAAGGAATTAGATGGAGGGATAGTGAAATTTGGGGACAATGCTACAACGAAGATAACAAGAAAAGGTACTTTTCCTAGATAATGAAAAATGAAACCTAATAATGTTCTATATGTTGAAGGGTTGAAGCATAATCTCCAAAGTGTGAGTCAAATTTGTGACCAAGAACACACTCTCACATTTCATGTTGAAGGATGTGAAATCAAGAAGGGAGGAAAATTGATTGAAGATGCATGTAAAATAGCCAATAAAATTTACATATTTAGTGAAATCAAAGGTGAAAGTGTTATATGGGGAAAGAATATGATAGTTGGTTATGACACAAAAGGATGGGGCACATAAACTTTGAGAATCTTGTAAAATCAACAATAAGCAAGTAGTGAGAGACATGTCAAAGATTTCAAAGCCTCCAAATCCCAATTGCAAGCAATGCCAATATGGGAATAAAACAAGGGTGAGTTTCAAGGCAAAGGAGTATTAATGTATAAAACCTTGGAGCTTATCCATATTGGTATATGTGGGCCAACCAGAACAAAAAGTATGCAATGTGAGAGTTACTTTATGTTGTTAATTGATGACTATTCCATAATGACGACTTATATTTTTTAAAGAAAAATATAAATCTTTTGAGAATTTTAAGGCATTCAAATCCTTAGTTGAGAATGAAACTAATCTAAAAATCAAATTCCTAAGATCAGATAGAGGATAGTTCACTTCAAATGAATTTGAAGAATTTTGTGAACAACATGGTATAAGGAGACATCTTTCTATTGCAAGGAATCCACAACAAAATATAGTTGTGGAAAGTAAAAATAGAACTATCCAAAAAATGGAAAGAACCATGTTAAATGAGTCTAAGCTATCAAACATTTTTCTGGAGAGAAGCAGTTTATATGAAATTCTTCATTATGAACTAAGGACAAAATAGAGTAAACAATAGAAAAACAACATATAAACTATGGAAGGGTAAGTCTGCAACAGTGAAGTATTTCAAGGTATTTGAGAGAAAATGTTTTTTTAATGGGAAAATAAAGTTTAAAGGGACCCAAAACCCTCTACAAGAAGGTTTTGAAAGGACCTGAAGCCCCGTCAATAGAAAGCTACAAACAAATAAAAAAAATACAAACATCATCCCAACAACAACAACCACTCAAAAAAATTAGAAGCTACCAATGCTGCAGAAAATAGGTTTTTAAGGGAACCTAAAACCCTCTACAACCAGGTTTTAACAGGGGCCTTGAACCCAAAAAATTAAGAATATATGAAGGGATGATAAAATTTAGAGAAAAATTGATTCTAGGTCTGATGAAGGTAATTTCCTTGATTACTTTTAAAGGAGAAAATTCTGCAGGTGTTACAATAAGAGATTGCACAAAACTATTGAAAGTGAAAATGTCATAGTGGATGAGGAAACGAATTGAAGAGAAAAGGCATAAGAATTTGATTGTCAAAAATAAAAAAAGCTGCAAAGAAGAGGAAGTAGATGAAGAAATTGAAAATGAGGTATTTGAGCGAAGAGACACAAAGACACCATCAAAGGCACCATTAAGAAAAAATCTAGTTTTTTTTCAAAGGAATCATCTAGAAGATCTATTTTTTTATGACAACAATATATAAATTCATATAAGAAGGAGATTAGATAGTACATCAAAACATGCAAATATGTCCTTTCTCTCTAAAGTAGAACCCAAGAATTTTATAGAAGCTCGAGAAGACAAGAACTTTAAGTAAATGCTATGGAAGAGGAGTTGAATCAAATAAAAAAGAATGAAACTTGGGAACTCGTCCCAAGACCTAAGGATAAGAATGTAATTGGCACTAAGTGGGTATTCAAAAATAAACTAAATGAGGATGGCCAAGTTGTGAGAAAAAAGCAACATTAGTATGCAAGGGATATGCTCAAGTCGAAGGAATGATTTTGAAGAAACATTTTCCCATGTTGCTCATCTAGAGGCTATAAGGATTTTTCTAGCATTTTATTGTTTTAAAAATTTTAAAGTCTACCAAATTGATGTCAAATCAATCTTTTTGAATAGAAACCTAGAAGAAGATATGTATATTGAAAAATTTGAAGGGTTCATCCTCTCAAAAAATGAGGACTATGTATGCAAGTTAAAGAAAGAACTTTATGGATTGAAACAAGTCTGCAAGGCTTGGTACTCAAGATTGGATAAGTATCTACAACAATAAAGCTTCAAAAGAGGTATTGCTAACAAAAATATATACATTAAAATTGAAGGCGGTCATTAGTTGATTGTTGTAGTTTATGTGGATTGTCATGCCCTAAATTTACTCACAGGGCAAAAACACAACCAACAATTTTTTTTTTTGAAATGATAACGTATAAACACTAATAATTGTTAACAACACTTGAACATGGTAACATACTAATGATAAGGTTAATATTAAATATTCATATTAACATTGATTTTAATAAAACTTATATTAACTTATTATAATTACCTTTATCATTACTATTCCTTTTAATATTAATATTAATTTATATTTACTAACATTATTAATATTGACACTATTTAAAAAAAAAAAATTATAATAATATTAACATTAATATTCAATATGGGCATTGAGGATGGAGAGGAGCGGGAAGAGAGAGGAGGGGGAAATTTGAATTCTGAAGATGATTCAGACGGAGGAGAGGATGCAGAGGACGTGAATGGATCACTGCTGGGAGGCGATGGCGACTTGTGGCTGGACTAATTGTTGTTGTGATGTTGGTTTGTGACGGCTTCGTGTTGTTTGCTTCCTTCGTCCAGTTAGGTGTTGGTGGTGCAGAGCAAGCTATTGTCATCTAGTTGGGAGGTGACAAAGTTTCTTCTTCGTCAAGACGGGATGGAGGATGTTGCTATTCCTCTGGTTTTTGTCTATTTTTTGGCCTACCCTTTGCATTTCTTTTTTAGGGTTCTAGCTGTGGCCTTTGTGGGGAGCGCTTGTTTTTCCTTACAGCTGGTGAGTGTGTGCTTTGGGTTTTTTTAGGGGGTTTGGTTCGAGGATGGGCTTATTTCTAGTCCTATTGGGTGTAATGGGACGGCTTGGGTGCTCTTTTGCTAGCCCGCTCTCTTTCTGGATTTTTATTGGCTTCCCTCAACCCCTCTTTGCTATCTGTTTGGTGACACCTTTTTAGCGGCTCTTACCCTGAGTGTTTTGTGGTTGTTGGTTTCCCTCTTGTGGTTTGGCAGTGCTTCCCATTGGTTGGAACTATGGAGTTTTGGCCTATTTTTGGCTCTGACCGACATGTTGGGGTTGCTTGGGTGTTTAATCGTTTGGCATTCTCTCAGTTTCCTTCTTGTATGGGTTGTTCCCTTTTCCCTCTTGGGTCTTGTTTGCTTCTGCTCTCTTTGGGCTCAAATCTTGTGAGTAGTTGTTGGTCTGGTTCTTTGTCTAGGTTGTTTCCAGATTGTGTTCTCTTGGTTAGTTGTTTTTCTAGAATTTTTCCTAGTTCCCAGATGTTTCCTCTTGTTGTTTATTGGCTTATGGTTAGGCTATTCTTCAAGATTTTATTGAAAACCTAGATGAGTTTTAGCCTAAAAGTTGTTATGGTGGCTCTATGGTTGTTATTCGATCTTCTTCTCTTGGTCCACAGTATGGTCCTAGTGCTGAATTTACTGTAGGATGCTCTGACCACTTGTTTGGCTATTGTGTTGGTTTTCTCCTTGGATCCTATGGAGGTGGATTCCTCTCCTTTTGAGGTGGAGACGGGAGGTGGTTTCTTTAGATGCTTATCCTATTGAGGTGGATGCTTCTCCTATGGAGATGGAGGTTGAGGGGGCTAGAGATCTCAGTTGGTGGTGGATTAGCTAGTCATGACATCCTCTCCATTAGAGGGGAGCTATCTCCTTTAGAGGTGGAGAATGAGTTGGTTTTCTAGTATCGGGTGTTTTTGTGCTACAGGGAAGCTGAGTTCTTACAGTTTTCTACTATGTATCCCAAAGCCCCTATTGAGGCGATGCTCTCTATTTTTTCGGGATCAAAAATGGATATTTTGAGCAGTTGGTTTGTTGATGCCTGGCTAACTCAGGCGGGGCTCAAGTTTATCTATGGGTTTAAGGCTCATGTCAAGACTTGCTTGTAAAAGGGTTTAAGGCCCCTTCTCTTTAGTTCTTGTTGTTTG
Organism: Sequoia sempervirens; assembly: GCA_007258455.2. NCBI lineage: Eukaryota > Viridiplantae > Streptophyta > Pinopsida > Cupressales > Cupressaceae > Sequoia > Sequoia sempervirens. The sequence goes on from VDFB02000017.1 coordinate 384,652,718, forward strand.
CAACTTGAGTTGTATTGTTGCTCTTTGATGGCTGTTGTTGTTTGTTTGCCGATGATTTGCTAATTATTTTCTGTTAGCAACTTGCCCTCTTTGGATTGGGTTGCGGATCCCATCAAAACCTATTTTTTACCTTAATCAAAAACTTTAATATTCAATATTAATATTGTATTTCTTAATACCACCATTATTAAGTACCAAATTTAATATTAATGTCACTTTAATATTTATATTTAATATTTTCTTTATTTATAACACTAAAAATAATATTATCAATTTTACTCTTAATATTACCGTTAATTATATATTTACTAATATTACCAATTCAAAATTTACTTTTAATAACATTAACATCATTATTCATAGGGTACTATATATTTACTATTATTACTAATAATTTTACCAACTATAAATTTTACTAACGATGATAGAAATGTTTTCATTGATCTTGCTATTGAAATTAAAATTGTTTTGGCATTTAATATAACATTAAAACTAATATTATTGTTAATAAGATTATTATTATTCTCATTAATGTTACCACATATTTATTAGTAATATTATTATTTTTTTCCCTCTATTAATTGCAGTGCACCTAGTAAATTATTTTTTTCATGTCCTCCGGTACCACGGGTTTGGGTGGAGACTAGACCTCATGACCTCTTGCCTACAACGGGATTCTTTAGCCAATCGAGCTAGGCCCCCCGCCCCATTTATTAGTAATATTATTATATTGATATTAATAATATTATTATTTTACAATATTAATGTGATAGGGGAATATAATCGTTAAAAGATGAGCAACAAACTAAAGAGAGTGCAAATAACAACTAAGAACACCCTACACTTCAAGATTGGGCAAATGATAAACTCAACAACATAAAAATGGAACCTTTTACCTTGTAGAGTTGTTCTTTGGTTGGCCCTTCGATTGTAGATGAGATGTATGCTCTTTGATGGCAAGTAGATGCAAGATGTGAAGTGTGAGATGCAAGATAGTTGGACAAAATGGATGCAAATGGCTAAGTGTAGGTTGAGAAAATAAATTGCAAGAGTTTGGCTAGTAAAATGATCTCCTCAAATGAGAGAAAAGAGGGGGTATTTATAGAGATTTTGGAAATCTCTAGGGGAATGGATGGCCAAGATTGAGCCACCAATGATCAAGATGTAGGGCTAAGGTGAGTTGAGAACTCACAAGTCCTCACATCTTGACATGTGGCATGCGATATAGCCCTAAAAGGTGAAGTGGACATGAGGTGGAAGGATAGTACATGACATGGAGGGGGTACAAATTACCTTGGGATTGGACAAGATATCCTCATAAAGGAGGTGTTTGTCTCCATGTGGGTGAGAGGACATGTGAGGAATTAAAAATTTCTCAAATATCCTCATGGGGAGAGGGGAAAGAATAAAGAATAAAGAGAGGACATGTGGGAAGAAGTGAAGGAATTAAAAATTCCTTTTAAGTGCATTGGGGGATTAAAAGTGAATTAAAAATTCACATGGGGAAGTGGAGTGCCTTACCCAAAAGGAGAAAGCCTTTAATAAGGTTGACCAAGGACACATGTCATAAAGGACATGGGGAAGAGAAAAGGAATTTAATATTCCTTGAAAGATGAGAGTGGAAGTAAAAATTCCTCAAAGGACTTTGGGAAGACAAAAGGAATTAAAAATTCCTTGGGGGATGGGAAGAGTTGACTAAAGGGGGTGATTAGACAAGTTGATGAGGGGTTAGAGGAAGGTTAGGTGGCTAAAAAAGATTAGAGGCCAACTTGCAAAAGTTGGAGGATGTGACACCTCCTAATTAAGGATTAGGCATGTGCACATCCTAATGATGAGATTAGAAGAAGGATTAGGATTAAATAAAAATGATGGAGGATGTGGCATAAAGAAAATTAAATAAATGTCATATTTATTTAATTTATTTGATGAAAGGGGGAAGGTATTTAATTATTTAACTAGATACCTTAGGGATTAGAAGAACTTTAGAGGGATTAATTAAATAATAGTGATATTACTTAATTAATGCAGATAAGGGGATGTTTAGATGAGAGGGGATAAATTTGGATAAATTAAGTGTCCAAATTTAAGTGTCTACATTTTGCCCCTCTGTGAGATGGTGTTACGAAGTAGCATAATTTCAAAGAATATTAAAACATAGAACCTAGAAGAAGATGGTTAGATTGGGAAAGATGCCCCAGTCATTCAAAGGAGTGACTAGGAAGGGAAAAATGATGAAAATTAGGGATGAAGGATGCCCCCTCAAGAGGACATGCGGGTGCAAGAGAACACGAGTGTGCTCTCGAAATGGATAAGATGAAAAAGATGATGCAAAGTGATGGGTAAGAAAGGATGAAAAGGTGGCAGCAGATTGGGAGGGGAATGTGATGAAGGATGAATGGATGGGGGGATTTTGATAGATGAGAGGATGAAGATGAAATGCAATCCAAATGCAATTTACCATCGTTGGAGCACTGATTTTTGCTATAGCAGAAGACACGATACACCAAGGTATAAAGGACCAAGGTAGATTAGTGTCTAATGCGTGAAACAAACACATTAAACAACAAGGCTATCCCAACACCCCAAGTTCCCGATGACCTTGGTCGGGCCAGGTATTGGGATAACCACAAGCACACAAGGATGCCTCAGTGTAACACAAGACCTCAGGGATCTTGGTGGGTACTACGTGGGACAACCGAGAAGACAAAGAAAAGATCAAGATACACCCCTATGTTGACTAGTCAAAGCACACCATGATATGATGGATCAAGGAAACCATGACAAGTGATGATAGGGAGCTCAAATGATAAACAAAAGCCAAAAGCATCAAAAGATCGCAATAAAGTTCAAATGTCCTTTGCCATAGGATCACGGGGATGGATGGGATTGATGAGGTCTGTTAGGAAGGATGCATCCTGTTGAGACCGATGATGGTTACTAGACTAAAAGATCGATATGACTCAGGATATTCAAAACCGATTTGATCTAATGATACAAGTGGATCTCGTTTATTAAGAACCAGTGAGATAAGGGCATAGCTTGATGACACAACACAAGAGACATGACACAAGATAGGAGACTAACACACCCTAGCAACCTAGGGGCTCAGGGGTCGATCAAAGATTAGCCTTGCCTACGTGGAAGTGCAGAGCCCTCGTAGTTCGATAAAAGGTTGATGAAAAACCATGATGGAGATTTCGATGGATGACCAAGATAGGAGAAAAGTGGAAAATATAGATCGATGATGGATGGAACCCCGGGGGTGGATCAAATGATCGACCTTGCCTATGTGAAAGCGCAGGGGCAACGTAGTTCGACAGAAGGCCAAAGACAAGTGATGGATGAAAGATGATGAGATAACCCTAGATGATGGGACTAATATGATGGGACACAATAGACTTGTTGGATTGGATCGGAGGATGGTGATCACGAAGCCCAGGGATGGAATAGTTATCCAAATAATCAAAAGATGAATTGGGAGGATGATATGATGGAGAGATGAATGATGAGAAAGGATAGGAGATGGAAAAGATGTGCAAAAAACAAAAAGCAGAAGTGATGACGATAAGATAGATGACATTGGATTGCATGGGGAAAAGCCTATAGCTAGATACCAATGACAAGGGATTATGAGATGGGATGAGGGTAGAGGATGGGGGGGAGGAAGATGATTGTTTGGGTGGATTGGATAGAGGGATAAGGATTTGGATGAGGAAAAGGTGACCAGATGGATAGATGAAAATGGAGGCCATGATGGAAGGATAGGAAGATAGGGATGGGAAGATGGATATAAGGATTGTGTGGAGGGATAAAAGATAAGGATGGGGAGATGGATATATCGATAAGGAGATAAGGATAGGGAAATGGAAGGGATTGTTCCGATGGAAGGAATGATGTCTCCAAGGACTATATCACAAAGGAAGGTAAATGCCCCCACTCTAGATATGTCATGTATAATGAGGCATGAGAGATAGAAGATGGGAAAATGAAGGAGATAACTGGAGGAGGATAGGATGGGTGACTTAGGGATATGATAGAGCATGTGTGCAGGGAATGTATACCAAGAGGTGTCCAAAGCATGCATAGATAGGTGCCCCTATTTTTTGATCAAGATCACAAGAAGGATGGAGTGACGGGATAAATGAGGTATGCCAAGCAGGATGTGTAAGATAGGTAGGATGGAGGGGATGAAAGAAGAGGACGTATAGCAAGAAGACGGGTGCATAGCAGGAAGCATAGTGGATGGAAGGAATGCATAGCAGGAAACTGCCCCCAAGTGCAGATAGGGATTTACGCATGACGCTTGTTTTCCAGGTTTTCATCATGGTACTTATCCAAGGCGCTTGTTTGCCAAGTTTTCACCATTGGATGAATTATTTCTCTTTACTATTTTATTGTTTGATTTTTTGGATTTTTTGACCTTTTTTGGATTTTTTGGCTTTTTGGATAGCATGCGGAAGGAGATGGATAAAGATAGGGAGGCAAATAAGTGGTTTTAGAAGACATGTGATAAGGATATGGGTGAAGGACTCAAGCATCATGTTTTATATCAGGTATTAAGAGCCCATGTTCAAACCGACTATTGGTTGTTGGTACAATCTTATGAGGATAAATGGATTATGCTAGAGGATGAATTAGAGGGATTTGATGGGGGAGATACGTGGGATAATGGGTGGGATGTTGGAAAGTGTATGGATGGAACGATGGGGTGGATATGTGATGGGGAGATGTGTTTAGGACCAACATTGGCACATGTGGTGGTGGATGTGAAAAGATAAAAGGATTAATGGATGGAGAATGCAGGGATAATGGAGGAGACGAAATAGTGTATTTTGGGACATAGGGACCCAAAATAGATGTAGGAGAGGGTGCATGAAAAGGAATAGCTTTTGGATGAGCAACTTTGGATGTTCTTACAGATTTTTCATTTAATGGCATCGCGTCTTTTTTCTTTGGGATCCACACAGTTTTGATCTTTTCTTTGGTGGCTCTTTGCGAGCTATAGATTTGATTTGTATTTTGGATTTTGTTTTTCTTTTCTTTACCATGTCTTTTAGAGGGGACATGGGAAGCTTTAGATTTATGTGGGTGTTTAGATTGATGCATTTTTCCTCTGGCATCCAAAGTGCTCGTACTAGCAATGGGATGGGTGTGAGAAGATGGATGATGTGGAGTGATGGAGGTAGGATTATGAGGATTTCGTGTAGATGGAGAATGTGCAGGTATGTGCCTTTGTTGATCCTGATTAGGATGTTTATGATGGGTGACATGGATAGGCGTTGGATGGATAAAAGGATGAGATGGAGGAGGTGATTTTGGGATATACGGACCCAAAGTAAATGGAGTGGGTGGAGGGACATAAGAACCCAAGATGGATGGAGTAGATGAAGGATGTGATATGGTGGATGGAGGGATGTAAGGACCCAAGATGGATGGAGCAGATGAAGGAGGAATATGGATGGTTGTTTTGAGGCGATACGATAGAGGAGGAGGGATTGCAACATATGATTTGGTGGAGCGATTGGAAGAGCTGACATTTCTTTTGGAAAAGGCTCGTTGAGGACATCTAGAGGTTGTACCAACGTGTTTAGATTGTGAGTCTTGGGGAATAGATCCAAGACCTTGCATGCAGATTTGTTCTTTGACTTGGATGGGCTCTAAAATACCTTGCTCGTGAAGGCTCAGGACCTTTTCCTTGATAGTTCATGTTCTTGAGCATTCAACCATGATAGGATTTTTGTTATTCTGAAAACATGATGCAGTCCATTATTAGGTGGAGGATGATGGGTGGTATATACACTATTTTTCTTCTGCAAGGAGGCCACCATGGAAGAATGTGAGAGTACCAAGGGGATATGCAAGCGGTGTGGGGATAGCATTTTTAGGCGATGATGGGGGATCCTGAGAAGGAGATGATGGGATAGCAGCATTTGGATGGGTGGTATCGGAGAGGGAGTAGGGGATATGATAGGATCTGATTTTGTGGTAGCAGGCTCATGCAATGGAGACGAGATGGAGCGGTAGAATCTTGAATGTCAAGAGGATCATGGGATGGAATGGATGGGGGACTGTGATCTTGCGGTAGACTAGATGGGATGGTAGGATCTTGATTTGGAGGAGGGGATATGTTGGCATGCTTTGGATCAGGCTCTTGACATGACTCATCGTGTGCGGGAGGCATGATAATGGAGTCATGGGGGGACTCTTCAAGTGGGGAAGATGGAAGGATGGAGGATTCAAAATATTCCGGGGAATGGATACTAGGAGTGGAAGAAGTGGATTAGATTTGGGTGTTGTCAATAGGTTTGACGGCTCTCGGAGTAGGGGGTGGGTGTTCAATGGATTTGGTAGATGTGATGGTAGGAGATGGGGATTCAGTGGATTCAAAGGATGTGATGGTAGGAGATGGGGACTCAGTGGATTCAGAGGATGTGATGGTATCATCAATGATAGGTGTTGGATGGAGAAGGGTCTCATCACTAACGACCATGGATGATGGGTTGGGATGGCATGGTTCCACGACTGCAATGTGTGGAGTGGGGGATGTTTCCTTTGTTATAAGTCCTTGGAGAAACTTGAATATGCCAGGCTGAGATGGCGAGGTGGGAGTGGATGAAGGTTTATGGATTAGTGGACTAGGATTAGATGGAAGATTAAGACTAGATGGAGGATTAAGGTAAGGATATGGGCATGGGGAATTAGGATAGGATGACATGGATGGTGGATCGTTGGTAGAAGATATGGGCGGCATGTTGTAATAAAGGTATTGGGATGGTGGATTAGGATGGGAAGATGCAGGTGTTGGATTAATATAGGGAGATGGATGTTGGATTAGGGTAAGTTGATGGGTGTGTTTGACTAGGATGGGAGGAAGGACATGTGGATGAAGGACAGTGGATGGATGGACAAGGAAGGATGGAAGGGTGGATGGATGGAAGGGATATGGATGGATATGGATGGTGTCGTGCTGCAGCATAAGGAGTGTGATTAGGCATAGATGAGGACATGATGGGATAACTTGATGGGGTGATTGGATTTTGGAATGTGGGTGGAGAAAGCTTACTAGCAATGATAGTGTCAAGGGGATCTATGTCGTATACCTCTTGATCAACAAGACTTTCATTATCATCGTTGACATAATTAGGGTTTCCCTTGACTACTATTGATGGAGAATAAGGAGTCATGATGGTGAAAGGATAAAGAGGATGGATGAAAGATTATGGAAGGAAATGGACTAAAGCTCAAATCAGGATTTAGGTTATGCTCAAATAAGGATTGGATTAAAGCTCAGATTATGATGATTGGATGATGTGATGGGATTGATTCTAATGATTGGATTGGATTATCAAAGGATGATTACGACACCGAATCTGCTTCGAGATGGAAGTAGATTGATTGGGTTGGAGGTGATTGGATAGGGATGCGATCAGATTAGATTGGATAAGATTGATCGATGGATTGGATTGGATGATGGAAGGGACTGTAAACCATGTTCAGAGATTACCCTAGATGACGTAGGATACTGATTGATCGGATTAAAGGATAAATGTATGATTGAGGCACCGAATCCACTTTGAGATTGAAAATGGATTGATTAGGCCGACGATGATGATTAACTTAGGATGGATGACAATCCTAAGAGGATGTTGATGATGACGATCATATCAGATACTTTGGTCAATTTGGATAATAACCCAAGATGAAGTTCAAGGGATTTGGATGGGGAAAACAATGATTTGATTGGAGAAATGGATGATAGAAATGGATGAAAAAATACTCAAAATGAGCAAATGGTTGATCGGGACAGATGAACGATTACTCGGAATGAGTAAACGGATGATCAGAACGATAGAATGAGAGTTCAGAATGATGAAAGGAGGTGTGAAATGGATGAATGTTTACTCAGAACAAGTAAACGAATGATCGAAACGACTGAACGAGAGTTCAGAATGATAGAAATGAGGTGTGAAATGGATGAATGTTTACTCGGAACGAGTAAACGGATGATCGGAACGACTGAACGGGAGTTTGGAATGATAGAAATGAGGTGTGAAATGCATGAATGTTTACTCGAAACGAGTAAACGGATGATCGGTACGATAGAACGAGAGTTCGGAATGATGAAAGGATGTGTTGAATGGATGAGCGTTTACTCAGAACGAGTAAATGGATGATCAGAATGATAGAACGAGAGTTCGGAATGATGAAAGGATGTGTTGAATGGATGAACGTTTACTCAGAACGAGTAAACGGATGATCGGAATGATAGAACGAGAGTTCAATGATGAAAGGATGTCAAATGGATGGAGAGTTTACCGGAAAATGGATGAGCTAAATGACGTAACAAGAGTCTCGTAATGATGAAAGGATGTTAAATGGATGAACGCTTACTCCTGAACAGCAAACGTATTTATTTAAAATGACAGAATGAGAGTTCGGAATGATGAAAGGATGTGTTGAATGGATGAACGTTTACTCAAAACAAGTAAACGGATGATCGGAATGATAGAACGAGAGTTCGGAATGATGAAAGGATGTGTCAAATGGATGAGAGTTTACTCGGAACGAGTAAACAGATGAGCAAAATGACAGAACGAGAGTTCGGAATGATGAAAGGATGTGTCAAATGGATGAACGTTTACTCAGAATGAGTAAATGGATGATTAGAATGACAGAACGAGAGTTCGGAATGATGAATGGATGTGTTAAATGGATGAAAGTTTGCTCGGAACGAGTAAACAAAGAGAATGGTAGGGTATGCCCCCCTCGAGGAGGCGGATGGGGAAGAAAAAGGTGCCCCGGCCAACTTCTCAAAAGTAGGGAGTGGTATATGTCATCGGAAAGAGCACGAAAAAAATGAGAACTTTTTTTGAACGAAGTCAATTGGATAAACGGTGTGGAAATGGCGGCCCCGGGAAGAAAGAGCAGAAGGTCAGGTCCGCCACAGCATGAGGTTAGGTCCACCACAGCATGAGGTCAGGTCCGCCACAACATGAGGTCAGGTCCGCCACAGAATGAGGTCAGGTCCGCCACAACATGAGGTTAGGTCTGCCACAGCATGTGGTCAGGTCCGCCACAACATGAGGTCAGGTCCGCCAAAAGATGGGGTCAGATCCACCAAAGGATAAGGTCAGGTCCACCAAAGGATAAGCTTAAGCTTGATTTTTTGATGGATGAGTAAGGCAAAGGACCCAAAATATAGAAAAATTTGATAAAAAGATTTGGCTAAACTGAAAATGACTTGTTTTTTGCACGAGAAAGACAATTCAGACAGCACAACCCTAAGATTAGTAGAAACGGGTATGGCCAACAAAGTCTTCTACTCTAGGATGAACATGGTTGTTAAGGAGTCCTCGATATACACCTGGTACGTGAGGCCCAAACCGTGAACACTAACCCATTACAAGCATGAGTCGGGAACCTTAGCGAGATACTAAAGGCTCGGACCAACTCTTCACGTCATCTTGATGCTTCGCCAATTACAACGTGGTTGGATTGAGGTACAGCTTTCGCTCTCCCCCCTTTATATACCCCGCTGGTACGCGTGGTTGGAATCGTCCCTTGGGGTGATGAAATCCCCAAGCAGGTCCCACTAAGAAAAAATGGAAATAGGGTGACTCAAAGGACTTGGAAAACTACGATTTCTCGTCACCCAGGATCGCCAAATGGGGCAAGGGGATTGGATACGTCAAATAGCCTTCCACAAGCACGCCAAACAAGGTTTGTTGACCCCTCTAATTAAACTATGTGCCTAATTTACCAAAGAACGATTGGTAAAGACTTTAAATTTCACCTTCGAGAGGTCAGGTCCACCACCGGAGAGGTCAGGTCCGAAAAAGGTGCCCTGGCCAACTTTTCCAAAGTATGAAGTGGTATATGTCGTTGAAAAGAGCACGAAAAAATGAGAAGAACTATCTTTGAACGGAGTCAATCAGATAAACAATGTGGAGATGGTGGCCTCGGGAAGCAAGAGCAGAAGGTCAGGTCCACCACAGCATGAGGTCAGGTCCGCCACCAAAGGTTAGGTCTGCCACCGGAGAGGTCAGGTCCGCCACCGAAGGTCAGGTCCGCCACTGGAGAGGTCAGGTCCGCCACCGGAGGTCAGGTCCGCCAATCTGTAACCTGAACCTCCAAAAATGCAAAAAATAGCAAACGTGAAAGAAAAAGACCCATTTGTGGGTCCCACCGGGCGTGCCAGAAATGTGATAGGGGAATATAATCGTTAAAAGATGAGCAACAAACTAAAGAGAGTGCAAATAACAACTAAGAACACCCTACACTTCAAGATTGGGCAAATGATAAACTCAACAACATAAAAATGGAACCTTTTAACTTGTAGAGTTGTTCTTTGGTTGGCCCTTCGATTGTAGATGAGATGTATGCTCCTTGATGGTAAATAGATGCAAGATGTGAAGTGTGAGATGCAAGATAGTTGGACAAAATGGATGCAAATGGCTAAGTGTAGGTTGAGAAACAAAATTGCAAGAGTTTGGCTAGTAAAATGATCTCTCCTCAAATGAGAGAAAAGAGGGGGTATTTATAGAGATTTTGGAAATCTCTAGGGGAATGGATGGCCAAGATTGAGCCACCAATGATCAAGATGTAGGGCTAAGGTGAGTTGAGAACTCACAAGTCCTCACATCTTGACATGTGGCATGCGATATAGCCCTAAAAGGTGAAGTGGACATGAGGTGGAAGGATAGTACATGACATGGAGGGGGGTACAAATTACCTTGGGATTGGACAAGATATCCTCATAAAGGAGGTGCTTGTCCCCATGTGGGTGAGAGGACATGTGAGGAATTAAAAATTCCTCAAATATCCTCATGGAGAGAGGGGAAAGAATAAAGAATAAAGAGAGGACATGTGGGAAGAAGTGAAGGAATTAAAAATTCATTTTGAGTGCATTGGGGGATTAAAAGTGAATTAAAAATTCACATGGGGAAGTGGAGTGCCTTGCCCAAAAGGAGAAAGCCTTTAATAAGGTTGACCAAGGACACGTCATAAAGGACATGGGGAAGAGAAAAGGAATTTAATATTCCTTGAAAGATGAGAGTGGAAGTAAAAATTCCTCAAAGGACTTTGGGAAGACAAAAGGAATTAAAAATTCCTTGGGGGATGGGAAGAGTTGACTAAAGGGGGTGATTAGACAAGTTGATGAGGGGTTAGAGGAAGGTTAGGTGGCTAAGAAAGATTAGAGGCCAACTTGCAAAAGTTGGAGGATGTGACACCTCCTAATCAAGGATTAGGCATGTGCACATCCTATTGATGAGATTAGAAGAATGATTCAGATTAAATAAAAATAATGGAGGATGTGGGATAAAGGGAATTAAATAAATGTCATATTTATTTAATTTATTTGATGAAAGGGGGAAGGTATTTAATTATTTAACTAGATACCTTAGGGATTAGAAGAACTTTAGAGGGATTAATTAAATAATAGTGATATTACTTAATTAATGCGAATAAAGGGATGTTTAGACGAGAAAAGATAAATTTGGATAAATTAAGTGTCCAAATTTAGGTGTCTACAATTAATATTACTCTTTTATTGCCACTTTTATAACATCATGGATCTAGTATTATCTACTACAATTATTATTTATGTTATAATATTTTTCCTTGATATTAATGGTTATACTACTATTATTTTCATTAATTACTAATAGTATTGATTTCTTTATTCACAATGGTAATATCAAGGAATTAAATATCCCATTTAAATAATTATTACAAAAATAGTTAATTTATTATTATTATAAAAATTACCATCAATATTAATAGTACTTAGTATTAGTCTATATTACTATATGAATTACTAATATTATTACTAATTATAGAAATTATATTATCCATTAATATTAATATTAGCATTATCATTAATATTAATATTAATATCATATTCTTCGTTATTATTATGTTGAAGGCGTATCTTTATTTGAGCTTTACAAGCTCATTTTGTCTATGGATGGTTGAAAAGCAACAACAGGGCTTGCATTTAATATATTCTCTTGTTGTGTTATGTTCTTCATTAGCTCGCTGTAGACATGTCATGCGTTATCATTAGATGGTTTTTTGCACAGTTCACCACCATTGAAATCTGAAGAGTAGTTTAATGTGAGTAGAGTTCTTGCTTGTTATATCTGACAAGTGTTTGTAATAGTTGCAGTCTCTTCCAGTCACCAAGATATTTTGAAACTCAATCTGCAGTTTAATATGTCTTTCTTGTAAACTGTTGTGATTTGTGTTCTATCTTGAGTTTTCCTTTAAGAGAGACTAAAAGGAGTTTTATTTGGCTATGAAGTGGCTTTGCTGTTATAGTAGATTGGGGTCACGGGCTCGACTTCTGTTGTGTATTCAAAGGTAAGAAAACCCTCAAAAAATTGTTCTAGATCCTTTTTCAAGCACTAAGCGTTCTGCTTTCCCCTGTTTTTCTTGAACAATTTGAATTTTCGTACTGTTATTATGACGAATTTCAAGTGTTTTTTTAAATTTCATTTCACTTATCACCTAGTATTTGTTTCATTATAGTTTAGTCCGTCTTGAAACCCCACCTTTATTTGTCAGCGTCGTTCTATTCATGGGTTTACCCATTTCAATATCAACACCAACTTACCTTCATTACTGCTCGCCATTTGGACGGTTTAGTTTAACTCCCAGGCTCATAACTTATAACCCGCACTCTTTGCCCAATGGTCAGTGGTTAATGAGTTGAACAACTGTCTTTATTTTCTTGAAATTAGCCTGTAAAACCAAACTAGTTTCTTTTGAATGCCATGATTCTCATGCATCTTCTTTCTCATCCACCATTTTCCATTCTCCATTTATTTAGTTCTAATCCTGATTCCATTTATTTTGTGTATCGCCTAGTATTTGTTTCATTATGGGTTTTTATTTTTTATGTGGCTTTATTTTAAGTAGTGCGTGGTTCACTTTAATTTAGGTTTAAGGCTCATTTAATTCCATTTTTTTGGATAAAGGAATGCTAGCATTACTATTGTCATAATAAGTTCTTGTTCTAATAGCTCTCGACATTAAATGTGTCTACAAATCGGTCCTAATCTCAAGAGTAAGTGAATGTATTATTTTATAAATCAGGACATTTATAGAACTATATTGCGAGATCGTATTAAGTGTGATTTTTTGTTGTTTGTCGTTGAGGTTCTATTTAGTGAATTTGAAAATATAGAAACAAAGCTTTTAGTGTAAGACTTTAGTCATTTGCAAATTTAGCACTTGACTCATACATTTTGTTCTTTTAAAACCTCAAAAGCCTAAATATTAAACGAAAAGTTAAAACACATTGCCTTGAAAATACATTGAAGTTTTAGAACATAATTTTTTATGTTCTTAGAAAAACAAAAGCCTAATATTTACTAATATATGTTACATCAAAACTTTCAAATATAGAAACAACATTCCTAATATATTTTACTTTTGCATAGTACTACTTTTGATTAGATGAATAAAATATGTGTTCGTTCCCATTATTTTCCAACACTGCATTACAATATATATGTGTAATTAGGTGGAGACATAGTGTAGCAAAATATCGTTAAAAGAGCATTATGGAGATGGTAGAGGAAACCTTATAGTTTGATGTTTTATTTGGAATGTTATGACATCTATTCTATGATGGGATAGAATATATGCATGAGATTTACAAGGGTTTAGATGTACAGGGTATTTGGAAAATGCTCTTTCATCCCTTATTAACACTATCATACTAAATACCCTCTATTATGAACAATGATGACACCATTTCTTTCATGCTTCAACAACTCTTGAGACATTTGAGGGGGGTCTAGACTTGAAATTTCATAGTTGCTCTTTTCACAACAATTTTAACAATTTACAACATTTAAAAATCCTCATGTGAGGGTTTAAATAATAGACAATGTTTTAGTAACCTCGATGAGGGTTAAATAGCAATACAAATTATTCAAAAGTGATTAAAAGGACTTATTTAAAACCATCTTGACTCCTTCAACTAATAGACCACTTCCCTTATACATACATCATGTTGAAAGAATGAGGACACAAGCCCTCGACCTTTCAACACTCCATGAAGTATACTAGTAGAACCATATTGACAACCCCTCTATAACAACTCCCTACATAATCATCTTGTCATTTTAACTATGTAAGTCTTGATCATAAGACTGCCAAAAAATATTTTATCCACTATGTGAACTTTTCACAATATTACCATGCTTCCTTGCTTTTATCATTGACCTTAGCTACATATTTTACACATCTTGACAAAGATAACAAGTTTGATAAAGTTTTCATACAACAAAACTTTGTGTGAAAAATAAACTTGCAAGTGTAGGGCATATATCATTCAAAATAAAATAAACTTTATAGAATTTTAAACTTCTTACCTTCTATAGAATGCAATAGAATACCCTCAGTTGGTTTGTTGTGATTTTGTTGGTATCACAAGGGGACTTACACAATTGTTCGGCAGCTGATAGCAAACAGAAGATTAAGGGTTTCACGTGGTTCGAATGATTTGGCAAGTGAGCACAAGTTTCCTAATTCTAACCAGAAATGAACTGAATTTAAAATGAGTGTAGGGGTAAGAAGGTTCTAATCTACTCTAAGGTGTGGAACATAGTGATCAATTCTCACAAGCTTCAACCAGGATATGCTTTTCCTCACTTCAGACAGCCTCCACAGAACCGGTGCAATCTTCAGAGGAGTAGCTCAAGGTTTTCATATTATAACTCAACATGCAAGTACCGTCAAGATGATGCATACAAACATGTGAATCACAATCGAAGTTAAGTTTGAAAAGTAATCCAGTTGACCACATAGGGTGAACCCACCGTCAGCGAGCCCGCTAGTGGTATGGACAAGCGAAGTCTTGCTCAAATCGAGCACCACATTCCACAATTAGTAAGTACTTGCATGAAATGAAATCTACTTTACTTAAAGCTACTTCAAGATGCTACGTGAATTGGAAGGATGAAGAAGCCTCGACAACTACTCATAACAAAGAAGAAATCACCATTAATGAAAAATTATTTTATTATGAAAGCATTCACGACAACTTTTTACAAAGTATCCAAAGGGAAGACTTTCCTTCCTTTTCAATCTAAACTACACTATCAAACTATGCTACTTTCTATTCTATCAATTTCTCTCTATTCCTTCTCTGCTATTCTAACTCTACTACTGTACAAATGAGGGGGACTCCCCCTTTATATAGCTAGCCAAGTCCAACGGACGACTCAGATTACAATCGGCTGGATGGCCTAGATCGAGCCACCTCAACCCTAAACAAGATTCACCCTAAAAACCGCCACAAAGAAGAGTGGGGTAATAAATGAGCAACTAATGGTCACCATCTTCTAGAAGATTCCTGTTCATAGACGCGTTCACACTGTTCAACTTCCGACTGCAAAGTGGATAAGTCTGGTGAACCTTGCTTCAATTTCTTGGACTAGCACAACAGGCACGTTCTCGATCTAAAACTTCAAGGTTGTAACTTTTAAACCTGTTTGACAACACTTGTGCCTTCATCTTTTCCTTCATTCTGAACTTGTAAGATTTTCTTGTCTTGGATTCACGCTTGCCATTCGCCCAACTACGTTTGGTGCATATTGGGTCTTTAAGGAGAAACTCCAACACTTAGCCATTTCTTCCAAGTACTTGATTCATGATTCCATCATCTTGAACTTTTACTTCGCCACCGCCTGGTCTCGACATTCCTCCTACAAAACAAGCAAGGAGAAGAGCATCAAAACACTTCATAACATAAATTTACCTCACTCTGATGTTCAAGTGGTCTCTTCATCTGATAGGGTTTATCATTTTCTCTAGCCAACTTTGCTTTCTTCATGATTTTTCAACATTTGTAGGTTGGGGCATATGACTCCTGTGCATCATATTTCAATGCCTTAGACAAATTTCATCTTCCTTAAGGGTGCATCATCTTTTGAAAGTGTTAACTTCAACTACATCTTCTTCAAGAAATTCACTTCACCAGCTAAAGCCCCGATACTCAATTTTATTCATCTCTGGCTCAAGAAGATTATCTTCATGGAGAATTTGAGCAAATTCACCTAGGTAGTCAACTTCAAATTCATCATCTGAAGCATTTTTCCTTCGAAAACACATTTTATCCATTTTGCCTTAGAAAATTTAAATTTCCCTTAGGAAAAATCATTATTCAAGTGTCGATCAAATTCTCCATCTCGAAAGCTTTGGCGAAGTGCAAAAGATACTAAAATCCATTCCTTGTCGACAATCTTCAATACCCAGAAGAAAATTTTCTCAAAACGCGTTGAATTCATGGGTATACAATGAACGGGTTCATTTAATTTTTCTTGAATTTTGAACCTTAGAATTATTTTCAACAAATTTATTCTTGTTCTTCATTCCTGTGAGTATTTTGTTGCTCCGACTTGAAAACTTTTAATCACCTTGCAAGCTGGCATTCTCCGTCTTCTCCACTGGCAATTTCATTCAATTCTCAGGAAATTTCATCACTACCTCAACTTGGGCGTATTTTTCCTAAGGAAGAAAATTTTGTGCCTTAGAATATTTTTTTTATAAATCACTTAGCACTTTTGAATTTTTGCCTTAGAGAATTTTTTTATTTTTTTATATCCACCTTCAATCATTCTTCCTATGGTGAGAAAATATTGTGTTAACTCACTTAAAAAAAAAATTCTTTTGAATGCCTTGAGCACATATTCCATGTGGGAGAAAATTTTCATTTTAATGCCCACCATATTTATTCACCTCACCTTGCATTTTCAACGTCCTAGCAATGTTTATCTCCCTTTTACCTTACCTTAGCGCATTTCACACATGCATGAGGATGAACTTCATTTCAACGCCTTAGTTATTTTGTTTCATCACCCCCACTTTACATCTTGGCGTACTTAGCATATTTTATTGTTCACATTATCCCATAGCCTGGCGCATTTAGCACATGTGGAAGGAATAACTTCAACGCCTTAACTTTTGTCTTCACATGCCTTGATTTGGGCGCATTTTACCCCTTGAGAAGGATGGGCGCATTTGGAAGGGGGTGGAGGATAGAACTTTCAACGACATCTTTGACTTGTCTTTGTTTTGTCTTTACATGCTCTCATTTGGGCGCATTTGACCATAGGAGGAGGATAAAGTTTCTAACGCCACCCTTGACTTGTTGACTTCCTTCTAGCTTCTTAACATGGGCGCATTCCACACTTGCTAGAGGATGGTCGCATTTTGGCATAGGAGGAGGATAAGCATTATGCCTTAGAATTTTTAAACACCCTCATTCTTCATCCCTTGAGGGCGCATATGGAGGGTGGTGAAGGATAAGACTTTTACTTAGAAATTTTCTAGCATCTTTCTTGTGAGGGCGCATTTGAGACATGGTGAGGGATGAACTTATGCCTTAGACTTTTTTCTATCTCATGCTTGTGAAGTGGGCACAATTAGCATGTAGTGGAGGATTTGCTTCAATACTTAGAAACTTTTTGCATGCTATTACCTTGAAGTGGGCGCATTTGGCCTAGGGAGTAGGATATTCCAACACTTAAAAAAAATTCAATCATCTTGAATGCAAGTTGGGCCCATTTAGCATGTCTAGTAGGATATTTTCATGCCTTAGAATTTTTTTTATCCTTTTGCTTGTGAGGGCATATTTGAAGGTAGGAGTTGGATATAACACTTAGAATCTTTTTCCACCTGCCAGCCAGCTGAGGATGAGGGCGCATTTGAGGGTAGGAGGTGGATTTATCTCCAAACTTAGGCATTTTCTCCTTGTCTTCGCCAACTTCTCCATGCCTTACTATAAATAGTAAGTCCTTAAATTTTCACACTTTTGAAGCTCGGATCAATTTGAAATTTTAAGCACTGGATCTTCATGACCTTGTCAGTCTGTTCATACGGCTATCCTGAGTTGACCTGCTAAAAATAGCACATTTTCGAAAGTGATTTACTATTTATAGTAACTGCCCATTTCTGAGACTTCCCCAACTCCGTTTGACTTGAAATTTGAATGACGTGCTCCTCACCACGTGACCTGTCTGTTGACACTAGCGCCTGACACTGATTTACTATTTTTAGCCAGTTTCTGGATTGCCTTACTATAAATAGTAAGTGCTCTGATTGCCTTCAAATTTTACTGGTGGATAGCTTGAAAGATTTTGATCGTAGTGGGATACACCGGTTTTCAAAATTTTTGACTTTTTACCCCTCTTTTTGGGTCCCGAAGCTGGAAACCCTAATCTAACTTGCATGTATATCAAACGACCTCCGTTTGACCTCATTTTTGTTGCATTGCGCCCTATTTGTGGTTCTGATGCGCTGGGCAGCTACCAGAGTGCACCTGCTAAAAATAGTAAGTCACTGAATACTGATCACCTTGCTTTGCATGTCACATCGCTGCGAAGCTCTCGAAAAACCCACAAGGAATCATCTGACATGCAAAGAAAACGTTGACATGCAAACCCTAAAAATATCCTCTGGCAAGCAAACTCAAGTCAGTATCTCATTTTGCATGTTACATCATTGCTGCGTCTCTCAAAACCCGTAAGGAATCTCTTTAGACATGCATCAAAACTTCAGATAAACCTTTGAAACTTGCTTCAAAGTCAACCGCTAAAAATAGTAGGTTGTCCGCTCGCTCAAATTCCTCGCCGCTGGAGCGTTTCGGTGCCTTTGATGTTGTAACCATCAAACTTCAAAAATAATCGGGCGAGTGTCGACAGCACACCCTCTTACTAAAAAATAAGAAGTTTGCTCCGGAATCTAATGGAATCTCAGCTGGAAACTTGTCGAAGCATAATCGAACTGCTAGTCTCCACTTTCTAATTTGCCCACCCTATTCGACCTCAAATTGACCAGAAAATACAAACTCTAATTTTCAGACCTGGCCAAAATTTCACGTTTAAACTCACAAACGGGCACATCCCGAAAAGACAGATAGTTGAAAGAGACAGAGAGAGAGACCAAAACAAAGCCCAAAATACGAGGAACAGAGCAAAAATTAGGGGGTCCCCATTTTGAATGGGGTGATGTGTGAAAAGGTCACAACAATACTTCAACCCATAATCAATTGTGCCTCAGAAATACCTCAAAACATGTTTCACAGCTATCAAGTGCACACGTTTAGGTTCCACCATAAACTGACTAAGTGAGTTCACTACAAAACAAATGTCTAGCCTGGTGTTGACCAGATATATAAGAGAGCCTATCAACTGTCTGTATAAAGTTGGGTTCACTGCCTCTGATCTGGAAGCATCAATCTTCTTCTGGTTGGTCACAAGTGGTGTGGACATGGGCTTACAATTCTCCATCCTCAATCGCTTTAAGATATCAATTAAGTACTTCCCTTGTCCAAGGAAGATCTCTCCCTCTTTCTACCACAACTCCAATCCCAAAAAGTAGTGCATAAACCCCAAGTCCTTCATCTCAAACTCTCCTACAAGATCCTGCTTGCAATGTGTTATGAGCTCCTTTGACCTTGTGAGAAACAGGTCATCAACATACAACACCATTATGAGAAGTTCGCCCTTCACCTAAACATAGTACAAGTTTAGATATGTCTCACTCTTAACAAAGCCCATGCTCTGCAAGTAATTGTCAATACGTGAATACCACACCCTGGGAGCCTACTTGAGCCCATACAGTGCTCTTTTCAACCTGCATACATGAGAATCCCTCCCATGTGCTTCAAATCCTTCTAGTTGTTCTATGTAAATCTCTTCCTCAATCACTCCATTAAGGAAGGTCGTCTTTACATCCATCTGGTAAATCCTCCAACCCATCTGTGCTACTATAGAAATAATAGCTCTTATGGATGAGTAACTAGCTACTGAAACGAAAGTCTCGTCATAGTCAATCCCTTCCTTCTAAGAAAACCCCTTAGCCATAAACCGGGCTATGAACTTTTCCACACTACCATCTGCAACATGCTTAATCTTATACAACCATCTCGAGCTCAGCACAAACTTACCTTCTGGCCATGGTACTACCTCCCACATGCTATTCTTCGTGATGGAAGAATACTCTTCCACCATGGCATCCTTCCATACTTGGTGCATGGACGCCTCCTGAAAGCTAGAAGGTTCCACTTCAATTAATTCACTCATAAGTGCTACATACTCAATAACATCTAGGATTCTTTCTCTATCTGACTAAATCTTGTGGATCACCAACATATTCCTAGGCCTCTCTCAATGTTTGCTCATTCTCCTTGTTTCTCCTCTTCTGAGGTTGAGGAATTATTTGTTCCTCCTTCTAATCAACCTACTCAGCCTACTTGCTCTGCTCTCCAGCTTGCGTGACTGAAGTTGGAGGAATTTGTGATGCCTCAACCATAGGTGATTGCTTCTCCTCATTCATCAAGTTGCTAGACTTCTAAAGAGCCTTCTCTTCCCCGAGCTTCACATCTCTACAAACTATTGTTTTCCTGAGGGCAGGAATGTAAACCCGATAGGCCTTTTAGAAGTTTCACTGTACCCAACAAGGACACCCTTCTCTGCAGCTGGTTCCAACTTGGTTCTCTTCTCCACAAGAATGACAATGCACAAGGCATCCAAAGATGTGAATGTGCCCCAAATTTGGTTTCTTACCAATGAACGCCTCTTCTAGAGTCAATTTTCCCAACACTTTGTGTGGGCTCCTATTCTGCAAATACACAATTGTATTGCAAGCTTTTTCCCATAAGAACCAAGGCAGATCGGCCTTGGCTGCTCCAACTATAGCCCTATTTTTTCGTTCAACAACCCCATTCTACTAAGGGTTGTAAAGAACTATCAACTCTTTCTTGATACCTTATTGAGCATAGAAATCTTCGAAAGCATTTGAGGTATACTCGCCTCCATTATCAGACCTCGGTATCTTGATCTTTCTCCCTATTTGGTTCTCCACGAGAGCCTTAAACTCTTTGAACCTACTAAAGACCTCATCTTTATTCTTCAAAAAATATATCCACGTCTTCCTAGAGAAACCATCAGTGCAAATAGCATAATACCCGTACCCATTCAAGGATACTATTGTCATGGGCCCACACACATCTGAGTATACGAGATTCAAAATCCCTTTGAATCTAGTGTCACTGCTTGGAAAATTGGTCTTGGCATATTTCCCAAGAGTGTAACATCTGAGTGTACAAGATTCAAAATCCCTTTGAATCTAGTGTCACTACTTGGAAAATTGGTCTTGGCATATTTCCCAAGAGTGTAACCCTTGTGCACCTCATGCTTATTTGTCTTCATCTCAAGCAGCCCCGTCACTATTTCTTTGAGCACATTAAGTGCTCCATGGTGAAGATGACCCATCCTCCTGTGCCATAATTCTCCTAGCCCTCTACAGTTGCTTACCAACGCATGTGCTAGCTCAAATTGTAACCGAAACAAGTTGCCATGCTTAACTCCAATCACTTTTGCAACCTTGGAATCCTTGGGAAGAATATAGACTTTGCCCCTCTAAAAGGTCATAATGTAACTCTTGTCCTCCAAAGTAGAAACAAAGATTAAATTCTTTGTCATACCAGGGACATACAACATGTCCTCCACCAACAAAGGTTTGTCAAACTCCCTCTGAAACTTGACCGTGCCAACACCAATTGCATGGTACTTGGCATTGTTTTCAAGCTCAATATAGAAATCCAACTTCTTCTCCTCCAACTTAGTGAACTCCTGTCATGTGGCAAGAAGCCCCATTGTCAATATACCATCCATTGTTGGCAATTGAACTTGAGAGAGGCAATGAGTGAAAACTCATTCTCAAATTGTGTTGCAAACTTGTCCACCTCTATTGTAGTAGCAACTTGCTTCTTTTGTTTATCCTTATTTTTCTTATTCGAACACTAACTGGCATAGTGACCCAACTGATGGCAGCAAAAACACTTTATCTTACTCAGATCTTTCTTCTTCCCAATCTTGGAAGAACCTTTCGTTTGCCCTTTCTTGGACTTCTGCTTACCCTTGCTTGCAAGGACAAGATTTTCTTCATCTTGAACCTTCTTTGTTTGATCTCCTCGATGAGCACTTTCATGGATCTCCTCCTAAACAAAATCATCCCAAAGCCTCGCCTAGTCGGGTAGGCGATCTCTGCTAACAACACACTTGACAAACAGAAAACCATTCAAGGCTATTCGCACCAACTCATCATCAACAATTGTCTCTCCAACAACAGCCAATTCGTCCCTGACCTGTGTCACCCTGGACAAGTAAGAGGTCACGCTCTCACCCTTCGACAATTGAGCATCATCTTATGACTCTGATAATTGCTCTGATAAAGTTTTGTGAGTGTATCCCACATCTCCTTGGCAATGTCTTTCCCGAATAGATGAGGAATCAAATGATCTCTTACCCCATCAAGGATAATCTTTTGAGCCTTGGCTTCCTTAACTTCATGTGACTCTAGGGCAGTAGGATCATTTGTTGGTGGTGGTCACCTCTATACTAGCATGGATCCACAACCCGTTTTCCTTGAGAACAAATGCAATCTAAACCTTCCATTGCAACGCACCCTCAAGCATGTCCTCATATCAAACACTGGTTGCCATAGTCACAGAAGAAACTAGAGACAAAATTCTGATTTTTTTTTCTTGAAATCTGCATCACAAATCTTGGCTTCGTATTCAAAGTTTAGTGCTATGATACCATGTTAATTTCTTATAATCCAGCTACAGATTAATTGCTTAATAAAATTCACATAATAGAATCAAAACAATTTATCTATCTAATTTATAACAATTAATACACTAGGTTAATTAACAGCTAATAACAGCGGAAGCAAAAATAACAAGAAGCCAATCACAGATACACTAACACAGAATTACCCAATAAACCCTAGTATGGGGAAAAACCTGCAAATGTTGGATATTCTATTCAACCTAACAACAAACTTTCCTTACAAAATACAATACTAGTTTGCTACAGCAATGATACATATATAGCTCTGCTGATTTACATCAACGTGCAAGAGAAAAGAAACTTTCCTTACATAACTCGGCCTAACTCACACATAAAATCGCTCTTGGTCTTATCTCAACCTCACAACTCCAGTTCTTTGCTTGGAAATATTCTATTAATAAATAAAAATCCTGCTGTTGCTGAAAATCCAACTCGAGTTGCTTTTCAGCAACTCCACACTCCACCTTTCAAGCTACAGAAAATCAACAAGTTACTATTAGCCAAAAAAATTAAAAAATAAAGCCTATAAGCCCCTTTGTGTTAACCCCATTGAGAGCTTCGTTTCATGTTTGCTTTCAAGTGAGAACATCTAGGATAAGATCTAGTCAATCATGAAAACATAAAATATAAACCCATTATACCAATGCAATAGACACTCAAAGGCACTAAAAAGTAAAGCATGTTTTGTTTTTAGTAACATGAAGCCAAAAATTATTGCATTTTACACCAAGACCGAACATTAAAAGACAAGTTATAACTGCCCGCCCCCCAACCCAGATCAAGGGAGGTTCCGGAGCAAAACAGTAAGTTGGTACTAATGATTTGATTATTAGCACAAATGAAAAATTAAGGGACATTTACCAGTGTTGGCTAGTCTAATGGTAGACTACAGAATGAAACTTTTCAATTCATGTGGTAAGAAAAACTGAAGGTGAATTGAGAAAGAAAGCCAAAAGTGGTATATGTCTTGCAGTATGAGAACAAATTGACATCACCATGATATTTTATTTAACCATTTTGAGTATGAAAGTTACCATCCATGAATATAGTTTTATATTTAAATGACTGCAGATTCTGAATAAACCCTCTCATCAAAATTTACAGCAGCTAAATATAAAATTGTGTTACATCTCAAGGTCTATAAATTGCTAAGCCTTCTCCTTTCATATTGATTGAAAATTTCCAGTTACAGGAAGTCTCATGTTGTTCAAATATTCTTTTAAATGAAAAAACTCTCGTACTGTTCAAAATTTTCTTTTACATGCAGCAAATGTCATGTTCAAGTTTTTCTTTTACACGAAGCAAATTTTACCAGAGTGAGCACCACAACCATCTTTTGTTGTGGACATCATGTTGGAAGAAGGCCCTGGCATGTGGTTTTGCATAGTAGCATGTTGTCTTCCAATCCTCAAGTCAGCTATTTAGAAATGAGATAGAAATATAGAAATCCAGAATGGTGACATTGCCAATAAGGTAGAACCAAACAATAGGTACATTACAGCCTGATGTCTTCCATCTCTTCATTAAGCCACAATCATCAGACATATGATAGAGCTCCAGAATGGCAACATTAGCCATAGAGTACCAGAATGAACACGATGAACCTCACATAGCTTCTGGGTACTGATGGTTCATTAAGTGGGTCCACATCCTCAAATATCTAGTTGTCAACTCAGATGTTTGTAGTCTGCATTAACTCAAACCACTGCAAAACATAGATATGATATTAAATATTTTGATCCTAAGGATTCAAATTACTACTTTTAACATGAAATAACTAATAAGTTCAAACTAAAACACGAAATGTGAATTTAAAGATAGAAAAACAATATATCAATATACACAAGAAAACATGAAAGTCCTATCAGAAGATTTTATCACAGTTTCTAATCCCAAAAAACATAACGAAACTAAAATAAAATAAAATCTCACATAGAGGCATACAAAGAGATTATTTGAAGAATTAATTGGAATAAAATCAGAAAGCTGCACTAATCACTTAAAATGTGCGGACACCAGTCAAATTGCTTCTGATGTTCTATGATTGTTCACCAGTTATAACAACCTCCACTGTCCATGCGGCAAAAGTGAAATTCTGATTACCTAAAAATAAACATGTTATTGGTGGCATACAGTCATAGTGATAGGAAAAGGTTCTCTCTTGCAAGAAGCAGATTTCTTTTGCATGCAATTATTTTCCAAAAGATCAAATTTGGTTGTTCAATTTTTCAATTATTTTTCTAAGGAAGATACTAAGGTAAATGCATTGAAAATATAACTGCACAGGAATGTCAAGAAACTTGAATGTCAGATACAATTGCTTAGGTACCACTGCAAACCTAGAGCTATCCAATGCAATCCAAGGTGCATATCAATGTTACACAATGTTTTGGTGACCAGGTAACATAACATGGCAGAGGCATGATTCCAGGATGCCAATAACCCCCCTAATTTCTGGGGACGAGATGAGATGTGGGGATCAAAATGTATTAAACAACATTTATTTCTCTAGGGTTAGGTTTTTCTAATATCTTTTATAAAACATGGGTTCACAATCAAAGAGAAAAAGGGGACGTGGACCTAGATAGAGCATAACAAGAGAGTATAATTTTATGGTTCGATTTGACTTTCAAGGACAAAAGGGCATGGGTAAAGTGATTTTCGTATGGCTAGAGAGACCACCCCAAATTTAGGACCTGGCACATTGAACATGTGGCTCAAATTGGTTTATAAAAAAATGATAAATTGCAAAAGTCACAATAAATGGAGAAAAAGGGAATCCTCACTATAATTTAAATGAAGGGGAAAAAATTTCCATGTTTCTTATCTCCCAAAAACATTGACAGTAAATTGCTGGACCTTCGACAGCATTTCAGGGCATTAAGAAGCATTTCCTTTGCATTTCTTGAATTTTCTTTTTATCTTTTATTCATTGCAGATGTAGGGTAACATTCAAGCATCTCTAACATTTTGGGGATGTTGGGATGTTTCTTGCACACCACCATCCCTTAAATATGAGGTATGCTGGAAAAGCATCCCTCATCCTTGGGGATGCCATAGACACATGCACATGTAAAAATGGTGTTATCTAAAGTCTTCCACCTGGCTAATGCTGGAATTATGTCAAAAAAACATTCACCTCTTCATATATACAAAACCTTGAGGACATCTACATTTGCTATATGCATACTCCTGACAAGAGTGCAAACAAATAGGAAAAGTCCCTTAAATTCCCTGAAGATGGATTGAGGAGAAGCATCTGAAACAGTGGACAAAAATTTACAAATGTATTTTGACTCCACAAACCTTAGACACTATGGAATCATGTAGATAAGATAACTTAAAACCAAAAGAGGTATTCTCCTTTCAGATTCTTTACTTTTGTCTCTAAAGGTTTCAACCTATGTTCCACAAAGTTTCTGGGACGAGGGGAGGAGGGTCAGGGGGGAGCATTTCGGGGATGGATTTTTTTTAGGCCATTTTTGGGGACGGCTAATAAAAAATAGGGAAAATTTTAAAAATATAGGGAAATTTCAAATATTCATATAATGACATTGATAACATCATAAAAATGAAAGGCATTCATCATATTGACATATACATTATAGAATCCTTAATACAAAACAATAGAGCTGACATGAAAGTCAAACAAATTAAATTTAATAGTAATAACTTTAAAAGCTTGAAAAGTAAAGAAACCATAAATTTCAAATGGATAATCAAATTAACCTTTGAAGAAGTGCCTATTTTCTCACTCTTGCAAATATAAAAAATACAATGTCCAACTTTACAAACATCAAAACAATATGTCTAGATTCTATATAGATATACCCTGCACCTTTACAGAGTTAGATACCAAATTTTCAATAGTTAAAATAGGCATTAAAAGTAGTTAAATTTAACATAGGATTAAAATAATGACTGAAATTGTAAACATGGCAGTGCAGCCAAGAGCCAACAACGGCAGCAATACTGCTGCTGCAACTTCCACCTAACAACGGAAAATAAAATGAGCCTTCTTGAAACTTGAGGTGAACCCTAATGGTTTTTTTCTTCCTTTGTACGTTTCTATGGTGTCTTTTTTTTTTTGGCTACATCACATTTAAGTTTAAACTTTATATAAACTCTTCCACTACTTTTATCCCATGGTTTGTTTAGATGTTATGGTTTTGTCCAAATGCAGAAACAATCACTGTCATGGAGTTATGGTTTAGTTTGGAGTTATCTTTTTATAAAAATCAGCTACAATATAGGGGACAGCTTAATAAATCATTATTTTTTTAAGTTCGAGTTTTCTTTCTATAAAACTCAGCTACAGCAGTACAGGACGGTTGGCTGTCCCTGGAACAGTTAGGGGACATCTGAGATGTCCCCAGCCATCCCCTACTCGTCCCATGCCCATCCCCACGTCCCTGAGATGTTATCTGGGAAAAAATATTAAATGGGGACGGCTAGGGAACGTCCCCAAGCCATCCCCGGTGCAAGTACGCCTGGAAAAAGCTAGTGGACACATCCCCAAAGAACATAGGTTTAAACAACTAAAATCAGATGGAACCCTCCTATTAAAAGCTAGCCATTCTTGTAAACGAACTGATATGATTCAACTGGAAAAAGGGGTTTTATAATGTGAACCATGACTCAATACATTTTGAAATATTTATAATTTTTTCAGACAATTTTTTATTAGTAAATGAAACTTGTAGTGGGTCTCCCGGCCATAAAATTGGCCATTACCAGCCAACACTAAATGAAATAACCACAGCCCTGATTCAATGCGCCTGGTCCATACAAGACAAAAATGTGAACATAAAAAGGAAACGTCAATTGAAAGAGTATTCAACTGAAACTGGTCGAATATCTATATGTCATTAACTTAGGGTTTAACAATCTTGTATTCATACTTTTTCAATATTGGCAGTCTGTCTGCCAGACACTGTTCTGAATTTTTCAACTGCTGCCTCAGCTATTGCATTACCCAACTGATACTACCAATACCCAGTGATTACTGATTCCATGTGTTCTATAAACAAAGATAATACAGAAATGGAGAATAATTAGATTCTCCAATATTAACCACATGAAAAATGCAATAGGAACCACCATCTAAACAGACCTATTTACACAACACACCCTTGCCATGATATATTTCGATCCCATAAGCAACACAGAACAGATCATCACTCTATTTGGATAAACGCCATCATATATTTATTTACTTTTGTAAATTTTGTGTACTTTTGTATATATATGATTTTCGAGGACAAAAAATGTATTCCTAAATTTTGGGGACAGTTATGTATCTATGTATACATATACATACATAGTCATCCCCAATACATATGTATGTATGAATAACTAGCTGTCCACAAATTTGTATCGTCCATGAGACTCATCCTCACATTCCCGCATCCCAAAAAGTCAGAGAAACTCAAGTTTTAACTTGCTTTTCAGATGCTTGATCTGCCATTTTTGGCATTGGAGGTTTATAGGAAATCTTGTAAATTTTGCTGGAGTGTTTGACACACATTGTAATCCTTCATTTAGTTCATTTTCATGGCTGTTGTATGTAGAAGAGCAGTATTGATAGAGTAGAGGCAAGTTGCAGGTGTTAGGAGCTGGTTGTAACCACTGTGAAGCTTTATTTGCATCATAGAAGCATTGTAACACTTGTAAAAGGCTAGGAGATAGTGGCATGAGGAGCTAATACTCACTCTTTTTTAGTTTTATTCACTTTTGAGGGTTTCTCCTAGTGTAATCTTAATGTTTCCATTTTGTGTGTGTGATTTTCTGCATTATTTGTCTAACTTTATATTCTACTCTCTAAATGATGTCACAAGCCTGATAAACATATTATACTATTAGCATAGCCAGTTGTGGTAGAAGAAACGATGTTTTGAAGGTGTTTGTAGGGTGGTCTAGGTGAGATTCATAAGTAGATATAACACATAAATGGTATAACCATTGGAATTTATAGATCATAGTGATGTCGAAGCAGGTTAGAGTTACCTATATTTGTGGGAACATCAATTGTTCGTTAATAATTTCAGTTTATGCCCCCCACAAGATCAAGTGGAAGTGGAAACTTAGTCGCTTTTGAGCCTGAAATTGGAACTAGAGAGTGGACAAGAACAGCTACAATGGCCAAAGAAGAAAGATGATTGCTCATTTTAGGAAGTTGGAAGATTAGGGTGAAGATGGATAGGCTTGAGAGCATGATCCTAATCTTGATGGGAAAAATGCTAAGTTGTCAGTTCGGGTACAGGTACGGACGCGGGTAAGCCAGTACGGCAATATTTTTTTCCTTGGGTACGAGTACGGGTACGGGAGTATATATATATAAATATATATAAAATTTATAAATTATTAAATTATAAACATAATGCCATAGACTCATAAGCATGTTCAAAATTATAATCATATAATCATAATGCCATAATGCCATAGAATATTGAAATACGGTAATACCTCATATAATCATATTCATAATTTGCAAAAATGTAAATAGTAAATACTCAAGTCTTAGAATGTCATTACACATTGAAAATTCAAATTACAATCAAGACAATATTTAATTCAGCTTGGAGGCAAAAAAATGGTGCTTTTTGCTCTTTTGAGTTTGCAAAATGAGCCTCATTTGGTCGGCCAAGGCAATATAAGGCATTTTTGGCACTTTATAGGATTTTATTTTATGTTTTTAAATTGAGTTTTTGCCTCTTTTTTTATGCTAGATGACGAGGGTCTGCCCGGGTCCTTCGGTTTGACCAGGGTTCGCCCTTGGCTACCCAGGTTCTTTGTGGATCCTTCATAGAAGGACCCACAGAGAACCCGGGTAGCCAAGAGCGAATTTGAGTGAATCCCCAGAAGAACCGTACTGAATCACAAACCCAAGAGTATTTTGCCCGATGCGGGGGCCTAAATGCAAGAACCCAATAATTTAGGAAAAATGGGAATTCCAAAAGAGCGTCAAGAAGAAAGTGAACTTAAGAAAACTAAGAAAAGAGAGACCATCATGGGAGATTTCTCAAATCTGAAGCCAACATTGATATCCAGCATTATGATGATGAGATAAGTGCTAAGAAGTTGGATTGGTGGGTTTCTCAAATGGAGGTCAATTTCAGTCTCCACAAGGTGTCCTCCAAATCAACAAATCTCATTTACAAGATTGAAGCTTTCCAAGTAGGCTTTTACATGGTATGAGAATTATGCTCTCTTTGGAAATTCAAAAGGTGCCACCAATCTCTAAGCGGGAGGATTTTAAAGGACTGCTAAGAAAGCAATGTTACCCCATTTACAATGAATAGGAAAGGATATGTAGTGGCATTACTTGAGACACAAGCAAGGGAAAAATTTCCAAGCATATACTTGTAAGTTTAGGAAGAGAGGAGTTCAACATGAAAAAGATGTTATGGACCACAACATTGTGATAAAATACATAGCTGGACTTTTAGCCACCTTCAGATGCATGTTTTGATTACCAAACTCCAAGATATTGATGAAGCATGCGGCCAAGCACATTATTTGGAGCTAGATAAGAAGGGGATCTTCTCCTACAAACAAAAGCAATGAGGTGAAAAGCAGCAGCCTAGTGCTGAGAAGAATGAATATAATACCACAAGTGAAGGCAAGAAGAATGCCACTAGTACTGTTAATCCAAGGAGCAAAGGTATGGGAAGATCATTGTTCTCATTGTGAGAAAGATGCGCATTTAGAAGACAAATGTTGGAAGTTGCATCTAGAGTTGGCACCTTCGTGGATGAAAAACGATAAAGACAAGAATTTTGCCTATGTGAGCAAAGGGAAAAAATTTGGCAGCACCTCAAAGTTAAAAAGAAAGATTGTCTTGTACCATGATTTGCAAGGGTGTTCATAAGGTGGATGATAGCTCTCACAATCAAGAGGAGCTCATCAACTCTTCCACATTAAGATATAAGTGAGGTAAGAAGGTAGATGCTACGCTTGATTCATGTTCATAAGGAAACCTCATTTCATATAAGTTGGTTGATGAACTTGGCTTGGACAGTTCAAACCATCCTCATTCATACTCTTTAGGATGGCCAAAACAAGGAGTGGAAATGAAAGTGACCAAGCAACATAAGTTGAATTTTTGGACTTAATCCACAATTTAACAATCAATTAATGCTACATGTCATACCTTTAGATGCTTGTGATGTTATTTTTAATAGCCCTTATCTCTATGAGAGAGATGTTTACTTTAGGAGAAAGAATTTGTAATGACCCCTTTTTATCCCTATGCTTTTCAATGGCCGATAGCCCATTTCCGAAGTCCCAAGGGCTACTCGGAGGCAATTTTTAGGGTTTCCTATTTTCTTGGAGGTTTCATGGCAATTTTTTAGGAGTTCTTTGCAAGAGTTTGCCAATATGTTTTTTGGGGCTTTTTGGGTTTTCAAAGAGCTTTGGTGGGTGATCACTGCCATTTTTAGCAATGTCTATTTTTAGACTTACTATTTTTAGTAAGTTATGACAACTACTTGGAATGTGCTCATATGATGTTTGGAGTCACTATTTTTTAGCATTGTGCTATTTTTAGTAAGTCCTATTTCTAGCAGTAGGGTTTAGTAGCAGTTGAACACTTGGTTTATATTTCTAGCAGTGTGATAGTGCAGTATTTGGCAGTGGCTCTTCCAACGTTCTTGGAGTCCAAAAATGGAAGGTTGCAACTTAAGTTAATGTTTTATTATTGAGTTGCTTTTTGGCCCCCACGTCTAGGTTGTGCAACTTAAGTTGTTTTTAAAAGTGGGACCCATGTGTTGGATGCCCTTCTTGGAGACTTTGCATTTTTAAATGATAATTTGATGCCAAGCCAAAGTGGACACCTAATTCAAGGTCAAAGATATTTTAGTTGAATTTTATATTGCTCCATGAAGTTGGCATCCCTTTTTGGAGGGAATTTACAATTCAAACTTCTAGGTTTGAAGCCTATTTATATGTCTCTCCTCCTCTCATTTGGGTATGCAATTTTTGTGATAACGAAGTGCCACAGGATTGGTGACAAAACTCATGGGCTTTGAGGATGATACCCCTCCAAGCTTACTTCAGTTTCAAGTTTGTGAGACAACTCCTAGCTGAACAATGGTTGCAGCTTCACTCAGAAGTTGCAATAGTGCAAAGATTGATGATGGCTTTCTTAATTCTTTCTGTATTGTTGGGTTTGATGTTTTCTAGCATATTTTGGTGTGGGTGTGTTAGTTTGCAGATTGGAGATCATTTTGGAGTGTTTATCAGACATTTTATGTTGCTGGACCGCTGGTTTATGCATAGCTGACCCACGTTTTTGCTCGTACTGACTGGAGGAGTTGAGTTTGTGGGTGTTGGCTCATTGGATTTCTCATGCTAGGGCGACCTATCTTGCTGAGTTTGGTGATTTTAGGTGGAGTTTTTGTTTTTTAACAGCAGGTCGACCTCCTTGGGGGCCGTACATCTTGGCTGGGGGTGCATTTGAGTGTGTGCCAGAGCTGTCCTACTTTGTTGGTGGCAGTTGGGTACTTGTATGGGGGTGCCCAGGTCTGTTCTTCCATTTGCAAGTGATTTGGAGTCATTCCGAGGTGATTTGAGGGAGTCATGATGATTTCTTGATGGCTGATTGAGGTTTCCAGTTCACTGTCCTTTCATATCAGACTGCTGCTACAGTATATCAGACCTGATACACCCTTGTTCCCTCATGTTTTATGTTGCCTAGTCTTTGTTATGTTGCAGGGGTTGATATTTGATTCATTGGGCAATCATATTGTCATGTTCATCTCATGTTATATTGTACTGAACATGATATTGTAATGCTAAGTTATTGGTACGCCCATATATGGCCTCGGGTACGATACGGGTACAAGAAACGGTACAGAAACGAAGAAAATACGTCCAAGATACGTTTTTTTTACTATGGAAACCACCAAGAAACAATTTCATGACTGTGGGTACAAAATTTCGTTTCTGGTTCGAACTGAGACTAAATCTATGAGTTCAAACGCCCAAGCCACACATTTTTCAACATTTTTTGGATTTTTTTATTACTTTTTTGACTTCTTGTTGACTTCTAAACAATTAAATATGTTAGTCTAATTGTATGGTGACGATCTTATTACGATATTCAAATGTGTTAGGGTGCCATTTTCAAGATAAAAGTCCATTTTGTATATCACTATGCCAGAGCAGCAGTTTGACACTCTTGTTGTATATAGCAGTATTGGTCTTAATATAGTGGCTACATGTGCTACAGGAGTTTATGTAGGAGTCTTCAGGATAGGTCTCTGCGTTTAGAGGCTATTAGGCTAGTGAAGAAGTTTGAGTCTAGTGTTGTACAGTAGTACAATGATGGGCTGCTCTACAATGACGATCTAACTCAATGGCCACTTATGGGGTTTCCTTTAGGTATTTTCAAGAAAAGACTCCATATTTAAATGTTACGCGACAGTAGTAGATTGATAATGATCTTGTTGTTGCATATAAATACTATGATGGACTAGGGTTAGAGGGAATATTTCATTGTTTAGAAGTCAACAAAAAGGAAAATATTTAAGTGTCATTGCTAGTGGCAGTGTTTGTGCAAGTGCCACTAACGCTATTTGTGGTTCTACACAAAATGCATCTAATATGGATGCTAATAATGCTTTTTTTGATGACCCATATGATTCAAATTGATCAATGATCAAAGATCAATAATGGCTGATTGTAAACACTTGACATTTTTACGTTTGAGCTTTAATTTATAATTTTATATCATGACATTTCAGTATCACTAATATTTTGATATTTGACTATGAAAGTGATAGTGTATTTTTGCTATGTTATTTGACCATTAATCTGGTGGTATATTTTGAACTTAATTACTACTGCAAATATGTATATATTTCTGATTTTTATATGTTTTTGTATTAACGTACCCAAAACATACCCAAAACGTACCCAAAAAAAAAATTGACCGAATCCACGTACCGGAATCTCATACCCATACCCGAACCCAAAAACAAACTAGTAACTTAGTTGTAATGTTGTTATGGTAGTAACATTCAACTCTTTACTTTCAATTGTTTTGGATACTTACCTCATTGCATAAGTGGTTGCTCCCATTGAAAAGTGGTTGAGCCTTATTGTACTTAACTCCCGCTGAATAAGTGGTCGAGTTTTCCTTGTTTCATTTCTTGTAGCCCGCTGAAAAGTGGAAAGTGGCTTTGCCGCAAAGTGCTTTACTTTCTCTATTGGCTGGCTTGCCGCCAAGTGCTTTACTTGTTTACTTTCCAACATTGTTATTACTACTCACCCCATTGAAGAAGTGGTAGCTTAGCCAAGTTCTTAATTGTAAGCCAACCATCATATGCTCTCACCTTGCCAACACTAGGATCTGGGTGATCAGAAACTGGAAGGTGTTCTTTCAATTTACTTTATCACTTTCAGTTTTAACACATAGACAATGCAAAAACAATGCAAAAAATGCAACACATAGACAATGAACACAATGTTTACCCTGGGAAAACCCTCCTACTCAAGGGAGAAAAACCCAGCAATAATATTCTCTTTATATATTAGAAGAATAACAGGCCCTAGAAAGGGCGAATACAATACAATGATCTGCACTTATTGTTATCTACTGAAATTGCACCCTTATCAAGTTGCAGAACTTGATACTTCAGAGAAACATGGGAACTTTTCCAGGTTGTGGGTCACCTAAAAATGGAAAAGAACCTCCGAAGAAGGCCGGCTTCCTTTGGTATCACCTAAACTACTGATATTTGTAAGGAAAAGGGAGGAGTGCATAAAAATGAAAACTAAATCCTATGGTGATACACCAAATTGACAAGAGCAATGAGAAGCTCAGATTACACTTGAATACTGATGATGGATATGGGACTACACAAGAAGTTTATGTAGATTATGGATAAGTATTTCACAAACAGGTTTGACATGCACACACTTTTAAGAAGGAAAAGCAATTTTTCACAAATTAAAAGTTCATGTGCAATTCAGTAAAACACAATTTGTAACCTACATAATACTACTTTTGCAAAGAAAGGCATGCTAACATGAGACAAAGCTATAAGGAAATAGAAAGATTTCACGAAGTAGCTTGATCAATCACCTGAAAATACACAATATTTTGCAAGAACCAGAAGGAAAATTGAACCATAAATGGTAACCAAGGTAAATTCTATATATCATGCTCCAAATGAGTTACAAAAGTTTACTAATCTGAGAGAGGACTGCAAAAGTCACAAACTTCTTAAAAGCATAAGAAGAACTCCTTTTAAAATGAGGCAAAAATGCCATATATACAACAAAAACTCAAAAGTGTCGGCCTCTGCCCTAGGGTTTACAAAAATGAGTCGATGACAAAAGGGTCGGCCCTCAGATCTTTTGGAATAAAGTCAATGCATTCAATGTGCATCCCCCATGTCCATGTCGGTGAAGGATTGCTCTAGGGATGACCTTTTAGATCTTTTGCAACCATCGCATTAACTTTTGGCCTCCATGTCCACCCTCGAACCTCGTTGCAGAGCTGGCTTGAATGTTCTTGAGTGGCATCATAAATGTCGATCTACCTTTGCCAGTAGACACCGTAGCTGTCATTGTGACTTGAGGTTTTTTCCTTTCTGCCTTTTTCCTGCTCAAGATCTTTCTACAAGTTGACCGTCTTCGAGAAGCAGCATCCGACCTCCCCTGTTAGATCTCTTCACAGACGACACCACTGGACACCGAACCAATCCATCATCCTTTGATCACAGAGCAGATCCATACCGCTCGCATTCCGTTGATCTTCCACAGGGGTGGTCACAACAGTCAAACAATCAATGGTTCGCCCTCGGGTTTCTCTGATTGGCTGAACACATGCCACTTAGGCTTTCCAGGTGGTCAAAGGCTACTCAAACGGAATCGCATGTCGGTGAGACACTAGCCGTGTCTCCCCAATGCGATTAGACTTCACAGCAATAGTCGGCATAGCCTACAACTGTCGGCAAGAGTTCATAGCGAGCGGCCAGAGTCATACCGATATCCAAAACCATCGGCAAGACTATCGCTGTCGGCCAAACATCATAGCGATCGAAAATCGTTCAGCTAGACTACCGTCTTCGGCAAGACGTTACAACGAGCCCCAAACTGTCGGCGAGACCTCAACAAGTCGGGGAGACATCATAGCGAAGGCACAAACCCTCGTCGAGACATCCACAGGTCGGCGAGACATCACCCTGAACTCAAAACACTACACTGAAGGCACAATCCTTCGGCGAGACTTCATCGGGTCGCCAAGACATCATGCCGAACTCACAACCTTTCGCCGAGACCTCCATCAGTCGGCAAGATGTTATACCGAGACCATTTCGTTTCGGCGAGACTCCAACGAGTCGGCCAGACTTTACACCAAAGGCAATCCCTTTCGCCGAGACTTTCACCGGTCGGCGGGACATTATGCCGAACTCATTCCATTCGGCCCGGAGTCTCCCCGATGCTACAATCTTGTGAACCACTGTCGGCGAGACCTCCCAAGCGGGGAGATATATAAAGACTCATGGCGACCGAAATGTCTTGGCGACTTAGGTATCTCAAATGAATATAACACAACAGCTAGTCGGCAAGACATCCGACTGGTCTCGGCGACTTTATTCTTTGAGGAGTTTTGTGCCAAATCTGATCGAGGTATGCTTTCCAATAGACTTCCTTGTGAAATAGCATCAGATGAAGACCTTCCCAATGAAAACCGAACACCTGCACGCTGGGCTCAACCCTTATGGGAGCCACATTTAATCCACGTGCCGAATTTAAAACATAATTTCCCCTGATTGAGCCCGTAGGTGAAAATCGGGTAACACTTATATCTGGTGCAAGAATACACTAAGTAATAACTCTTCTCCTTGATGTTGATCTGCTGCTTAAGAAACTTGACCTGCTGCTGAAGTGCGAATTGGAAAGTGAATGAATGTGTTGTTCAAATGAGATGAAATCACCTTCATTATATACAAGGATAGGTGACCTTTCCACTAGGTCGGCCCCCTTAGGAAATAAAGAATATAAAATATTATTTGTTACAAGAAGGCCAACCTGCCTTAAACAAAGGGAAAATAGCTCCCGAAGCTATAAAACACTAACAATTATTACTACTCACCCCACTGAAGAAGTGGTAGCTTAGCCAAGTTCTTAATTGTAAGCCAACCACCATATGCTCTCACCTTACCAACACTGGGATCTGGGTGATCAGAAACTAGAAGGTGTTCTTTCAATTTACTTTATCACTTTTAGTATTTGCAAAGATCCCCTTACACCGTATGCTCTCACCTTGCCCACTCCGGCTGGGTGATCAGAAAGTGAAGGGTTGCTTTCCAGTATATCTATCGTTGCATTTTGGCCTAACACTAATCGTGCAAGTTATGAAGCTTTTGGAAAAAATAAGGGTGGTATTTTACAGAATCGAAATAGGCTTTGTTCGTATGGGAAAGAGTTTACTTTGCATTCTTATATTGGAAAGTCCAAGTTCACTATGGCAAGTACATCACAATTCAAGAAGTTGATCAATGCTAGTGGAAAGGTTGTTCTTTCATTGTTGGGTAGACAACAAGAGCATGAGGGAGTTGTGGTTGGAGCCATGTATGGGCTTCATTCACAAAAGGAGCAGCAAGAAGGGAAACAAATACACCAATGTTCCAAATTGCTTCTTGGGCCCAAATGATTGCACTCTCCTAGAGACCAAGCGCATGGAGTTTGGTTGATGCCTTCTAAGGCTTGTTTGAGTTATGCAACTTTCAATTCTTGTGATGTTGCATTTGGATCAGTTGGGATGACAGAACCTATGAGGATTGGTTCATATCAAATTGAGAGACATGTGGGCTTGAAGGAGTTGTCGCAAACTAAAGCCAAATGGAGTCTCATTGAGGACGTGTGAAAGGAAATTCCTTACTTGTTGAGTTCCAAGGCTTTTGAGGACCAAAATCCTCCTTATTAGGAAGGTATGATTCATAAAATGGCTCAAAGATGTTGCAACACTAGGATCATTTTTGTCATTATCAATCATAGGTTGTCATGTTTATCATCTTCAAGAGTTCATTGCTTTTTGGTGCAATGTGATATAGAAGGAATTGTACTCAAGTAGGAGTCATGTTTGGGATGACCAAAGCATTGTAACGATCCCTTGAAGTAGAGATACAATTGCCCAAAATAGTAGAAAACCAATTTTAGCGAAATCCTCCATTCCCTTAGGCAGCAAAAACAAAATCACCCCAATGAATTCAAAAATGCCACAACAAAAATGAAACCACCCCGACACAAGTGGTGAATTCATCACAATGAAAATAGTTAATGGATTGTGAAGTGTTTTTTACATTTTAATTTGTGTTTCCATCATTTGACCTTCCATCTTTGGCATTGGAGAGTTATAGTAAAGGAAAAAGTTTCATGTAAAATTTGTCAAAGAATTTGATACTCATTGTAATTCTTCATTTATTTCATTTTCATGGTTGTTGTATGTAGAAGAGCAAGGTTTTGATATTGCAAAGGCAAGTTGCAAGTGTTAGGAGATGGTTGTAAGTCCATAGTTGCAAGACTTGCACAAAACCCGGCGAGTAGTCTCGCGAGTTTTTCTTCATACTTGTGGAAAAACTCGCCATACTTTCGACCGTACGGCGAGTTTTCCAGAAGTACAACCCCGCCGCTAAAAAGCAATTTTAAGTTGTTTTTTTCATTCACTCTCTTCTCACACTCAGCAAAAAACCTCTCCAAGGCATTGTGCACTTATTTGCAGTGATTTTGCATCCAAAAGACAAGATTTGAAGGGCATTTACATTGAATTTAGAAGGCAAATTGGATTTCCAGGTAGGGTTTCTCATTTTTCTTGTTCTTTCTTTTTTTTTTTAAATTCTTCATTCTTGTTGGTTCTATGTTTAAAAATCATTTGATTGTAGTGTGAAAATGATTTAAATGCATTTAGATTCATCAAAACAAGATTTAGATTCATCAAAACAAGATTTTTTAATGATTTTTTCTGATTTTTTAACATATTTTGCTGATTTTTTCATTTTTTTTAAATTTTCTTTAAACCCTAGTTTTTTTTTTTTGTTTTGAATGATTGAATCCTCTTTTTTGTTGAATAACATGCTTACAATCTTAGATTAGCTTAATTTTTTACTAGTTTGAAGTCATTTTCATATTTTTTACATTTTTTCACATTTTTTTGAAACCCTAGTTTTTATTTTTTATTTTTAAATCCAATTTTTTTGTTATGAAAATGTTTAGATTTAGAATCTAGTGATAGATTTTTAGTAATTTAAACTTAAAGTAATCTCTTTTGATTTAATCTAATTTAGTTTGTTTTTAAATTTTCTATCAAAAACTAACAAGTTGTGCTATGACTTTCACTTTGTGTAGGTTAATAATTAATTGATAATGGCTTCTGAACCCACTTCTGCCTCAGGCTCTGCCCCATCCGTGCCTGCGGACTTTGTAGGTAAACGTCCTCCAGGAGCTAGAGATCCTGCTTGGAAGTATGCTTATCTAGGACCCATACCTGGCACAGTATATTGCATTCCATGTAAAAAAGTATATCGTGGGGGCATCAATCGCCTCAAGTACCACCTTGCAGGCATCCCTCAACGTGATGCTAAGGAATGTCCTCATACAACAGAGGAAATAAAAAGACAAATGAATGCCATACTTTCAGCTGCAGAAGAAAAAAAAATGAAAAGAGAGATGGCAAGAGCAGCAATGCAAGCAACCATTGCCTCTTCTCAAGGTGTTCCAATTGAGTCAGATGATGATTATGATGTTACTCAGGAGATTCAGGAGATAGTGGGCTCTCTTCGTGGCCCACGTGTGCGAAGGTCAAGGCAACCCATTGGCACCTCAACCTCCATCCCTTCATCTTCCTCTAGTAGAGCACCAGGGGCAAGGGCAGCTACAGGACCTACACCGACACGGTTGGATAGTTTTTTTGTGCCTAGAAACACAACTGGTGCACAACCTTCCTTAGAGGCGACTGGATGGAATAGGGAGGTGCATGAGCAAGCAGACATTGCTTGTGCAGATTTTTGGTATTTTAACAATATTGCTTTCAATGTGGCGAGTTCTCCTTACTGGCACAATTTGGTCACCGCATTGACAGTTGCAGGAAAAGGCTACAAGGCGCCTTCTCGCACGGACTTGAGTGGGAGGTTAGTTTATGTTATTTAATTTATGTTTTTTAAGTTTAATTTATGATGAATTTAAGCTATTTTTTTGTTTACAAATTAAAATTGTGTACTTAATTTCACTTTGTACTTGTAGGTTGCTTACTAATGCAACTGAAAGGGCAAGGGCAGCAGTAGAGGAGCAAAAAGAAAAATGGCAAAAATATGGTTGCTCTATTCTTTCTGATGGGTGGACGGATGGAAAAAACCATACCATCATTAATTTTTTGGTTGCATGCAAAGAAGAGGTGGTGTTTTTAAAATCAGTTGATGCCTCCCACATTGTAAAAAGTGCAGAAAATTTGGCTAAGATGTTGGAGGGAGTTTGCATGGAGGTGGGGATTGCAAATGTTGTGCAAATCATAACTGATAATGCAGCAGCATATGTGGCAGCAGGAAGACTTCTCCAAGATAAACACCCCTCAATTTTTTGGACACCATGTGCAGCTCATGTCCTTGACCTTCTTTTGGAGGACATAGGAAAACTAGATTGGGTCACACCAATTGTAGAGGACGCGAGGAGAATCACTAAATATATCTACAATCACCCTTGGGTTCTTCGCTTGATGAGGGAGCACACCCATGGGAAAGAATTGGTGAGCCTAGGTGTCACAAGGTTTGCAACAATCTTCTTAACGTTGCAAAGCATTCTTGGTTCTTTGACGGCTTTAAAACAAATGTTTGTGAGTAAATCATGGGATGACTCAACCTATTCAAAGAAGCCGGATGGAGATAACGTGTCAAGAATTGTGTTTGATGCTGAATTTGCAAAAAAGGCTGCAGAGATTGTGAAGGTAACTTCAATTTCAAAACTTTGAATTTGAATTCAAATTGAATAAATTTTTTGATGTCTTTCATTGTAAATTTGAAACTCTAATCTTTTTGCATTTTTATATTGTAATTTGTAGCTTTCAGAGCCCTTGGTTAGAGTGCTCCGCTTGGTGGATGGGGATAAAATCCCAATGGGATATCTTTATGAGGCCATGGATAGGGCCAAGGAGGCTATAAAAAATTATTATAAAGGGGACAGCCTCAAATTTGATCCCATTTGGGAGATTATTGACAGGAGGTGGAACCATCAACTCCACCAACCCCTCCATGCAGCAGGCTACTTCTTGAACCCTCATTTCTTCCATTCAAGCACCTACTCAGATCCTACTGGAGAGGTTATGGAGGGACTCATGAAGTGCATTCAGAGAATGTCACCTGACCTTGATGCAGGAGACCTTGTTGTTAATGAAATCCAAAGTTATAGAGAAAAAAGGGGTGAACTCTTCTCTTTAGAGCTAGCAAAGAGAGCAATACACAATCAACCACCAGGTATAAATTTTGAAATTTACAAGTTACAAATATTGATAATTTGATAAAATATGTTTTCAAATTTCAACTTTTGAGTTTTGACTTTCCTTTCTAAGTTTCTAGGTTCTCTTCTAACTCTTAATTTGTTTTTTGTAGATGTTTGGTGGTCAAATTGGGGTGGAAATACCCCACATCTCCAGCAATTTTCCCTCCGTGTCTTATCGCAGCCTTGTAGCTCTTCCAATTGTGAGCGCAATTGGAGCTTGTTTGAGGCCATCCACACAAAGAAAAGGAACAAACTAGCTCAGAAACGCCTGAATGACCTTGTGTATGTGCAATATAATCTTCGGCTGCGCAAAAAACAAGTTAAGGAGATATCAGATGATCCAATTGATTTGGATGAGATAGATCCATACAATGATTGGATAGGGCAAGATGAGCAACCTCCATTGTTTTCTGACAATGAGATTTATGACTTTGAGCGACAAGCAATGGAGGACGAGGGTGGATTTGCATTCTCATTGGATGACATTGAGGATGATCCTGAGGAGGAGTCATTGGCAGTGCCAGAGCCACCGGTAGTAGCCTCTGCATCCAGGATGGAGGTTGAGGAGCCACAGCAGATGCCTACAACTACAGCCGCTCCCGTAGTGAGAACACTGAGAAATACTAGACATGGGAAGAGGAAGATGTGAATTTGTAAAAGCTGAAATATATTAATGTTGTATTTACTTTCAGTTTTACAAAAACAATTTGCTATTTTCATTTTGTTTCAAACTATTAGTATACTATCAGCGTATTGAGCATTCCACATGGGGATGCAATTTTGTATCTAATTTTCTTTCAAATCAATCAAATATAACTAGACTCAGCTTGTTTCTTCTATGTACTCATTTTATTGACTCATTGGATGCATCTTATCATT
This sequence comes from Sequoia sempervirens, assembly GCA_007258455.2. Taxonomy (NCBI): domain Eukaryota; kingdom Viridiplantae; phylum Streptophyta; class Pinopsida; order Cupressales; family Cupressaceae; genus Sequoia; species Sequoia sempervirens. The sequence continues at coordinate 384,694,750 of VDFB02000017.1, forward strand.
GAATTTTGCAAAAAAAATGTGATTTTAATGAAGTTTAAGCAATTTTTTAAGTTGCCGAGTTTTTTCCGTACCGTATTTTCCGGGCTTGGCGAGTTTTTGCATTTGGCGAGTTTTGCAACTATGGTTGTAACCATCGTGAAGCTACACTAGAGAGGCATCATAACCATACTTTGAAAACTCATGACTTGCAAAAACTCAATTTTGACTCAAACTCAATGACTTGCAAATTAAAAAATAGCATTTTCTTCTTTAGTGTATCAATCCAAATGTGTGCCTATACAAGTGTTGACATTATTTTTGTTATGGTTGGACTCGAGTAAAAGTCATTGCATGTTTATGGCAAGCCTAGGTTCGAATGCAAGTGGATTGCCAAGAATTCAACCTTGGGACATGTGAAAGCCCCTAAGGTGTTGTTTGTCTAGGGCTATAATGATGTTTACACTATTGTGGTTATCAATTGCACTTTTGTAAAGGTTGTGGGCACTCATGGCACCAAATGGTAACTCATTCTCCTTGCAAGAAGAGGCAACAATGTTGAGCACCCAAAGCAAATCATGACTCTTGCCAAAAATGAGTATGCTTACATTAGGCAATTGTGCTATTATTATCTTTACCATGGGATTTTTTACACTCGCAAACTACAGTGCTAATGCTAGATGAATCTAATCCACAATCTCACCAAGTACACACGATTATTCACGTGGACTCATGGCAAAGTTGTGAATCAGACTCACACTAAGCTACAAGTTAGTCTATTGGCAATTTCCTCAAGAGCAAAAAACATTGTGAGTTGTGTGACTATTATGCAAATTTTGAAACTATGATTGTTACACTTGTAAAGACTAGGAGATAGTGGTATGAGAAGCTTATGCTCACTCTTCTAAAGAGTTCTCTCCTTTTGAGAGATTATCTAGGTATAATTAATGTGTTTCCAATTTATGTGTGTCTTTTACATTATTTGTTTTGATTATGCTTTCACAGACCTAATGAACATATTATATTGTTAACATAATGCAAAAGTCCTAAGCTAAATGCCCATAGGAATCAACCCAAAAAATGAAAGATGCCACAATCTAAGCATACACCTTGTTTTCTGACAATCTATTGAAAAATGGAAGAGCATATAGATTTCTAAAAAAAACTAAACCATGACTGCAACAAAATAAATATAGAATAATAATAATTGATTCAAGATTTTAGTACATTCACTCTTTGTTGATAACTTTTACATTGGTGCAATATGGCTTTGTAAACCTTTATTTCCCACAAATAACTTCCTAAACTTCCTCAACCAGAAGAAAACTAACTACATACTAGTAATATCTATTTATAAAGTAACATTTATTATTTATTTATTTATTAATTATTAACCTTATTTACTTATATTAAAATGTAATATTCCAACATTCCCCACATTATTACATCAATCCAAACAAAGGACAAAACATTGCATGGACTGAACAAAGAAGTCCATCTGAAAACCTTGATGAAGTGCTTCCACAAATTTTCCTCGCTCACCCAAGACACACCAAAATGAACCCATCAGCGGGTATCTTGACTATCAAACCTACAAATCCTCTATACATATGAGAGACGATCCTCCATGCACAATGAGAGAACAACTCTCCTTTGAGATTCCATCACTTCTCCAAGTTTGTCAAAATATCTCCTCTAGTGCCTACATATGAGAGAACAACTCTCCTCCAAGGGTCCTGTTGGTGTACGTTTTATCATCCACTGAACACACAGAATAAAATGTCCAAAGACACTATATCCTCTCTTGAAAAACCACCGCGTACTAAGATTGCAAGAAGATCATATGGCAATTCCAAGGTTTCTTTTTTGAGGTCTTGACATGTGGATAAGCTCAATGGGCATTGTGATTTGTTGGTAATGCACAAAGGGACTTACGTTAAAGAATTCTTCACAAGTCTGGGATTTAGGCGGATTTATCATTAAAAGCTTCTTCAATGGGAACTTTCAATTTGGATCTTAAAAAAAGGGCAAAAAGATAAGGGTTTAGAGGGTCTATTCTACGCCTAAGAATTTAAGAGACAGTAAAGATTCGGTGAAAGGAATAACCACGCTTTGTTTCGCCTCCCTGGGACAACTACGCAAAGTGGGTGCAATCTTCAAGGGGTGTGATTATAATTTTCAAGCCTCAAATGAGACCGAAGTTAAGCTTCCACAATTACAAGCTCAGGCTAACTTTATGCATCGAATGCAAATCATCCATCCGAAGAAAGTATGAGCAATATTTCACCATTGAATCTATACGATCAATCTCTCATTCACTTAACCAATATTCAAAGCAAATTCTACTTAATTTAATTCTAACTCTAATCTACGGTAGAAGAAGCTATGCAACCTTGCTTACTACTTGACAATAAAATTTATTCAAAGCAAATCATGCATAAGAGCTTTTATTATCGGAAATAGTCTCAATGCAACAATTTCATATACTGTCTCCACACAAATGAAAGTGAGAGATCCCCAGTTTAAATAGCGTTTTCAAAATGAAATGAAAGGCCAAGATTAAATCAACATCGATGGCCAAGATTAATACAACCCAACCCTAATTAGGGTTTCCCAAAATAACATTAGTTGACAACCAGTAAACAAGCAGTAATAGCCAGTGAAGTGGCAGTTGGAGCTATTATTAAGGAGAGGTGTCCCTATCTTCTTGGGCAGCATTGTGCTCAATGACCCTGGACACGACCATGACAACTTCCTCCATTGTGACTGGCGGCAGCATGCTTATCCGGAATTCAAGTCCATTCAAGTCCTCAGCACATTTGGCGAAGGTGCTCTCCCAATCCGCCTCCTGCCTCACAAAATCATTCTGGATGGCCAAGAGATTTGCCACTTTAGGAAAACCCTGTCTCAGAATTGGTCTAGTAGCCGAGAAGAAAACCTCCTGAACCTTACGCTTCAACCTCTCCAACTGCATGTTGTTTTCCCGGACAACCTCTCGGTCAAACATATCTGCAGCTATCATATAAATCTTCTCCCGAATTTCTTTAACTTGCTCTTCAACTCTAAGCCCATCCGCCTTTGCCTTCTCCAGAATCTCTCTCCGTATAGTCACTACCCAAAACCAATGGTGAAAATCATAAGCTGCTCCTGCAGCAATCACCTTTCCTTCAACCAACTCTTCCCTTGGAACACCCTTCAGGACCTTGAGGCATGGAATGAGCCTCTCCTGAATATCTGGAAGGTTGTCCCAAGCCTCCGCCATGTCAACCAGTCTAGAAAGAAGAGAAAAGTTTGCCCGTAGGTGAGTGCCAATTTCTCCATGAATGAGGCTGCTTTCGTGCCCTTGCTTACCATCCATTCTTGAGCCTCCTTGGCCGTGACCATCCCTTACTCTACGTCCTTGGCTATCTCCTGCGAAGAATTGAGAAGAGGAGCTACCGCATCACCCTGATCAAGTGGCTAGGTCAGATGCTGTATATACTCCTTCAGGCGTTCAACCTCCCTTTTATATTCCTTTTTCGCCACCTCTTTTTCCAGTCTCGCTTTGATAGTTGAGACAGAATTATCTAGTTCTTCCACTTCCTAGCCTTTTGTGGTTGGGCCAAGGTCTATAGTGGTTATGGCATAATCTTTGGGAGTGATCTCATCTTGTGGCTTGTCCACTGTTGGTACTACGACGTGTATGGAATAGCTGCCTGCCTCATCCCTCTGAATGGTAGAAGATTTCTTGGCAGGTTTCTTAATTGCAACCTGTTCCAACCTTGCCAAGAAATCTGCAGTATCATCTTCCTCTTGGGCCTCTCCTGGTGCCTGAATCTTCATTCTCTCTATCAGCCAATCCAGAATGGTGGGCTGCTCAATGCCATCTTCCTCCTGAACATTCTCTTCGTTTGGAATATCCAAGACTCCTTTGAGGGCGGAAATCATTCCCTCTTCGAAGTCATCATTTTGGACTTTCGTCTCATTATCTGAACCTAATATTTTTGTGCCCGTAGGTGATGAGGGCTCCTCGTTATCCAGTTGAATAGGCTCATTGTTCTCTTATTGAACCTCAAAAGGTCTCATCATTTCGGCCAAGGATTCATCTGCGGTGGCCACCAGCTCGTCAATATTCCGAGACGCCGCGAAGCGAGATGGTTCTCCCCTCTATCTTTTCTGGACAGGCTCTATACTTGGAACTACTTCCTTCCTCTTCTCGCCAATCTCAACCAAATCTTGATGGGATGCGCTAGCATTGGAGGAGTACGACTCCGTCTCGCAAAGTAAATCATACGTGAGCGTTATTCTTTTCTGTCTCATCTCCTAGACATGATGGTCGACCCACCACTGAGAGTACTTGGTCACTGGTCTCATCAAGGTTGCCAAATACGAGTGCTCAGGCTCTGACCACTTAACAGGAGGAAGAGGTCAACTCTCCTCGAAGCGCAGCTGGACATAATTCCCATCGTCCTGCAACTGATCAGGCACTCGGCAAAGTTCGATCACCCTCATGAAGTCAACTGGCATTCTAGACCATAATCTTCTCCTGACCTCATATTCATCAGCGACGTTCGCCCAGAAGTCCTCCAATTCCACTCTGTGCTTATACCTTCTCCCATCCACTGTCCGGATATGGTGATGTGGATCAAAATTGGCCCTGGACTTATAGGCTGTGAACGGGTACCACTGCATTTCCAGCCTGGCGCTCTCAACTGCTTGCGTTGACGAACAGGATTCTAACATATTCCCGATAAAGAATGGGAATGTAACAGCCGCATTCTTACTCGGCCTTTGGATGTTCTGGTATTCTTCCAGCTGCCTCAGGACTTCAAGCAGGATCATTCGATTTGTTGGATAGATAGGCAACTTGTAGGGATTTCCAATGAATTCCTGGATCCTGACATATGTAAATTTTGGAAACTGGATAAACCAGGATCCGTATTTACTGATCAAACTCTTTGCCTCATGACTCAACCTTTGATGCACTCCTCCTTGAAGTGTCCTTGTGATATACATTAAGAACGCATCGTGCACCCACTTGAAATGAGATTTCTTCCTTAGCTGAAGCTGCGGGTAGCAGTCATAAGGCCTGAGTTCATTTTCTTCGTTGCCAACTTTGCCTTTGCAAACTAGTCCTAGGTATTTATATGACCTGGCCAATAAATAGACAATATACGAGCTCATGTGAAAAGACTTAGTCTTTTCCAAATTGACCAATTGCCCGTGAAGATTGTTACTTATCATTCGAGACCAGTTGAACATCTTTACGCTGGAAGTGATTTCATCTATGAAGTAATACATCCAATTTTCAAAATATGCACCTTGTGGGTTGCCAGCTATTCTATTCAGCATCAAAATGATGTCCCCATAGTCTTCTTTAAAGTCTGTCCGGCGTGGCCTCTTAGGCATCTTCTTTATTGACATTTTAGGCTTCTCCAGCCATGCCTTATTAATATTTGTGGCGCATAATTCTGGCTGGCTGTCATATAATCCCTTGGCTTCCTCCTTGGTTTTGTAGGTGGTATGGGAATGTGTTGGGATACCAAATGTCTCTTGTATGGCTACCTCGCCTAGGTGAGCCAGAATCCTTCCGCCAGGTGCAATGATTTGTCTTTTCTGAGCATCATAGTGGATGGCACATTCTACCATTAATTCAGCACAGTCCATCGCAGGTGGGAATCCAGCTGCCTGAAAAATCCCATTTCTCACCATTCGTCTGGCAATTGGTGTCGGAAGTCCGTCCTGTCCATATACTCTTTTCTTGAACTCTATGAAGTCAACATGTCCCAGATCAGTGTCTGCAACATTTTTCCACTTTGAATTTATTTTCAACTCTTGCTGTGCGCCTTTGCTGGCAAACTTCATTGGCCCCTTCTTCGATGATTCGCCCATCGTGGTCATCAACCTGCAGTCAAAAATATTAACATTAATACGAAGACTTTTTAAAATAATTTATTTTCGTGCCTTGTGTTCTAATATTTTACTTTCAGCTTATTAAATAATTAAACTTCTGCGAAAAAGCAAGCTGAAAGTAAATGATTTTAATTGAAATTTGGCCAGAGCTTAGCCAAGATGAAAAAGATAGAAAGAGAATGGCAAATTTATCCAATTGAACTTCAAACCTCAGGAAAGAACTTTTGGCTGCAGATCAGATTTAAACTTTGAGGATTTAACCAAAAAGCAAGTGACAAAGTGCGCCTCTCTTGCACAGAAATTCGACTTCAGCAAATAAATCCTTTCCTTCCTCGAGAAAAATTCTTCTTCAGCAATGAAAATTACTTCTTCCTTTGAGAAAATCGATCTTGCCTGCAGAAGGATTGATCGTCTTAGAATTTCGAGAGATTAACTTCTCTTCAGCTGTGTCTGTGAAAAATGAGTTGCTGAAACTCATTATAATGCTGAAGAACTTGATTTGTTTTAGCAACTGCCTTCTTCTCTCTCGATTTTGATTTGTTTTCTCTTCTTCATACAGGCAAGTTTCCATTATTTTTCGAAAAAACTCCATGGCGATCTTATCCAGGCAAATCTCTTTGATTTTCCAAAATTCGATTTTTGCTTTTAGATGTTTATCTTTAATTTTCGAATTTTTGAAAAAAACATTAAATGTCCAATTAAATTCGATTTTTCCAAATTTTAAATCATTGGCAAATTTAATTTTTGGATTTTATCTTTGTCCGACGCAATTTATTTTCCTTCGATACACGTCTGGCGAATTTTATTTTGTCCAAGGCGTTTTAAATTTCTAAGTATTTGGAAATAAATTATTAAAATATTAAAATATTTTAATTTATTTCTAACCTGTTCGTGTTGGACCCATGGCCATTTTGATTTTTCTCCTTTTTTCCTTGGCTAAAAGTTTATTTTCCAAATTTACTTCAATTTTCGTCTAGCCAAGTCAAAATTTTAGCCATTTCGTCGACAAATGTTACGCCAGATCCTTATTTTCTCCTGCCATGGCGGACTTTGAATTGTGTTGGGCACATTTTCTTATGCCAAAATCAAATTTTCTCTTGCTCGAACGAATTTCTCTAGGCAAAGTTTGTGTTTGGACGTCTTCCTTAGGCAAAATTCCATGACACTTGACAATTTTTTTATCCTTTCTAGCCAAGGGCGGACTTTCCTGCCTCTTTGCCATGTGCATTTTTCTCTGTATACTTGGCTAACTTCATCAACTTTTCTCTAGACATCCATACTTAGGCGAATTTTTAATCATTCTCCTCTTCTCATGCTAGGCGGACTTCACACTTCCTTTACCATGGCGTAGGCGGACTTCCTTAAGTCCTTTCCACTTTCCATCAAGGCATGGCGGACTTTCTCAAGCATTTTCCTTTCACACTTAGTCAAAATTCGCAATTCTCTCCTTTTAAACATTAAAATACTTAAGCCAAAATTTCAATTTTTCTCCCCTTCTAGGCCTCCATACTTAGGAAAATTTCGGATTTTTTCTTCCCAGGCCTCAAACACTTAGCAAAAATTTTAATTTTTTCCTTCCTTATGCCTAGGCGGACTTCCCAAGTGTTTTTCCAAGTCAAGGGCGGACTTTCTAAGTACTTTGCCATCCTCCTCGAGGCTTGGGCGGACTTTCCACACATCTTGCCAAAGCTGGGCAGAGTTTGGAAGGGTCTTGCCAAGTCTAAGCGGAGTTTGGAAGGTCCTTGCCAAGTCCCTTATTTTAAGGGCCGACCTCTATGCCATGTCTTGCCATCTTTCCCCAAGGTTTGGCAGACTTTAGAAGGTCTTTGTCATTTTTTTCTTGACTAAGGGCGGACTTCATACTTCTTTTACTCTATCCCTTAAAAGTAGGGCCAACCTCATTCATGGTTGAACACGTTGCTTGAAGGCAAATTTTCCAGACTTAGACAAAATTTTATCATGAACTTCATGCCCTTTGGTTGATTTCTTGGTGATTTTCCTCATGATTTTGACTGATTTTTCAATGATTTTTCCAGATTTTCATGCTTTTGGGGTTGATTTTTCTTAGATTTTGACTGATTTTTTCCATGCTTTTCCTGATTTTTCACTTTGATTTTTTGATTTTTACTTTGATTTTTCAATGATTTTTTGATTTTTCATGCTTTTTGGATCTAAAGATGGAAAGTTGACTCACTGACCAGGTTGACTTTCTAAAAATAGAAAAAGCAAAATCCCTAAAAAATAGGGAACCCTATTTAGTCCAAAAATGCCAAAAATGAAAAAACGAAAAAGCAAAAAAGCAGATTCCCTAAAAAATAGGAAGTGTCAGAATTGGCCGAAAGCACAGGCGATCCTCGTCTCTCGGGCCTTCTAAGCACTTTTGTGACGTTTAGGCACTGATTCAAGCATGGATTATTGACTTGGCTCGGATGACTCTCAGAAGACTGACTTGAAACTCTGAAAGAGGTGACCTCATGAAACCGTTGCACGGAGACAAAACCCTAAAAACTAGCAGACAACTTGGGGTCCCCATTTGCAATGGGGCGATGTGTGAAAAGGTCACAACAGGTCCACTTCCCTGTAATGTCCCCATTTTTAGCACTACATTTTTCAGTGATTGCTGGCCTATCCCCGGTGTGCTGTAGGCTAGTCAAAAGCAGAATTAGGGTTTCCGGCTACTTGATGGTTTCTTCTGAAGATTCTGGGGTTTGCATGTTGGAGTTTGGTTGTTTGGATTCTAGATTCCTTCTGGGTTTTCAGAGAGATTCGTAGTGGTATGACATGCAACTGCGTCAGGCAACCTTTCCAGACTTACTATTTTTAGTAAGTTATGGCGGCTACATCAGGGAGTTTGAGATTTTGGATTACGGTTTCTTTCTGGGTTTTCAGAAAGCTTTGCAATGGTATCGCATGCACTTTGATTCGAGCAACTTTCTGAATTTACTATTTTTAGTAAATTCTATTTTTAGCAGTGTTTCAATGGGCATCAGCTCAGCAGACTCTCCTCTTTAGGCAGTTCAGTTGATAGTGTTGATTTTGGCTTGAAGGAAAATTTATTGAGGGATATTGAATTATTTAAGTGCTAAGGTTATATTTTAATGTTATATTTTCACATTAACCCCTTGGCCTAGCTTCATAACTTCAAGTTGTGTTTAAAAAAGGGGACTTTGAGGGGTGGACTCCTCATCAGGAGGCCATTTAAATTATTCTTAAGGTTGAAAAGATGCCTTGAAGATTGGGACGCCAACTTTGATGAAGAATATTATTTTATTAAAAAAAATTGTGCCTCTCTTGAGTTGGATGCATTTGTGAAGGAGGGAAAATCAATTCAAATTTTCAATTGACTTCTTGAGATTTTGGTCACACCTTCTAGAAGCCTCTAGAGGATCTTCACAAAGTTATTTAAGGAGGCTCTTGTTCTTCATTTGGATCATCCATGAGAAAATATATCGTTATGCTGCCGAAATGGTGAGTGAAGGCTTCGAGGAATGCATACCTCCTAGTGTGTTACTTGGTTTCTTGCTTGAGAGATAGCAACTAATCAAGCGTGAGACTATTCTTGATACAGAAAAACAGATGGAGCTTATTGTGGAGATGTCTTTAACAGATTTCTAATATTTTGGAGTGTTTTTACAGTTTATTGTTTGCTGGTTTGAGTGTTGGCTGTAGGTGTTTTTGGCTCGTAACTCCTTGAGCGATTTTCTGATGGTTCTGTGTATTGATCCCATGGTTGAGTCTCCCCTAGGTGCCCCTTATTGCTGAGTTGCAGATTTTTTAGTGGAGTTTTGGATTTATTCTTGCAGGTCGCCCCTCTTGGGAGGCCCTTCTTTGTGCTGGAGGAGTCCTTTGAGCATAAAAAAATAAATAACTATAGTTTGCAGTTGTTTCATGATCTCTTCTTGGTCGCCTTTCACTTAGGAGTCTATTGCATCTTGTCTCATGTTATTTGAAGTGATATGGAGTGAGTTACAAGCATTTTAGTGAGTCTTGATGTTGCTGATTTGAGCATTTTCTATTGCTGATTTGAGCATTTTCTGTAGCTGGTCTGTTATATCAGATTTTAGGAGTTTGTCTTTTTGTTGTTGGGTTGGTGTGGAGTGAGTCATTTGATGTTCGGGTGTTATTCTACTTATTTACAGCTTTGATATCTCTCTAATACAATGTTCTCGCGGACATTCACTCTCATTGTAAGGCTGCTACAGTAGTACTGTTCAGCCATCATTCTTATCTTGCAAAGTTTCATTGTATTTTCCCACATTGTGGAAGAAACTGGCCTCGCCATCTGATTGTACTCCATTTTTATACTGCTGATCGGCTTAGCTGTCATAATGCATTAGATCCCCACTGCCATATGGTAGCACCTCACCCAGCTCGGGTTTGAGTGCACATTCTTGGCTTGGGTTACTTTCAATATTGCAATTACTTTCCAACAGATCCCCAGTGCCATATGGTAGCACCTCACCCACCTCGGGTTTGAGTGCACATTCTTGGCTTGGGTTACTTTCAACATTGCAATTACTTTCCAGCAGATCCCCACTGCCATATGGTAGCATCTTACCCACCTAGGGTTTGAGTGCACATGCTTGGCTTGGGTTACTTCAACATTGCATTTACTTTCAGTAGATCCTCGGTGCCATATGACAACACCTCTCCCATTTCAGAGTTGAGTGTGCATCCTTGGCGTAGAGTTACATTCCAACAGTTGTTTTGGATTTGGGCTAACCTTAGCAGATTCTTGTTTGTATTGAGTTGTTCATTGAAAAATCGGAAAAAATTTGTCCGGTTCTTTACATTCCCTATGAAAGTGTCAATATCCCTCCTCCAATGCCATGAGAACCAAATCCCTCCTCTAGTGTACAAAAGAAACAAAACCAATGTAGATACACTAATCCCATCCTATTTTTGAGATTACACTATCCACAAGTTTTGCCAAAAAATGCCAAGGCCCCCATTACTCCATGAAGGGACACAAAGTGAAACCAGTGCTTCTCGTGCAAAGTATCATCTCTGAGCGAGAAACTAGCTCGAGATGATAAAAATCCTCCAACCTTCAATACCTCCAATGTGATCTTTCCTTACACTATATCCATTTGACATTGCATTACATTCTCCAATAGCAAAAGTAGGTGAGTTTTGAAATCTTTATCAGGCATAGCATGGATGGCTTTGAGAACACAAACATTTGGTGACATAATGAAACTAAACATAGAGGTGTTGGTTCCCACCAATAATGCACCTTTTACATTATAGTGCAAACAAAAAAAATCCTTGTAATTCCTTGTGCACCTTAAAGATTCAAAAATAATTACTCCCCAATAGCACAACTCTTCAACACAAAAAAAAATACTTGGTAGGCTTTGAACTAGCAACCTTCAAAGTCATATCAACATTTTCATTTATGCTTAGATAGCTATTTGTATCCTCTTTCAACATTTTTTTTAAACAAATCATTTTGTGCATACCTTACTATCATTGAATTCTATGATATCTTGTTGAAGCATTTTAGCAAACAGTTTGAATGCCTTCAGGCGGCACCTATTTCTTTTGGCATTATGTCAAACAGTTCACATGCTTAGTGCCTTCCCTGCTGAGTGCAGCCTTTGATTTATTGCCTAGACTTCTAATTTATTTCCAAGAGATCTGCTCAATAATTAATCTCATCAAACTTTTTATTCAAATAGAAAGAATTAATCTAATACAAATCATTGGAATATACAGCAATGAAATCTGCATCCTGGAATGTCCTAGGCACCCTGCAAATGACAAACAGATCATCCTTCTGGTGATGGACGTTCTACACTGTCCTATCATTCCACACTTGAGGGTTTTCATCCCCAAGGCTGTAAACAAATGCCTTGAGTGCTAACGATATCTCCAACTCCAGTGATCCCCGATCAATGGAAATCAATTCCATAATTAGTGGCACTTAATTGTTAACTCATCCCTCCCCAAACATAAGTACTAACTGACCAACAACTTCCGTGTTTTGCTACTTGTGCTATCTGGGAACTTAATCTCCTTATTCCAGCTGAAGACTCACTCCTAACAACTAATTGTCAACAAAACCTTTAATTCCTAATCAACTGAGACAAAATTCCCATTCAGTGCTCAGATTAAAAGGAGGACATTACATATAACCAATTACGGTAGACGATTCAATGTTTTGAAGGTGTTCGCAAGGTGGTCTAAATGAAATCCGTAAGTTGATGACTCACAAATGGTATAACCATTGGAGTTTTCAGATCATCAATGTCAAAGGCTTTTGGATGGAAATTTGCACTACCTTCTAACAAGGACCTTGAAAGATCCCATAGTAAGAAATATGTCCCAGCTCTTTCAAGATTTCCCCTTGAGGCACTATTAAAGTTTAGCTCGATTGATCTCCTTGGCAGAGGCATCCATTTCACTTGTTTCTGTGTCAATGCAACTCCTAAGTTATCAATATAGGTACAGTGATTCGGGTACACTTGCATGACAAAAAAACATTGGGGTTGGGCATATTTTGGGTATGTCTGTAGTATGTACTATATGAATATCTATAAGCCTAGTATAATCAAGTGAAAATTTGTCTAGTGTTGTAGTTGTCCACCCTGATAGACATATATGTAAAATGTGAAAGCATTCAAAGACACATGATTTTTTATCTAAAAAAAATTTTGTTTATTGTGGAGTGTGATAGAATAGGATGTGGCACTAAATAGTGTTCTTTACAAGTTTGTAAGTATTTTGGAGGAGTTGTCTCTATGATTTTGAGTCTCATGGAATGATATTACGAAACTGTTTTGGGATTTGAAAATTTAGTATTGCTTACAAAATACCAAGCCTCAGTAAGCTTTGAGCAAATGTAATAGGCAGGTGTAAATCGAGAAATATTACCTTCTTGAAGCATTGGAAACAGGATTTTAGCTCACCAAAACTAAAATGAGAAATATTAGTTTGTTGTGGTTATGGCATTCTTGATAGACAAGTAGCAGGATATATGAGGCACACATTATCCCAATTTGAGATGGTTTCTTCATTCTTGGACTGCAATCAATGTGGGTACACACAAAATGGTTCTGTTGAAAACATTTTGGATAGTTCTGATAAAATGCAACTGGGGGTGTAAAGTCTAATTCATCAAACCAAAAAATATGGTTAGGAGTTTTATCAATCCAAACAGTCTTGCCTTCAACTGTCATAAAAACAGCCTACTGTCTTCTACTGCCCAACTGCAAGACATTCAAAACATTACTAAGAATTAGGGGTTTACTAAGTGTTACAAAATAAAATGTGAGTCGGGATTCAGGGAAGAGCATAGAATAGATCATCTCTTCAGACAAGGGGTACAATACTCTTTGGATAGAAAAGCCTCTCAGATGGAGGGGCTTTCTCTAGATAAGCAATGTTCTGTTCTCTGGTGGAGCACTTTATCTGATATTGGCTACAAGGAGGTTGGTACTCTACCATGTAAATGCAGAATCAGGGACATACCAAAGATTGGATTTTGTGCATGCAATAAAACCAAGATGGCAGAGCTTATTGCTTTCATTCATATGTTGTTTCATTGATGCCAACATATTTTCTGTATAAGGTTAGGGTTAGATTTTCAAGTTGAAAAGTCAAACTTGAGGGTCAAAACAATTGATAAAAAACAGGTGCAAAAACCCGGGTACCCTCTGAAATCGCTCAAGGTAGCACATTTCTGTCCTGTCATCACCTGGTATGTTGATGGATGTACCCAGGCAATTTTGGGGCAGAAATTCAGTACCCTGTGCAATTCCACAGAGTACCTGAGCCCAATTCCATACCCACAACATTTTGTACCCATTTCCAGAGTATTTCCCAGCTGATTTAGTAACACACCTTATCTTTGTATTCCATTAAAGGAGGTTTGTCAGACATATATCAAATTTCATGGAAAAACTACATTTGTAACTTGTATCATTTCAAATTCAAACAAGTAAAATTGTGATAACAATCCAGATGTGTTTCTCTTGGCAGAATATACAATGTAGAGATCAACCAAAGAAAGAATTGATAAAAGGGGTTCCAAAACAGAAATACCTGTCTCAACAAATCTGCCAGTGTCCTGGGCAGTGCCTCAATGCTCTTTAAGATAATATAATATGGGAAAGGAAACGAATCCAAGTACTTGGAGAATGTAGGTACTCCGCCTGTGAATGATACAGACTGCAGAAAAGCATGTAACACAAGAATCAGATGCCAAAGAAATTGCTAAAAGAACATGTACAACTTAAAATCTAGCCACAATCTAGTGAAGTATTACTTGCACATTCAGTATCGATTCCTCTGGATTATCCAACACAATGAAGGCCAGTAGTTGTTTCCTACTCAAAGCATCCCTTACACAACGCTTCAAACTCTCCTGTATCATTAAAATGAAAACAATTTAGTGTATTAATTTGTGCTAAACATGCTATGTTAAACACCTTTGTAACTTAAAATTAATCTTAACTATCAGTCATGATTACCAACAAAAACAGAAGAAAGAAGAACTGAAGATAGAAGATAAACCAAGTGCCAATTAATGTATCAACCCTATGCTCATTTGGCACAGACTAAACCTTAAGGGATAAGGATTTCATAAACCTTAGAAGAATCCAGATAGCCTATCTACTGATAGTCAAAAAGAGATAAACTAGAGAGGAATAATGCCATTCATCTGTTGGGATTTATAATCTTGTCTAAGATTACAAACTCCAACATCTCCCCTTAAGCTTCAAGTAGGGACAATCTAAAACAGTCTCAATGATCTATCTCCATAGTCAACCTTGTTAGAGTTTGTAATCTTCTCCATGGACATTCTAATGAATTTTGGGCTAAGGGCTCATTTAGACCAGCCTCCTTTAAACATATGCCAGGTCAACCTCCTTTGAATTTGTGTATTGATATGTATATATACACATCCAGCCCATTGTTTAATCATCAAGTATCAAGTTCTCTAGTGTGCATCCTTCCCTTCCCAGCAGTTTACAGGCACCATCATATTTTTTCGTCTCCTTTTTCACATTGTTCTCATCTTGTTAAAGCTTAGTCTCTTCATTTCTAAGGTTTGAAATACCATCCAGGTTGCCCCCGGGATATCATTTGTTTGTTTTGATCTCCATTCGTTAGGTATGAGAAACAGGCAGGGAGAGGGCAGCATTATATAGTTACTCGCTATTAAAATAACTCCCCTCACCCCCCCACCAATTTAAGAGCTCGTATAGTCGATTGAAAGTTCACTTATGCACACAAAGTGGGACAGGGATTAGAATATGTAAGGGCAAAATAAGAAGGGTTTTCCAATGGAAAAAATTATGACATTCATTAGAGAACAAGAACACGTTGATGCTGTGAGTGAAAGAGCAAAATTAAGATCTTATCCTTTAGCAAATAGAACATCAATGAATTTAACTACAGATTCAGTAATGGCCTCTCAACATCCTTTGCACGTTGCATTTATGCCAATGGTCTTCCTTTCAACTTGGTGAGATCACCATATTGGCGTGAAATGTGATCAATAGTGCACCTTCTGGTTTCACAGGTCCTGGCTATGAAAAGGTGTGCACCTCCTTATTAGCAAGAGAAAAAAAAAATCAAGAGACATAACTCAAACCAATTAGGGATTCTTGGATTGAAACAAGAGTGTCTATTGTTTTTGATGGATGGAAAGATTGCAAAAACCGACCTTTAATAAATATTATTGCAATGTGCCCCAAAGGGGCAATGCTTTTTAAGGCAATTGATTGTGAGGGGCAAATCAAGGATGCAGAATTTATTGGTTTTCAGAGAGAAAAACAATAATAATATATTTTGTTATTTCATTCTCCCATTCCATCATTCAATACAATACATACTTATAGGAGTTTCAGTTCCTACATTATAGGAAGAACTCTCTAATTATTAGAATTGTTATAACAACTCAATCAAGCATACACTCATATAACAACATAATTCTATATTATCCTATAAATATGACTAACAAACCTAACAAACAATTTAATATTACTAACACTCATGTGAACACTAACATGTTTCCTAGCACCCCCCCTTAGTGTGAACATGGGGAGAAAGAACATCACACAAGTTAGAAATAGAATCGTATGCCTATGCATACTTTTAGGTTTGCATACTACTATTTGGATCTTTGCTGCGCATGATCACCTAAATACAAGAACTTATCCCACTTTCACTTCCAGTGAACTCATCACTAGCCAACCACACTCCCAAGAAGTCCGACAGTTAGAGGATCTTTGTAGCCAACTGCTCTCCTATACAACTGTTTACAATATCGATGATGTCCATATTCTCCTTCTTTCAAACTTTAACACCATGTTATTTAACTCACCGCCATTGTCACAAATTCTTTAGAAGAAGATTCAAACAAAAATGTCAAAGAAAATAGAATATGGGCATGCAAAACTATGGTGTGGCTGTAATACCCTATTGGTTTTCGGAGAGCAAAACAATAATAATAATATTTGTTATTTCATTCTCCCATTCCATCATTCAATACAATACATACTTATAGGAGTTTCAGTTCCTACATTATAGGAACAAATCTATAATTATTAGAGTTGTTTTAACAACTCAATCATGCATACACTCATATAACAACATAATTGTATATTATCCTATAAATATGACTAACAAACCTAACAAACAATTTAATATTACTAACACTCATGTGAACACTAACATAGTTTCCTAACAGAATTCATTTCTAAAATCCTCAATGAGTCCATAGATATAGTGGGTCCTGAAAATGTTGTTCAAATCATTACAAACAATGCAAAAAATGCAAGGCTACAGGCGCTTTGGTTGAGGAAAGGTATGAACACATTTTTTGGACACCATGCATCATACACTCCCTTAACTTGGTGATGCAAGCAATTGGCACTCAAATAGAGTAGGTGAAAGCTATATACCAAAAGGGTGAGGAGATCCAAATGTTTGTGGAAAACCACCATATGTCACAAAGCATTTTCAGGACTTTCTCGAATTGGAATTGTTCAAGGTAAAATTAATGTATTTTTTAATTTTATTTATGCCATGTATACTTATATAATATATTTTAATGTGTTATTAACTTATGTTTTACATGATCCTAGGTTGCTAAGACCTAATTTGATTCACACACAATCGTTTTGGGACAACTTGTGAAGGTGTGAAAGGCATTGGGTGCCATGGTTATTAGCAACCAATAGAGTATTTAGAAGTAATCAAGTTCAAAGAGGGCCCAAAAGGTCAAGTCATTGATCCTAGATGACTATTGGTGGGCTCGTGTGGACTATGTCTTGAGTTTCACCGAGCCTATCATGAGTATGAACTATGATAAGGTTTGTTGATACAAATCAACCATGCTTGGGGGAAATCTATGGCATTGACTCCATGATAGAAAAAATAAAGGTCATAATAGCACAAAAAGAGAATGACCCTGAAGAAAAAAAATTTCTAAGTGTTGAAAAAATCATTCATCATCGTTGGAACAAGATGAACACACCATTGCATCTCCTTGTATATGCATTGTCTCCCAAATAATATAGCGCATAGATACTTGCTTTGCTAGTGAGAACTCCACCATATAGAGATAGTGAAGTTGCTAATGGGTGCAAGCTGGCATTCAAAAGACTCTTATTAAATCCAAAAGAGGTGGAAAATGTTAGGACAGAGTTTGGCAAGTTCATCTCAAGACAAAATCATAGTATTTGTGCTATTCAAGACCAATATAGTGTAGATGCTCATACATGGTGGTACCACCACGGGCAAGATCATTTGTTCCTCCAGCCTCTTGCAATCAAGATTCTATCACAAGTAACTAATTTTTAATTTTTATTATTTAACATTTGTATTGTAGACTTTAGTACTTTACCATTCTTTAATTTATTTTGCTTTTTTTTTATTTTTAAATTTTAAATTGTTTTGGTTTTCTCTCCAATTTCAACAGTTTGCAAGTTCTTCTTTGGCTGAACCGAATTGGAGTACATACTCCTTTATCCACTTAGTGAAGTGTAACTGGTTGGAGCAGAAGACTTGGTTTATGTCCATTCCAACTTGCGTCTTCTATCACATTAGGTAGATGAGTACAAGGAAGGTTCAATGAAGTGCTGGGACATAGCCCCTGAGTGTGCCACCTTGGATGCATCTATTGCAAAGCTTGCTAGAGTCACTAGATGATGATGATGAGACTCGTACACATGATGCACCTAGTAGGAGTGCCAATCCATTTACTTGTGGTTCAAATGATGTTGAACCAAGCAATGACCTTGATCTAGATCCTTTTGATGATTGATGAAGATTGAAGACAATTATACAAACTTTTGATCGTATTTATTTCAATTTTGTAATTGTAATGATTTTCATTTGAATTGTGACTCTAGACATATATGATAAATGACATAATATTGAAAATTTGAACTATCAATTGCCATTTATCACTACCATTGATCATTGATTTAGTGATGATTGATGAAGTATCATACTATTAAATGTATCTTTTTAATTTTTTGCATATACATATTATAACAACCATACCCAATCCCGTACTAGAACTGGCAACTTAGATTAGAATTATCCCGATCTAAGAGATTTTAGAGAAAATTATACTCTCATCCACAACAATTGAATGAACTCAATCAATTGAAAATGAAGAAACCAAATTCTTTTGCGTAACTTGATTTTTAGAATTTTGTAAAAGAAGCAAACCTAATGAATGTTGTGTCTAAAAATGGGATATACACCTAGACAAATAAATGAGCGGGATTTACAAATATCTTAGTGTCTAGGTAAAATTCAATCCCATGAGATTCTAGAATCATCCATTTTCCTGATTTCAAGCTCAAATCATTACTAAGTGATTCTCTCAGTTATGGAGGATAGACTCCCCTTCAACTGCTCATTCAAATTTGACCAGATGTGGTTTAGAAGGGATGATCTCTTGGAACTCCTCCAATCTTGCTGGTCTAAAGTGGTTATACAAAAGGGGTCGAAGATGTTTAGTTTTACCAAAAAGCTATGCCATCTCAAAAAATGGCTCAAGGATTAGAATAAGCACTACTTCAAAAACATTTTCAAGGAAAAGGAGAGAATCAAACAAGAATTGGAAACAATCAATCAAAAGGTTATTGCTTCCAAAATGTTCCAGGCAGATTATATCAAAGAAAAGAAACAGATGGCACAACATGCAAAAATCTTAAAGAGAGATGATTTTTTTGGAAGTCTATATCAAGGGAGACTAGGCTAGTGGAAGGGGACTTGAATACTAAATTTTTCTATAATGGCTCAAAGGTTAGAAGACACCAAAATATGATCAATTCAATCAAATCATTTGATGGACTAGAAGTGACAAAAGTAAAGGAGATACAAAATAAGTTCAAAGATTTGTAGCCTGCAAATGGTGCTTTGGATGCATGGGGTATGAACAATCTTTTGGACAACATTCCATCTTTAGTCACAAACGAAAACTATTGAAAGCTCATGGTGCCCATTTCAGAAGATAAAGTGAAAAGAAAATTTTTTCACTAACACCCAAACAAGGTCCCTTGCTCGGATAGGTTTCCTACATGTTTTTATCAGAAATGTTAGGATATTGTTAGGAGAGAGGTGTGGGAAGTGATAGAAGACTAGTAAAAGTACAAAACAATATTGAAAGATCTAAACAATACAAGAATTGCACTTAATCCCAAGAAGATCAAGTGAAACTCATTTGTGGATTATTATCATATTTCTTTATGTAAGACAGTGTATAAAATAATTTCAAAGGTGATGCTGAATAGGGTGAAAGTTGTGCTTCCAAACATCATTTCTTCTTAACAAAGTGGTTTCACTCCAAGAAGAACAATAACAAATGGAAGCAATCGCACACAAAGCTATTTTTTCAATAGCTAGTTTGAACTAGAAATGCAAGGTTTATAAACTTGACATAAGTAAGGTTTACAACAAGGTTAGTTGGCTATTCCTACTGAGAATGTTGAAAGAGGTTGATTTTGGGCAGGAGTGGGTTGAGTGGATATTCAGCTACATATCCACTCCCAAGTTCTCTATTTTCATCAATTGTAACCATAGTAACGAGACTCGCCAGGACTCAGCGAGTCGCAAGTCGAGTCACCCTGGCCGAGTCCTGGGGGCTCAGACTTGGACTCGACCAAGTCCTACCGAGTCTTGGTTGGACTCACCGAGTCTGGCGAACTCGCCGAACTCGCCGAGTCCAGGCGAGTCTCATCAGTAGGACTCGGCAGGCAGGGTTTGAAAATTGCAAAAAATTACATGAAATTTGAAGTTAAAATTTGTTTTCTTTTTTACTTATTGCGAATGCAAAATGATGTACGCCATGAAGGTTTGTATGGTTTTGGAGGTCTGAATTTGGACTTGGTGGCAGGGGCTCCACCCCTCAACCCCACCCTGTATAGCGACAAGGAGTGCGCCCAGGGCACTGCCCCAAGACCCCGCAAAGGGCGCTACCCCTCGACCCTGTTAGGGGCGCTGCCCCCAAACCCCCGCAAGGGGCGTTGCCCCTTGACCCCACTGGGGGCACTGCCCCCAGACCCCCGCGAGGGGCGCTATCCCCCAAACCCTCACAAGGGGCATTGCCCCTTGACCCCACTGGGGGCACTACCCCCAAACCCCTACAAGGGGCATTGCCCCTTGACTCTACTGGGGACGTTGTACCTTAACCCCACTAGGGGGTACTACCCCCATACCCCCACGAGGGCCGCTGCCCCTTGATCCCACTAGAGGCATTGCACCTAGACCCCCACAAAGGGCACTGCCCCTCAACCCCATTAGGGCAATCGCTCTGATACTTGAGATTATGGCTACTGCATCATCCAAGACCTATATTAGACACATTCATAGGAAGGATGCAGGATCCTTTGAGCCATAGACTTCTAGTTATTGTTTTGAATCTTTTGGTATTTCATATTTGTTTGGAACATTTGATGTCATGGATTTCAAATTCCATGAGTTTTGTATGCATTCGAGTCTTTGACTATATATCTAAGTGTGCTATTTCCTTGAGCAGCTCAGCTACAATTTGTGTTTATACTTATATGATGGATGTATACTTGTGTTAGTGACAAGGACCTTGATTGGGTTGACTAGGCAGATGGAGAGGCTAAGGCTATAGCCATGGCAGAGGAGGAGGCTAAAGCACGAGTAAACACATGCACAACTAATGTTGGTGAGGGTGGCATGGAGTCACAAGCAGAGACTATGGCTGTAGTTGCTACATCATCTAAGACCCACCTTAGATGCCTTCATAGGAAGGATATAGACTGCTTTGAGCCATAGATTTGTCGTTATTGTTTTGATATTTCATATTTGTTTGGAACATTTGATGTCATGGATTTCACATTCCATGAGTTTTGCATACATTTGACTATATTTATATATCTAAGTGTGCTATTTCCTTCAACAGCTCAGCTACAATTTGTGTACTTTTACTTGTGTGATCTATGTATCCTTGTGTATGCGATCAAATTTGCTTCTATTTAATGATGTTGTTGTGTCTTTAAGGTTTATTCAAGAAAGGGTGCTTGAAACAAGTTTTAAACCCTTAAAAATCTCTAAGAGTCTGTCTGACCTCTGCATCTTCATCCCGATGATCTCGAGGAACCTTTGTTCTGTCACCCATGATACCCAACTATTTGTTCAATCCCTGTTCCCTGTCAAACAAAGCTCTCCTGCGAGTATAATATTTGTGAGGTCCAACCTCCTGTTGCTGCATATGAATCCCAAACCCTCAGGATGGCAGGAAACCGCTCTGATACCACTGTGATGAACCCTGCTGGTTCAATTTCAACCCCTGATGCTTAAACTGATTTGTTTTGTGTTTTTGAGTGTTTTTTTTTCAATTTTTTTGTGGTTTTTTGCTCATGAAGGTATAGGTGCGATTTTGAAAGAGCAAAATTTAAATAAAATACTACAGTGCTAAATATGAAGGAATCTAATTGATATATTGATGCCAAAATATTTATTGTTCTTCCAAACTGATTACATCTATGATCGAAAAACATGCATAGTAAAAAACAATAACATTTATCCAAAAAACCTAGTTATTGCAACCGCCAAGATTGGTGAAGATTGAGTACGGCAGACCTCAGAAGAGCATTCTCCAGCCTCGAGATTGGTGCAAACTATCCTAGAGATCAAGGCGTCCCATCTTATGACAGAAGAAGACCAAGAAGCAAGGCGTCCAAGCTTGTAGAAGAAGTACGGCCCTAAACCAGCAATGCATAAATCTGTACCACCTTGGGAAATGTGCCAGATGTATATCAAACCCAGCCGCTCAAGAATATCACTATCTCTGGACAATTATTGAATCAAACCTTGAATAATAACTACACAATTAACTCTGTAATAACTTCTGAATGAAGCTATTCAACTGTAGGCAATAAATCAGCTTATATTTCACAACGTTTGAACTGCAAACACTGAAGATGGCTCGTTCTCCAATGCAAACGACAACTGAAACCCTTGGCTTCGTTCTATGAAGAAGAAAATTGGCTAAAATCGATTTTCATATCATAATGAATGAAGTTCTCTCAAAGAAAACTTATATCTTCTCAATTGGGTTGATTTCCTTCAAAAAAGCATCATTTAAATAAAACTTGAATTTCACTTTTAATCTTTCAATAGTTTGGACGCTTTTTTAATTATAATAATTAATTAAAAAGTGGCTCCTTCTTCATGATGGTCGACCCCTTCAATAAGTCACTTCAGTTATAATATTAAATTACATTATAACTTTATAATATAAGTTTCAATTAAATTAATATTTATTTTGGCAAATAAATATTAATATCTCTCTCAAAACCAGTCCAAATGACAAACCGTTTGAAGCCGGATGATAAGTGACTGAATCTGCATATGACCAGACCATACTGCTAAAAATAGCAGGGGTGCTCCGCTGAGTGTCTCCACTTACTAAAAATAGTAAGTCAAGCAAATGATGTCCAAAAGACCCCGAACGAAAGCCAAACTGAATGATTCTGATAACTGAAGCCAAGCCATGTCTCAACAAGACCCTCTATCCACCCTATCAGCCTACGAGGGCCACATAATAGGCTAATCTCAAGAACTGAGAGATGTCAACTAGAAAGGGACATTACAAATACTATCCTTTACAAGGAGGCTCAAGTGGAGATGGCAAGCATAATCAAAACTATATTGGTTTGTTACATCTCTTTATCAAGACCATAGTAATAAGACTCACCAAGACTCTACGAATCCCTAAGTAGTTGGCAATAAACAGGTCCCAAGGACTCATGATCAAAGTACTAAACGAGTCTAGTCAAACTCTTTGGACCCAATGAGTCACAAGGGGAAGACTCGATTGCAACATGTATAAAGAAAAACAAAAAACAAAAAAGACTTAGAATGAAGGGTTTGGAGGACTCTTGGAGGATTGTTAAAAGTGATAAAATTATGAAAAATGGCATGCACGAAGATGGTGCTACCTCTTGACCACGCTAGGGTCATTTCCTCTAAACCCACTACTCTATTTCAAATAACAAAGAAATGAAGATCTTTTTGGGCCATGTTGTATGGAAGAGAAACATTTTTTTTATTTTTCTGAAATTTTCCCAATTAAATTCCCAGTAATTAAATTGCATTTATACTTCTAGTTTGCTAACATTTTCAGACTTGTCTGAGGTACAAGCGCATGACTCCACAAATAGCTAGTAATGTTTGGCTGAGAGATACAAGCTCCTTTCTTACATAGATCATGACTACATATTGTCCGCTTTTATACTCATGTGATCAACATATACTTGTGTACATGATCAAAAAAGCTTTTATTTGATTAGTTTATTGTATCTTTAAAGTTTATTTATTAAAGGATACAAGAAACAAGTCTTAAATCATTAAAAATCTATATATTTCATGAATTTTTCAATTTGTCGAGTCTTGGCCAAGTAGGAGCACTGAGTCTAAGTCTAGGTCAAAATCAGCTTGCCAAGTCTGAGGTGAGTCCAATTCTTGTAACACTAATCAAGATAGATCATTTATAATGACAAATCAAAAAACTTCTTCTTTCATACTAAGAAGGTGGCAAAGGAGGATTTCAAAACTTATGACTTTAATATTGAGTCCATTCCAAGCAAATATTTGGGTGTTTTGTTGTTCAAAGGCACAATAAAGACCACTCTATGGGAAGGCATAATTGCGGCATGCAAAACAAAGTCAAAGGCATGGAAAGGTCAATGGCTCACAATGGTAGGTACGATTCTAATGATAAAGGTTGTGCTCTTTGTGATTCCTATCTATATGATGTTGTGCCTCCAACTCAAGAAGCATGCCATTCAAGATCTAGATGGGACTATGAAGAGATTAAAAGATTTTTATGGGAAGGATCCAACAAGGTAAAGAGAATACCGTTAGTAAGCTGGGATACAATGAGGAAAAGAAAATTTGATGGACATGTTGAAATTTAATTCACCTCGAAGCACAACAAAGTGCTTGGTGCAAAGCTAGTTTGGAAAATGTTTGAGAACAATGCATTCCAATGGGGTCAAATTTTAAAGAAGAAATATCTTGATACTGGGGACCTAAGCAGAATTTTAACAATAGCCAATCCTCCAATTGGTTCTCAAATTTGTAGACTCGTGATGTCTTGCAGGTCCATCATAACAAACCATTTGTCTTGGGTCATCAATAATAGGAAGTCAACCAATTTTTGGGCTGACTATTGGAACAGCTTTGTGCCTCTTTCAGTAATCCTAAGTTAAGCAAGTGTAGGGAGATCATGGAGGATGTATGGGGTGTCAATGTGGCAGGTTATGTAATTAAGAAAACCAATGAGAATGGAGTAGAATGGGAATGCAAGGATTTCAACAGAGCACCTATCTCACCCTAGGCCAGAATTAAAAGTATGGAAGAGCAAACTAAAACAAGAATTGTATTATTTCAAAAGGATGATAAAAATAATTTGTAGTGATGCTGAACTAGGTTGTTATTCCGTCAAACTTGGGTATCATATTCAAAATACACTTCCAATCAACTCTTCCTAGCCATTAGATCTTTGTGGGGTTCCAATGTTTTACCAAAGCTAGTTCCTTGGAGTGGACTAAGATGCACAAGTGGATCCTCAATGGTGAGAGGTTGTGAACTATTGACCATATGTTATTAAGTTGACCTTTTCCCAACGAATGTTGGAATTGGTTAACTGAGAGGCTGAGTTGGACTAGGGCTCTATAGAGATGTATTTGGAAACTATTAAAAAGTTGATTCCACCTTTTCAATAAATCAATTTGGGAGGCACTATGGTTTGTAAGTCCTTCCATGGTTATATGGCAATCGTGGAAAGTGAGAAATAGAAGAATCTTCAAAAGTAGGTAGTCAAATGTATAAGTTACAAAAAGGATTGAAGTTGGTATAAGTGAATTCTTTAATGTCAAGGGGAAGATCTCAAAATCTAAACAATACACCCACTGGGATGTGTTGTGACCTTTTTCACACATCGCCCCATTGCAAATAGGGACCCCCTAATTTTTGCTTCGTTTCGAACTTTTGGCTTGATTTCGGTTTGTTTTCCTGTTGTCTCTCTCTCTCTCTCTCTTTCTGTCTCTTTTTGTTGTCCGCTTTCCAGGGGTGTGCCCGTCATTGAGCTTAAGCGTAAAATTTCGGCCAAGTCTGAAGATTAGGGTTTGTACTTTCCTAGTCAATCCGAAATCAAATGAAGTGAATAAATTAAAAGCAAAGATTAACATTGATGTCAGTATGCTTCCAGCAGATTTCCACTGAAATTTCATCAAATTCTGGAAACTTACTATTTTTAGTAAGTGTGTAATTCCAGGCGTTCCTTCAGAATTTTCAAGGTTTTGACAGTCACACTGCATTCAGAACACACCAAGCTACTCATTTACAAAATTTGAGCTAAAACGGATAACTTACTATTTTTAGCAGCCCAGCTTCCGAAGCAAATTTCAGGGGTTATATGCAGAATTTTCCGATGCATGCCCAAGGATTCCCTTCTGGTTTTCGAGACCTTCGCGATGGTGTAACATGCAGCGAGATAAACGACTTTCGAGTTCAACCTTCAAGGCTATTTTAGGTTTGCATGTCAAGGTTTTCTTTATGTCTGATATTCCTTATGGTTTTTCAAGAGCTTCAAGTGATGTGCAAACGGAGATGATCACTTATTCAGGAACTTACTATTTTTAGCAGATGCATTCCGGCATCCGCCTCCCAACACTTCAGAATCACAAACTGATCGCAATGCAACAGAAACGAGGACAAATCGGAGGCCATTTGATATACATGCAAGTCGTGACAGGGTTTCCAAATGGACCCAAAAAAGAGGGGTAAAAAGTCAGAATTAAAAACCGGGTATCCCACGCGATCAAGATCTTCAAGCCATCCACCGTAAAAATTTGAAGGCAAACGAAGCACTTACTATTTATAGTAAGGCGTTCCAGAAACTGGCTAAAAATAGCAAGTCAGCAGCATGCGCCAATGTGAACGGGCAAATCATCCGATGAGGATCACAAGCATTCGAATTTCAAGTCAAACGGAGTTTTGGAGGTCTTCGAAACGAGCAATGACTATAAATAGTAAATCATCTTCAGAAATGGGCTAAAAATAGCAGGCCAGCTCAAAATGGCAGTGTGAACAGGTTAAATAGGTCATAAAGATCCTGTGTTCGAAATTTCAAATTGATCCAAGCTTCAGAAGTATGGAAATCAGAAGACTTACTATAAATAGCAGGACACAGAGAAGCTGGCATGAGATGAAATTTTGCTAAGTCTAGATTCATATCCTGCTCCACCTCCAAAATGCGCCCCATGTAGGGTGGTGGCTAAGAAAATTCTAAGTGTTAAAAGTTTATCCCCCTGCCTGTGTGATATGCGCCCTCAAGGGATGAAGAAGTGTGAAAGAATTTTCTAAGTATGAAGGCTTTATCCTCCTGCCTAGCCCAAATGCGCCCTCACATGCAAGATGATAAAAAAAAAAGTTCTAAGTGTTTCATCCTTCACACCATGGCCAAATGCGCCCAGCTCAAGGTAGTGGCATGCAATGAATTTTTTTTGTTAAAGTTTCATCCACCTGCCTATCTAAATTGCGCCCACTTTGAGGAAGTTGATAAAAAATATTCTAAGGCATTAGAGTCTCATCCTTCACCACCCTCCATATGCGCCCAACTTGCCTTCATGATGTTTAAAAAATTCTAAGTATCAGGTCTCGTCCTGCTCATGCCTCCAAATGCACCCTCACCCTCAAGCTAGCAGAAATGAGAAAAGTTTTCTAAGTATAAGTCAAATCCTGCAAGCACCCCCATATGCGCCCAAAGAAGGATGAAGATGCTAAAAATATCCTAAGTAAAGTTTCATCCACCTGCCTATCTAAAATGTGCCCACTTCAAGGAGAGGTGATAAAAAAGTTAACAAGGCAAAAGTTCATCCTCCTCCACTAGTAAAATGCGCCCATGCTAAGAAGTTCATCCTCCTCCACTAGTAAAATGCGCCCATGCTAAGAAGTTCAACAAGAGAAAGTCAAAAGGGAAGTCAAAATGTTTATCCTCCTCCTATGGCAATATGCGCCCATGCAAGGACAAGGAAAAAGACAAAATTTTAAACTTCATCCACCTCACTATAAGAAATGCGCCCAAGATTACCAAGGAAGAAAAGTCAAAGCAAGGCGTTGGAAACTTCATCCACTTCTCATGCTTAAATGCGCCCAAATAGAGGCATGTGAAGACAAAACATGCACATGCAAGGAAGGAATATTCTAAAAGGCGTTGGGAGTCAAAAAGGTCAAAAAGAAAGGTGTTAATGTGTTAATCCTTTACCTCATGCCAAATGCGCCCAAGCTGCATGGTAGAATAAATTTGAAAAAGAATCAAGGGCGTGGATGTTTATATCCTCTTCACCATGCTAAATGCGCCCATACCCAAGCTAGTCTAAGGAGGACAAAGATGGCATTAGAAGTTTGTCCTCCACCTCATGCCAAATGCGCCATGCAAGATGAAGACAAGGTGAGGTAAAATGAAATAAAATAACTAGGGCGTGGCTAATATCCTCTTCCATGTGTGAAGTGCGCCCAAGGTGGTGATGGAAATATGCTAGGCGTTGGGAAAATATTTTCCTAATGGCAAGTGAAATGCGCCCAAGGCCCTCAAGAAAATCTTCTAAGCAAGTGGAAACAATATTTTCTCACCACAGGAGGAATGATTTGAAGAAGAAATAAAAAATTTCTAAGGCAAAAATTCAAAGAGTGCTAAGTGATTTAAATTTTTTCTAAGGCACAAAATTTTTCTTCCTTAGGAAAAACGCCTAAGTCTGGTGAAGTGATGAAATTTCCTGGACATGAATGAATTTGCCGGAGATGAAGTCAGATGCTGTCAGCTTCACAGGATTGATAGAAAATTTCAAATCAGAGCAGCAGGAAATGTTCACAGATGTGAGGAACTAGAATAAATTTGTCGGAAATTATTCTTCTAAGGTTTAAAATTTTAAAAATTAAATGAACCCGTTCGTTGTATACCCATGAATTCGACACGCTCTGAAGAAAATTTTCTTCTGGGTATTGAAGATTGTCAACAAGGAATGGATTTTAGTGTCTTCTGCACTTCGCCAAGACTTTCAGGATGGAGAATTTGATCGGCACTTGAAATAATGATTTTTCCTAAAGGAAATTTAAATTTTCTAAGGCAAAACGGATAAAATGTGTTTTCAAAAGGAAAAATGCTTCAGATGATGAATTTGAAGTTGACTGCCTAGGTGAATTTGCTCAAATTCTTCGTGATGATAATCTTCTTGAGCCAGAGATGAATAAAATTGAGTATCAGGGCTTCAGCTGGTGAAGTGTTGTATGCCCCAACCTACAGGTGTTGACAGACAGTGAAGAGAGCAAAGTTGGCTAGAGAAGAATGATGAACCCTATCAGATGAAGAGACCACTCGAACATCGGAGTGAGGTAAATTTATGTTATGAAGTATTCTGATGCTCTTCTCCTTGCTTGTTTTGCAGGAGGAACGTCAAGACTAAACGGTGGTGACTTGGGGAGATGAAGCGAATACTTGGAGAAAATGGCTAAGTGTTGAGACTTAGTATGTGCCCCGCTCAAGTAACAAAGAAGAAATGATCAAGTCTAGGATGGAAAGAAGGTCATCCTCAAGTACTTCTAAGTTGAAGAACAACATCAAAAAGAAAATCATTGTCGAGCAGAAGAATGAGGTTGCGGTCTTGGAATTTCAAAATGAGAACGTGTATGCCATGCCAAAAGTTGAAGCTGTTTGATCAAGTCTGCAGTCCAAGAAATTGAACCAGTGTGAACGCATTTCCAGACTGGAATCTTCTAGAAGGGTGATGGACATTAATGGCTCATTTATTACCCCACTCTTCTTTGTGGCGGTTTTTAGGGTGAATCTTGTTTAGGGCTGAGGTGGCACAATCTAGGCCATCCAGTCGATTGTAATCTGAGCCGTCCGTTGGACTTGGCCAGCTATATAAAGGGGCATCCCCTCTCATTTGTACTTCATAAGGAGTAGAGTTAGACAGTAGAGATTAGAATAGAGAGACAACTAGGTGATAGCTTAGAAGTAGCATAGCGTAGATTGATAGAGTAGTTTGAAGAAGAAGGAAAGTTTTTCCTTTAAAACTTTGTAAGAAATTGTTGTGAACACTCTCCCAATAAAAAGAATTTTCATTGATGATGAATTTTGTCTTTTGTTGTGAGTAGCTAGCAAGGTTTCTTCGTCCTTCTGATTCGAGTAGTGGCTTAAAGTAGAATAAGTTTCATTTCATGTACGTAGGTGATAGTTGTGGAATGTGGTCTTCAATTTGAGCAAACTTCGTCTATCCATACCACTAGTGTGTTCGCTGATGGTGAATGTGCCTCGTGTGGTCAACTGGAATATTGTGTACTTAACTTCGATCATGATTTTTATGTTTATATGCGTCGTTGTGATGGTATTCTCATGCTAAGTTGTGATTTGAACATCTTGAGCTACTCCTCTGAAGATTGCACCGGTTCTGTGGAGGCTGTCCAAAGCAAGGCAAAGCAAAGCCTGGTTGAAGCTTGTGAGAGTTGATCGCCATGTCCCACGCCCTAGAGTAGATTAGAGCTTTCTTATCCCTGCAATTTACTTCAAATTCAGTACTTTCTAGTTAGAATAGGAAACCCGTGCTTCATTGATAAATCTGTCGAATTGTGAAAACCCCTTCCTCTTCCGTTGAACAATTTCGTAAGTCCCCTTGAAATACCAGCAAATCACATCGAGCCAACTGAGACTATTCGCATTGAAGGAACCTTGGAGTTGAACGCACGAACTCTCTCGCAATCTTAGCATGTTGGATACTTTGATCAAGAGAGAATGGAGTAGCCGTTGGCGACTTTATTCTGCGTTGGTGCAGTCACGAAAAACACATCAACAGGATGAACTATTTATGAAGCCATTCCTCTTCCGTTGAACAATTTCGTAAGTCCCCTTGAAATACCAGCAAATCACATCGAGCCAACTGAGACTATTCGCATTGAAGGAACCTTGGAGTTGAACGCACAAACTCTCTCGCAATCTTAGCATGCTGGATACTTTGATCAAGAGAGAATGGAGTAGCCGTTGGCGACTTTATTCTGTGTTGGTGCGGTCACGAAAAACACATCAACAAGATGAACTATTTATGAAGCCATAGAGTTTGAACAAGATCCCCACTAGTCACTCTCCTAATGTCAACCAAGAGTGCTCTTAAAAAAAAGACAAAAAGAAAAATGGCTAGCCCCTCCAAGTGGAAGATTGAAGATGAGTTTTGATCGGGACTCGCAAGAAAACGTTGAGGACTCAAATGCAAGTTGCATCATCAAAAATGTGGTAGAATTCCTCATATGGGCAGTGTCTAAGAAACTCCAGCCTAGTACTAACAATCAGGTTGAGTTACAAGGTTTATACAAAGGTCTAAAACTTTGTGTGTAGGGAAATATAAAAACCATTGTCATCGAAGGTTGATTCAATGATTTGTATTAATGCAAT
>VDFB02000017.1:384725669-384794915 GCA_007258455.2 Sequoia sempervirens
TTGAACAAGAGAAGATTTTTCAAAATGTTTTTTGCAATGTTTTAGCTAATGATCCTCTTGTTGTTGTCAAAGATGGTGAAAATGTTCCAATAGGACAGCAAGGTGAAATGGTGGAAAAGGTTGACCATGAAGAGCAGTGTACAACCAGATTGGATATTTTTGAGCATGCTATGGATGAAAAGGATAATATTGAGCTTTATGAAGAGGTGTACATTGGTATAAATAAACATTTTTGTTCAAGATTGGATGACAAGGAATCAGATCTGTTAGAGGAGTTTGACACTCATGCTGAAATTCAACAACAGGTTCACAAGTTTGAACAAGAAACTTCTCATGAACCTAATGTGCAATGTCTTGTCTGGTCAGAGGAGCATCCTTTTTGTTGTACAACAGAGCTTGAAGCTGATTTATCAGCTAAAATTTTGTTTCAAGAAGCTACTTCACTGTTTAAACACTTTCCTGCCTTCATTGAAGAAGAAGAGCCTATTTTGGAGTACATCTCTTTGAGTGATAATGTGGATTTTAAGGTTAAACAAGCTAACTTTAAGAGCCTTCCAAGAACTGACAGCTTTGATAAGTTATTAGCTACCTTGGTGGAAGGTGATTGTTCATTAACCATGGAGGAAGAATCAACATGGAAAATCATTATGCAAGGTGAAGCCATGAAGCAGGACAACCATGAAAAGCAGGAAGGAAGAGAAGCAACCAACAATGGCAGTGCAAATTTCGTTCGTTCCAGGGGGTATCCAATTAGATACTTAGCCATTTCGGAGGCCACTGAAGTACCAGAGGTCATGCTTGCACCCAAGGATGAGGATGCAATTGAAGAAGAAGTTGATTTTGGAGTTCCAGCTGAAGGTGATCGAATTCAGCTCACCTGTCCAGTTCAGGACGACAATATGCATGATCAAGATCAAGGTGTAAGTGAGTTTCTTTACATCTTTCATGAAACATTGCAACAGTCTTTTGAATATCTGCATGTGTTTCATGTTCTTTCAAAAGTGCATAATCATGTAATGCATCAGTTGTTGATTAAAAATGGTTTTTATTTTACAAAGCCTATCAATGGTTTTGTTTGACCAACTTCTTTGCTAGTTAGAGTAGGTTAGTGTAATTTCATTTCAGATGCATTTTCAGTTTTCCCTAAGTGTTGTTTTGCACAGTTAGGTAGTTTTCATTCTAAAGTTTTGGGTTTTCAGTAGGTTTTCAAAGTGCCTCTTGTTGGTTTAGTGAGTTACAACAACATTCAATGTTGTTTTCAAGTGGTGTTAGTTTTCTGAGTGACTTTTTGCCCAATGGATAAGCTTAGGCAACTGGTCTCATGTTTTGCAGGAAAACATATAGCAGATGTCACCAGAAATGTTACCTTATTTTAGCTTTCAGCTGAAATCAGGTAACTTAGTGTTCATTCTTTTTTTGTTGTTTGTTTAAACATTTAAAAGATAAACCATAGTCTGCTAAGTCATCAATATGCATGAAAGAGATTGTCAAATGAAACAGATTACATTTTATTCCAATGTTGCAATTACAACAAATGAGAAAGAGAATCATATGTGTTACAAATGTAATCTTTATTGATAATCATGAAAGTGTGCATGTCCCTCACAAGCCAAGGGACTAACTTTGCTTATTCAATTAAAGTAAAGAAAAGCATATACATGAATAAGTAAACAATAAATTTTTTATATAAGGATGGAGACCAGTCATTGCCTAAGAATGACTGGTTCTAAAGGTGTCATCTTGTCTTGCTGCTACCCCGAGCTGCTTGTGTCTTTCCTAGCTCCATAGTGCTCCTAGCTCCTGCATCTGGAAATAACAATGACGTTAGAGCAATTCTCTAAGCAATGAAAGATCTCAAACCTTACATGAACACTTACCTATGCATGTATAAACTGATCTCTAAATGCATTAAATAAGCATGCAAACCTTGGATGTCCTAGAAAACAATGAAGTCATCAAACACATCCAAAATATGCATTTATTTTTCTAACTTGTTTGCTTCATGTGTAGTTTTAGGACAAGTATTGTTACTGTTATGATTCAGTTAAATACAACATGTGGGGTAAATGTGTCTCCCACGAGGATAGAGCTCATCATGCTGCCCTCTGATTTTTTTGAGAGGAGTAGGAAATTGAGCAACTTGATCAAATATATACATGTATTAATGCATTAAATCAATATGGAATCACACCAGTTGATCAACTTTCATTATCAGATTCAAAAGATGCACCAAGTTCAATTATGCATCTCTTAAATAATGCGGGAGCAATCCAAAGTATTTTCAGGTCCCTCTCACCTTAACCCTATTGGATAGCCACACATCACATAGGATGGTGAGCTTTCAGGTCACCAACATAGGTGACATGTGTCTGCCCACTAGGATCAAAGTGAGGAGACAATGTTAATTGTTGCACATGATTGAAAAGGTAAACAAATGTTGTGGAAATCAGGTTGCGAACATGTGTGGAAGCAAGCATTGTTAAGGAAACAATGAAGGTTGGGACAGTCTTACAGAAAAACAATAAGGAGCAGCCTCACATGCATTAATGAAATCACATGCTGACAGTTATCATGAAACCTGGAAGAAAGGCATTAAGCAATGACAAATGTAGAGGATCAAGAGCAGTGACAGAGGTCCTTGCAATACATCATCCACCCAGTCACAAACCTCCAGTGTGGAGGAAGAGTAATGCAAAGAGCATTGGTTTTGAGAGCTTTAAGCACAATAGTTCTGGCTCAATCTTACAAATGAGAAGTTGTAACAACATTTATACACAAGGCATCTATGCTACTGAACTAAGTGTGCCAATGAAATGTGATATCATGGAATGTTATTATTAGTGGATATGCTCATAATATTTCATGCAGGGGTTCATTCATCATAAATGATCCAACATGGATCAAGATTGCATGCAAGAAAGTAGGAACCCAAGTTCAGGATGATAAGAATCAATGCCTTGAGAAAAAGTATACATAACAGTGATATGGAGAGGCAATTTCATCAAACAAGAAATCCACAAAATGGAACATAGCATCAAAGAAGCAATGAGCCATAAGCTCTAAAGAATGACAGTGTTATATGATGTCAATATTACAAAAAAGAACATCATTAAAATGCATGTATTCAAGGAGATACCTGATAACTACCAAGAAATCAGGACAGTCCATAGGAGAAAATGTATTTTCATGTCATACGAGACAACAACAAAGATAAATGTCTTTTGACTTTACTGAAGGAAAACAAGAGATGGTCACAAACTCATAAGAGATTGCATCTCAGATGAAGAAGAAAGGAAGGGTAGTGAAGCTTTTCAACTACCCTGTTCGGTGTCACATAATGATCAACCACAACTTTCATCTACATTTGCTTGAGTTGCTCAGAGCCAAGGATTACCTCCACAAGTGATATATGTAGTTGACAATAACTTTATTGATGGAAAATGGGGGAAGCGGTCAAGTTTCACAACTTACAAGTGTAACTTTTAATGGGCATGATGAAAAGGAAGTAAAGCAATATGCCTTTAATTGATAAATCAATACAAAAGAGGGAGGCTTCCAATGCAGCTTGCAACTTGAGAGCACATGCATAGTCTTTGAAACATATTAAAGGGACTACATGAAAAAGAGAAACTATTTTATGCACCAATGTCAGTTATTGGTGATCCCTTGTGTGATGAGGATGTTGTTACATAAACATCAATGATCATATGGTTCAGTTTTCCAAACAAGAGGATGATAATGAAGCATTAGAAACAAGTTTTCCATTACGATCAGATGCTAGCAAAGGGTTGCAAGGCAGTTCTTCAAAGGAGCTATGAGTTAGTGAATCACCAAGAGCAAATGCAGACACTGGGCATATGACCAACTTGTTAAAGGAAATAGAAACCATTAGTCATGATGCACAATGTTGAATATCAAGTATAGGGACAAGCATCACAATCATGAGTCATATGAGGAGCAATTAGGACTATACACTAAAGATCTCAATCCATTTTGGAGAGTGTATTTGAGTGCAACAATAGAATTTTGCTTTCAGAATAAATAGATTCAAGGCAAAAGTAGTGAAGGCGGCCAACTATGCTACAACCATGCATACATGCTAAATGCACAAAGATAAGGTCAACCTTGAAAATGATGACTTATAGGAAGTCATTTGACCTCTTGGAAATCAGGTATTCATCAAATGACAAACATTTATTTCAAGAAGTCATAATATAAGATTTTGTCTATCCTAAGATCTCTAGATTAGAGCTTACATTAAATGATCATTTTAGTGCTTACAAAGTACAACAATGGATAATCACTCAAGAGAATAAAGTTTGTAAGCATAGGTAATGAATGTGACAATGTGATAACTAGTGATCTTACAGAGGGCAATTGAAGTTCCTAATCACATAAGAAAACCTTCTAGTTGTTTTGGTTAAAAAATCTAGAATTATTTTCTTCTCAAATACAAAAAACCCACCTAGGGTTTATCAAAAAATGCAAATACAGAGTGCAAGGGGTGGTTACTCTTGCAAGGACCCCAGCTAGGTCTATTTCAAGATATCAGGAATACAAAAAATCAAAACAAATAGAGCCTTCATGATAACAAGAGTTACATAATGGAAAGGAAGTATAGTCTTGTGACTTATACCCGTACTATGCAATGGCATTGAATCATTTACAACTATTCATTCTTTACGGGGCAACATTTTATTGTGATGGTTCTTGTTTTAGTTGATCACTCTCTCATGAAATCTCATTCACATTATGATCTTGCAAAATCTTCTCATAAAAAAATTGAAAATGCAAGGGTTTAGTTACATTTTCATGGCTACAACCTGTAAAGGTCTTTTTATCATAAAAACACCAAAACCCACTTGGGGTTTTTTGCAAAAACACAATCTTGCTACAAGTTGAAGAAACCCACTTGGGGTTCGAGCTGTACAAAAGGCACGTTTGAAGTTTTTTTAAAAAAGTAAATCACAAAATATGATGCTATGAGTGCAAACTCATAAATGGAAAGCAAAAAGGCCCCTTTTTTTGTCCTCTTGGCCGCAGCCTAATGGAGCAAACTTATTCATGAAGACAACAAAAAATGTTGAGTTTTCTTCATTTAATGCAAAATGCAGAAGGAAATGAACAATTTCTACTTTATTAGTCATAATGGAGGCTCGAAGTGAGCTTTGTTGCTCAAAATCTAAGAGGAATGGAGTAGATTCAAGGCGTACCTAGAGCTTTTGCTCACATTTTTTGCAACTTCCAAGCTTTTTGCTTTTACCAAAAGCTCCATTTAATGCTTCTCATTGCGGCTAAAGCAGATGAATCAACCACAAAAGAACAAGAATGAAACAAAATATTAGAATTCCCATGGCCGCGGCCTAAAACTCATCAAATGGTCCCAAAAAGTGAAAAAATGCAGATTTGTATACCGAAAAACCAATTTACCTATTGTTACATGCATTTTTTCATCAGAAATTGTCAAAAAACTAGTCGAAAGCCTCCATTTTATGTGTTGACTTGAAACCCTCATGGCGGCAACATCATTTTCCAAAGTGTTCGATGGTAAGAATGAATTGTCTTTTCACTTTTTTCCATATTTTGTTGATTAGGGTTTGACCCTATTTTGATGACCAATGGGAATTTTGTCCCATTTTTAAAAAAAATGCAACACATATTAATGTGTTATGGGGGCCGAATGGGGGTTTAATGACTTGGGCAAATTCTTGCCTTGTAAACTTGATGCCTTGTCAAAAATTGCTAAGTGTTTCAAAATGAAACATGAGGAGTGTGCCAAGTCACACATATTATGCCTTTTGACCTTTGGTCATATGTTGCTTTTGAGACATGTGAAACATGCCTTGCCTTTTAAAACATGAGATGCTTGCAAGACTTTCAAAATATGCCTTCCATGAAGTGTGGAGGTTGACCATATAGGCCAAATTTGAAGTTTTATTTTTCCTTTGAAAATTAGAAAATATTGACTAGTGTGTGGCCTTGGAGTGAAAAATGAGGTAAGTAAAAATGATAAAGGGCCTTGGAGGTTTTGACCTTGTTTAATACTTTTGAAAGCATTTTGGTATAACATTTTATGTTGCATTTTATTTCGAACTATAAAGATATTATTTAAGTGATTTGCAAATCACTTTTATCATGTCTTTTTATGGCAAATGTAATGTAATTCAAAGAGGTGGTGGAGCCCTCTTATATTTTTCTTTGAAATGTAAAATAACTTGATTATTTGGTGTATTATGAATCACCTAATCAAGTTATTATCTTTAATGCCTTTTTTGAGTCTTGTGTTTTCAAAACACATATTGCATGGGTCAAGGATGGGAGACAAAATGATGACTTGTAGACATGAGGAGAGTGTGTGAGTGGGGAATTTGACTATTTTGGAGAAACATTTGCTATTTTGGATGTTGTTTTGTCACACTTTTTGGATGGATATGGTCTTGGCTTGACCTTGGACTGTTTGGAGGACTTTTTGGAGTGACTTTAGAAGGTTCTTTTTTGGCCTCGTTGTTGCATCCGACCAAAACCTTCTAGATGGACATGTGTGAGGGGTTTTGATGGTTTTTTCTTAAGTATCTTCATTTTGGGCATTTTGGGGGGAGTTCTTTCTTTCCAGCAGAGTGACAACTTTAGTTTTGGAGTTATTTTTCAGCATGGAGCAGTATTGTAACTAAGATGGATTGTTATGCAGTGACTAACTTTGAGTTAATATGATAGCATATTCTACGTTCTCATTTCATGTTTCATGGTATGTTGTTAGTGATTGATCAGTTTGACTTGTGAAATTTATCTTTCCTTGCAAATTTGTCTCATGTTTAGGCATTTGTTTAGCAGAAAATGCATGTTAACAGGTTATAAGTTGTGTTAGTCAATAGTGTTGTTAGTTGTGAGGCATTTTGTTTCCTTCTAAAGGTCATGTTTAAAAAAACTTTCTTATAAATTATTTATGTGAAATGAATATGGAAGTGAGTTGTGTAAACAGATTTTTGTAATATTTATTTGAATGTGATAGGCTGTTATCAAGTCCTGGTTAGTTTTGGTGTATCACCTTAGGTATTTTCAGTTTAGGTTCATTTTTCATGCAATTCTTGCCCTTTAGCCCAAAAATTGATAGTTAGGTGGCATCAAAAGGGGATCCAGTCCATAATCTGGAGGTCTACTTTCGAATAGGACACCCACAACCTGAAAGCAGTCCCATGTTACATCCAAACCTGCTAATTTCATTCACAGCTCCACATTAGGGTGTAGATTTGGATCCCTAACAAGCTGAAAATGAGAGAGGGAAAAAGTAACATGCCTGGAAAACCAACAACACGCCAAAAATCAAGAGAACAAAACAAATTTATTTTTTAGTTACAATGGAAAAATTATGGGAAAATATAAAGAGAAACAAGTGGCAGAAAGGTTATTAAAGACGTGCCATGGGAGCTTCTTGCTCAGGTAGAAAGTAGGTACAAAGGTTTGTTCAAGACCCATATAATTTTTAGCACCACGTACAAAGGACAACATAATCATTTGTTGAAGCCTATGGCACTGCTCACCATCAATGCTAGAAGTGAGAAGCTCCACATTGGTAATAGTAGTGCAAGCTTCTTGACAAACAACCAACTTCCATTCCTCGCCTCCATTACCACAATTGCATGCATGGGTTCTTCATTGTCCCCTTTGAAGTGTTATGTCTGAAAAGCAATAGTTTCCTTCTTTTGAAATATGAAATCATTAAGAGCATCATGCAATTTAGCAAGGTAATCCACTATTTTGTTCTTTATCTAGGGAGAAAATTGCTTCTCATTATATAATAACTTGCCCAGCAATGAAACATCCTAAGGCATGCATTTGAGAATATAGAGGTTCAAAATTTAAGAAATCTCTTATAATGTCATCCAAAGAAAACCTATTTAAAAGAATAATTACATCCCAATATAGAAAGAAAAGGAGGCGTTCTATTTTTAAAAATCATTTACATTGCCTTTTTAAAATGTTTGAGATAATTTATGTTTTGGAAAACAAATTTTTAGTCAAGAAATGTGAATGATCACAAATAAGAAAAGAGAGGAGTCTTGTTCAAAATAAAATTTTAATAATAATAGAATATAAAGTAATATTATAATTTTGATTTTTTCTTTTTAATTTTGATTTTTAATTTTTTAGAAGGGAATGATTTTTTTTGGATATTTTGTTTCACTTAAAAGAATAGCCTCTCATATCATATATTGTAGCAAGTGATCTGTTTGAAATGAATGCATAGGTTCATTAGATTTATTTAAGTAATCTTTTCCAATCAAAAAATATTATTTTTAAAGATAAGATATAAAAAAATATGTTAAATAACTATATATAAATAGAAGTTTCTAAAATTTAGAAAATTAAGTATGAAAGAAATTTCTGAAATTTACTATTACATATAAAAGTAAGTTTCTAAAATTATACTTAAAATTAAAAAATATTGAAAATATTTATAAAAATAAAAATATTCTTTCATATCATTATAACATATTTTTTAATATTAAAATAAAATAAAATTATAAAGGAATGACAAATAATTGTTCTTTTTTAAAATTCTCAATTAATGTATTTAAAATTAGAAAATTAGAAAGTTAAATTTAAAAATAATTACTATTACACATTTAAATAAGTTTCTAAATTAATATATTTAAGTCATAAAAATATTCAATATTTTTTAAAAAATTAAAAACATTTTAAAAAAGGAAAATGCATTCACATTCTATTTATTCAAAATTAATATAATTTACAAATAAATAGTATAAATTTAAGGTTTCACTAAAGATTTTATTGTACAAAAATATAGCAACTTAAATATATAGTCTAATATAAGTGCACATCTAAAATCAATTTAATATTGGAAAATTAAATACAAAGAAAATATAATAATTATTACATATAAAAATATTTTTTTAAATTGATATATTTAAAACTAGCATATCCATCTTTAAAAATTAATGTAATTAAGAATTAGATTTAAGTTAACTTTATTGTATAGTTTAAAAATAAAAAATATATAACATTATTATTATAAGGGTTAGGGTTAAGTCACTATTTAATTAAGGTTACAATTACAATTTTTTCAAGGTTAGGGTTCAATTAGGGTTAAAGTTCAATTAACTTGACAAATCAATTATGGTTAGGGTTAGGAATAGGGTTCACTTAGTATTAGGGTTAGGTTTTAATTAAGGTTTAGTTCGCACTAGGTTTTGATTAGGTTTAGATTTTAAAAAAATGATTAAAGATAGGGTTATGTATGGATTTTATTTTTCATGTTTTATAAATTATATAATGGGAACCTAATTAGGATTATGATTCTAATAGCATTCAAATAAGGTTAGGGTTAGGGTTAGGATTATGATTTAATTAGAGTTAGGGTTCAATTGGAGTTATTTATAGGGTTAATTAATATTATTATCAGGGTTAAGGTTAAATTAGGGTTAGGGAACAACTACGATTAGGATTAGGGTTTAATGTTAATTAGGGTTAAGGTTAGGGTATAATTAAGGTTATTGTTATGGTTAGGGTTAGTGCTAAATTAAGATTAGGGTTAGGGTTTAATTAGGGTTTAGTTAGTGTTAACTTTAAAATAGGGGTAGGGTTAAGGTTCTTTTAATGTTAGTGTTTCATTTAAAATTAGGGTTCATTTAGGGTTAGGGTTCAATTAAGGTTAGCGTTATGGTTAGCATTTTGGCTATGGTTTAACTAGGGATAGGGTTAGGGATCAATTAGGATTAGGGTTCAATCAAGGTTGGGATTCAAAAAGGTTTGATTAGAGTTCAATTAGGGTTAAGGTTAAAGGTTATAGTTAGGGTTGTTGATTATGATTTAGTAGGGTTAAGACTTAAAGCTAGGATTATGGTTCAATTAGGATTAGGCATAATCAAGGTTAGGGGTAGGGTGAGGGTTTAATTATGGTTAGGATAAGGGTTAAAATTTATTATTATAGTTAACATTAAGGTTACCATTAGAAATAGGGTTAATGTTAGAATTAGAATTATGAATAAATTTAGAAATATAGTTAGGGCTAGAACTAGAATTAGGGTCATAGTTAGAGTTAGGGTTAAAAATATGATAACAATTAGGGTTAGAATTTAACTAGAGTTAGGGTTAGGGTTCAATCAGAGTTCTACAACAAGGCTTGGGATTAGAATTAGCTTGAAGTTTGGGCTTAGAGTTTGGGTTAGATCTTTGAAATAAAGCTTGGGGTTAAGATTAGGGTTACAGTTAAGATTCAATTAGGGTTAGAGTGCAATTAGTGTAATGGTTCAGGTTTAATTAGTGTTCAAGTTCAATTAGGGTTACAGTTAAGGTTTTGGTTCTAAGATAAATCTTGGGGTTAGGGTTGGGGTTAGGATTTGGGCTCAATTAGGGTTAGAGTTAGGATTGGATTTTAATTAGGGTTAGGGTTAGGAGTTATGGGTTATGATTATGGTTAGGGTTGGAGCTAGGATTAGGTTTAGGTTGGAGATTAATTAGTGATAAGATTAGGATTTAATCAGGGTTAAGGTTCAATTAGGGTTACAGTTAAGGTTAGAGTTTAAAATAGAAATAAGGTTAATGGTAGGGTTAGAGTTAGTGTTAGGGTCAAAATTGTAGTTAGATTTGGGGATAAGGTTTAGGTTAGGGTTAAAGATATAAATAGGGTTAGGCTTAGGGTTTGGGTTAGGATTGGGGTTATGGTTACAATTAGAGATAGGGTTAGGATTATACTCATTCTAATTGATACAAATATTATTTCAAATCCACCCTAATTCTATAACTAATACTCATTATAATTGCAACCCTATCCTTAACCCTAATCCTAATTCTAAAACTAACAATAATTCTAAGTGTAACTTTACCCCTAACCTAATCTCAACCCTAAAACTAACACTATTTTTAACTCTAACCATAACCCTAACTATAACCTAATCCTAACATTAACACTATTTCAAACCCCCAACCCTAACTCTAAATCTATATCTAACCCAAACCCTACCCTTGATCGTAATCCTAATACCATCTCTAGCTATAACCTTCACCCTAACCCTAATTATATCTCTAACAATAACCATATTTATATCTCCACCCCTAAACCTAATCCTAGCCCTAACCCTAACCTTAAACCTAAGGGCTATCCCCAACCCCAAATCTAATTTTCACCCTAACCCTAACCCTACACCTAACCCTAATTCTATCTCTAACATTAACCCTAACCCTAACTCTACTCCTAACCATAACCCTACCCTTATTTTTAAATCAATTTCTCAAATAAAAGTACAATAAGGTTTAATAAGGGTTAGGGTTCAATTAAAGTTAGTGTTTACTTAGGGTTATAGTTTATTTATAGTTAAGGTTAGGATTTAATTAATGTTAATGTTTAAATATGGTTATGATTTAATAAGGCTTAAGGTTCAATTAAGGTTTGGGTTCAATCAAGGTTAGGGTTAGAGTTAGAGTTTAGTTAGGGTTAGTGCTCACTCAAGTTTAGGGTTATAGTTTTATTTAGGCTAGGGATAGAGCTAGGGTTATAGGATAAAGCTCGGTGTTATGGCCAAGATTAAGGATCAAATAAGGGTAGGCTTAACTCTAATTGTATTTCTAACCTTAACCCTAATCTCGATACTAAAATTATCCCTAACCTTAACACTACCTGTGAACCTTATTCCCAATAATAAATTTAATCCCAACCTTAACCCTAAGTTTTTTTCTAACCTTAACCCTAACCCTAACCCTCAACCATAACCCTAAACCTAACCTTAATGCTAACCCTAATAATAAAACTTACCCTAACCCTATATCTCTAACCCTAATTGTGACCCTAATTGTGATGATAACCCCAAACCAAATTCTAATTCTACCTCTAATCATAATCGCAACCCTAATCCTAGCCATAACCCTAATATTACTACTAACACTAGCCAAACCCTCATCCCAATTTTATCTCTAACCCTAAACCTATTCCTATCCCTAACCCTATTCATAATGTTAACCCTAATCCTAATCTTGACCCTAACCCTAACCCTAACACTAATGCTAACCCTAATCCTAACCCTAATACCTATTCTATCTCTAACCCTAACCATAACCCTAAGCCTATCATTGATACTAATTTTATCTATAATCCTAATCCTAACCCTAACCTTATTCATAATTTTAACCCCAACCCTAACCTCTAAACCTAAATCTAACCCTAATCCTTACCCTTACCCTATTTCTAAACCTAACCCTTTTTATATATGCTAACCCCAAACCCTAAGCCTACCACTCATTTTAAACATAATCCTAAACCTAACCCTAACCTTATTGCTAATCCCAAACATATTTCTAAACCTAACCCTTTATATATATATGCTAACCCTAACCCTAACCATAAACATAATCCTAAACTTAAACCTAATCCTAACCTTAATACTAACTCCAACCCTAATACCAATTCTATTTCTAAACCTAACCCTAACCCTATTCCCAATAATAAAATTAATCCCAACCTTAACCCTAATTTTTTCTCTATCCTTAAACCTATCCCTAACCCTCAACCATAACACTAAACATAACCCTAATGTTAATCCTAAAAACAATGCTTACCCTAATCCTAATCTCTAAGCCAAACCCTAATCCCAATACTAACGTTAACCCTAACCTTAATCGTATTTCTATCTCTAACCCTAACCCTAATCTTAACCATACCCTTGAACCTAATTTTATGTAAAATCCTAACCCTATCCCTAATTTTTATGATAACCCCAACCTAAATTCTAATTCTAACTCTAATCATAATCATAACCCTAACCATAATCTTACTACTAATGCTAACCCAACCCTAATCCTAATTTATCTCTAACCCTAACCCTTTTCCTATCCCTAATCGTAACCCTAACCTTATTCATAATGTTACCACTACTCTTAATTGTAACCCTAACCCTAACTTTAGCCCTTATGCTAACCCTAACCCTAACCCTAACCCTAATCTTACTATTAATGCTAATCCAACCATAATCCCAAATTTATCTCTAACCCTAACCCTAGCCATATCCTAAATGTTAATAAAAAGTGTAATCTCCAACCCTAACCCTAGCCATATCTCAAATATTAATAAAAAATGTAATCTCCAACCCTAACCCTAACCCTATTATTAACTTCAACCGTAACCATAACCCTATTTATAATGTCAACCCCAATTCTAACCCAAACCTTAACACAAACCCTAACCCAAACCCTTACCCCAAACCTAATGTTAACCCTAGTTCTCTAATCCTAATCCTAAACCTTAACCTTAATAATTTTGTCTTCCATGTTCTGTTGCAACTACTACTAGCTTATATATATTATTTATAAATAATATATATAAAAATTCCAAGAGATATCCTCCTTGAGGCATCTTTTTTTAATCATTTATTCGCATAAAAGTATAATAGATGCTTTGAGAAGGACATCTCTCAACGTTTTTGTATATATTATTAATAAATAATATATATAAGTTGGTTGTACACATTAAAAAACCCTAAAATAAGTCAATAATTGAGCATAATCGCATGCAAACATTTTGAATTAATCTTGATTACAAGTTGAAGATCAATGTACCTAAAAATATCTCTTCTTCTATTAAAATAAGTCCTTTTTTGTATTTTATCCAAAATCCTTGAATTGAAAAAATAAAATAAAATAAAATATTTATATGAATTTT
The DNA here is from genome assembly GCA_007258455.2 of Sequoia sempervirens. Taxonomy (NCBI): domain Eukaryota; kingdom Viridiplantae; phylum Streptophyta; class Pinopsida; order Cupressales; family Cupressaceae; genus Sequoia; species Sequoia sempervirens. The sequence goes on from VDFB02000017.1 coordinate 384,739,339, forward strand.
TTCAATCGAATAATTTTTGACTGACAAGCTTTTGATCAATTAGGTTTAGAAACTACTCGACCGAAAATGTTTCGATCGAGACCATCTATGTGGCATTCTAGTTTGTAGCCAACATATTTCTTTAGTTAGAATGATTTAAAAAAAAAAAACCCTTTTGTAGAGCTCAGAGTCGATATATATTTTTTGATATTTTGACTAGTTTTAATATATATTTTAAAATAATGCAAGTAGGTTGTTAAAGTTTTAAAAAAGTCTGATTAGGAATTAAAAAAATAGTAAAACATATTAAAAAAATTTGAAAAATATATGGTGCATTAGAGGAGAGAATCTTTTTCAAAAGGGTATAATTTGTTTTCTGAAAATGATAAAAATGCAGACAATAGCTGGCGTCAAATGAAAACTAACAAATTCTAGTAAGTTTGACTTTAAAATGTTATTACGAGAAAAATATACATCAAAATTTCATTTTTTTCCCATGCACTAGACATTGAAGTTACCTATTTGGAGAAAAAAATTCAGGGGAAAATGAAGTTTTTTTTCTATTTCTTTCTTGACGTCAACTAAACGTCACGTTTTCCTAAAATTTTCAGCATTTCAAAATCTACTTTTAAATTGATAAAGAAATAATCAAAAGAATTTTTTAAAAAATAAAAAAATTACAGGAATAAACTTCATCAAGAGTTTTACATTTTAGTAGTTTACATCATTTTGAAATTCAAAACATAAAGACCACTTCTATGTGGTCGAAGTTGAGAATTTTTTGTTGGCTGATTCCTTTATAAAGTGTGACACAGGTTTGTACTTTTACCCTTGGATGTGTTTTATAGGGGTGGTAGCATCTTCACCAGTGAAATAGGGTATGCTTTTTAAAGTTGCTACTAGAATTCCATCCCTATTAGCTAGGACAAGAGGACTACCTTTGTTAAAGATGACAAAAAAATTGATTTCTTGGAACAAGCATGGAAGAAGTATTGAATGGTCTTCTATAGGTTAGGGGGACTACTTGTAGTATGTGTAGATTTTATTCTTGGTTGAACTCTTAAGTATGGTGAAATCTATTTATTTTATCTTTTATTTCGTGCCAAAGATAAAGGTGATTCTAAGAATTCAAAACACTTACCTTGATAGGGTGCTCTTGTTTGTATCTTTGGCATGAATAATTAGTGTATGCATGCAAAATGGATATAATAGAAATATGCATAAAAATAGCTTAAATCAAACCAAATACATGCAAACCTCAAAAAATTGAATGTATTATGTTGAGTTGTTGAAGATTTAGATGTGGTTGCTCATGAATCAATAGAAATACCAGCAACATAACATTAACATAGAAGATGTCCTTTCAAATGGGATGGGAGGCCTCTCATTTATAGAAATGAGATGGAAGAAATGGAGGGTTTGGATGTATTCATGATGAATGACTAGGATTGAATGAAAAGACGGGGTTTAGATTGAAGTTGTAGTCATGTGACAAGTGTCACATGAGGGATAAGGGCTAGGTTTAGGGAAACATCCTTATATGGATGGCTAGGATTAAGAGGTGGGAAATTAAATGAAGGGTTGAGATGAAAAGTTAGTTTGACTTTTGGGATAAAGGCTAGACATGTGAAGGGGACACTTGTCATTTGGTGACAAGTTTAGATTGTGATCCATGTGAATGGAATCAATGGATATGATTAAATGGATAAGGATAGGGGATAAAGTGAAATTAAATAATGGAAGAAAAGGGTAATGGAAATTAATTAGCCTAACTAAATTAATTAATTTAGCTAGAGGATTTGGGGATAAGGCTAGAATTAATTAAATAAATATAAATTTTATTTAATTAAAGGTGGGGAATAAAGATAATAGATAAATTAATTAAATACGTAATAAATATTTATTTAATTAAATATTAGGATAAGAGAAAATGTTAAATTAATTAAATACTTTAATTAATTGTCTAGGATAAAGTGGGATAAAGGTGATGGGTAAATTAATTAATTAAATAAATATTATTTAATTAATTAATGGGATAGGATAGGCTAAAATCAGGTGTGGTTGGGTTAGGACATTTTTAGGTGTCGACAATTAGCATGCCTAAAACTAAGAGATTGGAGTTGCCAGGTGCTTGTATAGCATGTCTAATGACTACAACTACTAAGAACAACACCAATCTTCTCAAAAAAATGATGTAAGTCTCATTAAACCAATCCTACCAAGTGTGCCAAGAAATTATTGTCACCTGAAATGCACCCTTACTAAACCTAGTTTAGTATTTCAGAGACATAATGAGAATGATCTCTCAAGTGTAGGACCTTGCTAACTTGAGATAAAACCTCTAGAGAAGGCTGGTTCCTTTCCAAGCTTAAGTGCAAGTGTTGATCCAACCCAACATAGATTAAAACTAATGCCTATTCCTACTCTAATAATTTATGGGAGAAAATGGGGAAAGAAAGATAAAAAAAAGAGAAAGGTGGTGATGCCCCAAGATTTGGTGGAATTCTAACTTGCCTTAAAAGAATAAGGAACTATTCATAGTTGATAATGGATTGCACAATTTCTATTAAAAAATTTGTTAAGAGGTAAAATGTATAGAGAATACAACCATGAGAGGGGTGAGGTATGTACAATCAACTTGTAATAGACTTAATAGAGACTAAAACCCACATAATACAACTTAAACTCAAAATATACACAATATAATTGTCATAGAAGGATGTAAAATAGCTGTCTTCACTAATTACAAGGCTTCAACATATATTTACACTTCAAAGAATAACAAATCTATTACATAGAAATATATTTTATATTATTCTTTGTTTGTTGGACTTAGAACTCTCCTCTAAAATGACTGCTAGATCCTTAATACCTAAGAGGAAAGCACCCAGTACTACCACAAAACTTGTGCCATAAAGGAAATCCTATTTTCCATCCTCATTAATGCTCTATAAAAGAATATCCCTTTAGATTAGATACATTGACTTGTAAGGATTTGTGTGCAGATTCTAAATATATTTTTAAAAAATAGAAATAAATTATAATTTTTTATGTAACTTTTAATAACTTATTTTTTTTAGTAAACATTTTTTAAAAGTGGTGTTTATGTCGTCACACATAACTTTTTTATTGAAAGGATAAAATTATAACTTTTAAAATATAGATTTTTAATGTTAATATCTAGTGTATGGATATTTTTTCATAATTTTTATTTCATAGTTTTTTAAAATTATTTTTTAAAGTCAAAGTAATTATAATTATGACATAGGTGTATGTCGTCACAAATTACTTTTTTAGACTGCAGGAATCGGGTAGCCCCCTATAAACTGCAGTGCGCTTGGTAAACTTTTTTCATGTGACCGATGACATTGGCACAACACGCCCTCTGGTACCATGGGGTTGAGGGGGAGACTAGACCTCATGACCTCTTGCCAACAACATGATGCTTTAGCTAATCGAGCTAGGCCCCTTGGCCCTCGTCACACATTACTTGTTGTGTATGCATTGAAATTAATTAATTTTTTTTTACGAAACAAGAACATTAATACCTAGTGCACACATATTTTTCAGAATTTTTTTCTCTATTTTTTCTATTTTTTTGTGTGTATAAAATAAATACCTTGATGTTTAGTGAAAAAACAACATTCACAAGAAATAAAATGTAAATCTAATAACAAAATTAAAAATATTTAAAATTATACTTTTTGGAAAGCTTATAATAAGAGCTACATCCTTACAAAACATAATTTTTAAATGACTTTATTTAATCCCTCAAAAGGTAAAGAAAAAGTGTTTTTTTGCCAACATTTTGATAGGCGCAAAAGAGACTCCATTGTGGGTATGTTTTAAGAATAGAGGGGTTCTATCCAAGGGGGTTTGATCTAAGGGGGTTTTATCTAACCCTCTTCAATTAAAACCCTTTATATAAAATATCTCAAGGCTTAAATCATTAGTTTTTCTAAAAATATGTGATTTCAAGCAAAAATCAGGATGTCCCAAGTTTGGAACCCATTATTCACATGGATGACCCTATGATCATTTGGAAATGTGGAAGGAACATTCTTTGTACTCTTGCCAATGGTTCGTGGTATCAAGTGCAAGGATCATGATATTACCCAATAAATTAGTTAAGATCATGACTTGGGGATGACATGCTAGTTAATGGCTCTACAACAATAATTGAGGGATGGGTGAGCATCATTGTCCTACTTTAAACAACAAATTCTATAGAATTAAGCTCCTAGAGCATAATAATCCATAAATCACTTGCAAATAACTTGAATAAAGTGAAGATAAAATGAATCCAAATAGCATTTAGGCAAGAAAACACACAAAACACTTCATAATGAAAAGAGAGGAAAGGGGGTTCATAAATACATGCTTTGAAGGATTCAAGGGAAGTATGGTAAATGGGTAGGTGAGAGCATTAATAAGCTTCCACTAAATTTTGGTGATCACACTCATTAAAATTAGGTGTCGCCCGAAGGGGCATTGGTAATAGGGGATGTCCCAATGGAGATGTGGGTGGAAGTTAATGCTAGGGCTCCCAAAATCTGTAGGTAAGATGTAAGAGGATGAGAAAACATGGTGGGAGGTGATTTCAAGTCAATTGGATGAATGGGGAGTGAGAAATAAGAGGAACAAGATGAAATGATGGGTTAAATATGCATGAGGGAGGACACATAAATTAAATGATAGGTGGTGGGATAAACATCACATGGATAAGGATGAGAAAATATTTCACAAGGGTCACAAATACATGAAAATGAGAAAGATACAACACATAAGCATAGAAAATACCAACAACATCAACTTAGGTGTGAACAAGGACCAAGCTAGGATAGACATGACTAAACAAGGTGTGAACAAGTGTAAAAAAAGGACTAGAAACACATACAAATGTGAACATCTCTAATAAGTGCAAAACATGATAAAATAATTTACAATGTATGCAATTTGTGTTATTACAGTAGGATAATTAATAAGTGAACAAGAAAATCTAACATGAGATGTATAAATGATATGTTCACTAGGTATATCAAAGAAGATCCTTAGATATATCACAAGAGGGTAAGTCTAAACTATCATCAATATTAAACAAATCTTAAGAAGAAAAGGTGCTTAATGGTAACACATCATCACACTTATGCACACCACTATCACTAGTCATAGGAAGAGTTAGGAAACATGAATTTCATAAAAAAGTAAAGTGAGAGTATCTAAAAGAGGGAAAATTAATGATCATGTTGCTAAAGAAGGAGAAGTTGCATACATGATGACATGATTCCTTCATAGATAAGCTAATCCCATCATTATGATGAAATTTCATGAATGAATCAAGGATAATAGTATCAAATGACACAACTTGTAGAAATGTATCAAAATCTATAGGAGAAGCATGAAAGAGGCCAATTATAATGTGCTAAGAGAATCAAAGATAAAAGATGTGGTGATGAAGCACAATCGAAGGGTGGGGAGTGGAAATCAAAGGAAGATCACACAACAAAAGACTCAAAACCTAACAAAGATGGATAAAGAGAAAGTAAATAAAAAATGATGGCTTGAACCCTAATATAGATAAATCAATGATACTCAATATAGAGCAGATCCAAACCTAATTCAATTTGAGATAAAGGAAAACTAATTAAAATTATTAAATCCAAAACCCTAATGTAAAAGAAGAAACCCTAAGGGGGAAGTTCATGTAAGAATGTTGGGGTTGAAATACAAATTATTTGCATAAATTATCTTATTCTAATTAAATGAATGTAAACATTTAAGCATAAATTAACCTAGATAAAAGAGTTGGGTTTGAGAGTTACAATAAATGTATGAAAATTAAATGTGATGATTATGGGTAAATTGATCTAGTATTGATGATGAAGAAACCTTGTTGATATCATACTAAATCCATTCACCATAGTCTAGAAATTAATCTCTTTGGTCCACTAAATGTGTCAAAGTACATACGGTCTAAAAAATCTCTATGGTTTAATCTTGAGTATCACAAGGTCAATCTTGAGCAACAAAAACTTGATTTGATGCACAAAACTAATTTGTGGTGTGTGAGATTGATATGCTAAAATGTGTGCCTAAGAAACTATTTGCCTTCTTTATAGTTAAATCTATCAAGGTGGTGTCTATATACATTATTTAGGGGTTTACCGACTTAATAGGTGAACAAGTTCTCCAAGGTCAAACTTGTTTGGTGGGCCAATATTGAAGACAATATAAAGACATGCACATTAATTATATGATGATGCAATTTTTTTTTTTTCCTTTAGAAATGGAAGTGTGCTCTAATGATTTTCTATGTCTTTTGTATATGAATTAATTGCACATTGAATGCCTTTAAATACCATGACATAACAACATGTCACACAAACATATGTTAAGTCGACCCATAATGAGTAGCACAAAGGGGCAAGAGACTTGGAATTTGAATTTTAGTTCATTTTTGTGTGCCTTGAGATTGAACTAGATCAATCTTGAGCCACTAAAAAATGAACCTAATGCTAAAATGATCATTTTCAGGCAGGGAGTATAAGTGCTAATGAGGGTGTAATAATGATGATTTAATGATGAGTAAATGATGAATGTAAGGGAATTGGTGTAAATATGAGGAAATATATATTTATAGGGATTAGGCCATGAGCCAAACCAAATGCAAAAAAGTATGCCGCTTGTTAATACATTATTACATAAGACATTTCACCAAGATAAACTCAAAACTAAATGAAAAATGACATGAATATATTATTTTTCTAATTTTACCTAAGGACTATATATGTTTTGCTTTCATTGTTTTTAATATATTTACCTATATAATTAATACTTTGTTTTTCATGTTTGTTTCCCACAGATTGCTTTCCACGACTCTTTGAAATGCATAAGGCGAAGACTCGCATACTTATACCGAACACAAAATTGCTTCTTCTACAGAAAAGAGATGCCTTTTCTGTACGTTAAAAACAAAAACTACAGTTTTTAATTTCTTGAAAGAAACCGCCCGAAACCCAAAAATTCTTCAAATAAGTTTAAGCTAAAACCCTACAAACCCTAATGACAATAGATCAGATAGAAATATGTGGTTCATCCCACGCATTTCTCTGTGTTGTTCCATTGCTAGAGTATGAATAAATTAACAGTGGAACATCATTAATAATACCCACAAGTAAGTTCTACTTTCATGCATTGTTTCAATTTGTGGTGATAAAGATATGCATGAGTTGAGTTTATTTTTTTAGCTAAAACTTTTTTTGTTTTTGTCTTTTGGGTTCAGTTCAAGTGAAAGATCATCCTAAATGGCTTAATTTTCTGGGTTATCAAGTGTTTGAATCTATACTTATGCATGCAAAATCTGTTGAAAATAACACCACCTAATTTTTTTCAAGGTGAATAGGCATTGATTGGAAAGAGATATTTGAGGGAATGAGTATGGATCAACTATTGTTATATAAAAAATCTAAAGGTACAATCACAGCGGACAAAGATTGTGCTAGAGTTGATGTTGATGCACATTCAAATGATGACCAGGAAAAGATATATACGAGGCTTTCATTGCAGCCTTTGTGTATTACTGGCTTATCTTCTACAGGATTCTCATCTGTAAGTTCTCAAATGCCCAATGGCTACCCATGGCTGGTTTTTGGCAATCGGCATGAAAAATGTATGGCCTACGACTTCTTAAGGCAAACTTGGGAGAATATTTCTCTTTCCTCTCTGCATCAAGCTAACGCCGGCAAAGGTTTTTGGAGATTTTACTATGGATCAGGAACAGGACCACGGCTGCTTAAAAAGGGTACACTTCGAGTTTACAATCTACTCATGAAAACAAGTTTCGAGCTTCCTCCCATGAAATCTATGCCAAAATCCATGCCGAAAGCCATGGTGGCAGGGACTGTATGTGGGAACAAAGAGAGCTACGAAGTGGTTTCTGTGGGTTGTGATGTGTTCTCAAATACAAACAATATACAAGTCTATGATTCCATAGAAAATTCGTGGAGGACTGTATTCCAGCTGCCTATCAATGTTTCAATATCCAGGCATCATGGTATGGTATTATGTAAAGATGTTATAGTTTGTGCCACAAGAATGCCCAAGGTATGTTTTCTGGTCTATAACATACAAGAGGGCAAGTCGAGCATGAGTTTAGTACCATTACCTGTGGCAATAAGGAAATGTAAATGGCATTTGGTTGCATGTGGATCCTCAGTTGTTCTAGTAGGAGCAGTCCTGGCTAATTGGCGTGCGAACCATTGGTACTTGAAGGACGGGATTGTGTGGCTCTTAGAGAAGGAAGAGGGTTCAAGTTGTAACTGGAATTGGAAGGAGATTACAAGGATGCCGCCCTCTTTAAGCCAAGATCCTAAGTGGAGAAGTCCCTTTTTCTATGAGTGTGAGTGCATCGGAATAGAGAACTACCTGTGCTTGAGAAAGAAAGGGAGTCGAGATGTGTGTACATATAATTTAATCGAGGGGTCCTGGAATTGGCTTGCAGAATGTCCACTGAATAAATGGATTCCTAGGATGATAGCCTTGGAATCTAGGCCTAATACGCAGGTGTGATTGCTTTATAGGAGGCTTGTATTTTGATGATTTATCATCTCCTGTTATATTTAATTGGAAATTTCTTAATCTATTTATGTTGCTTTTTACATAAAATATTTAGTGAGTTTTATTTTTAAATAAATCAGTTTAATCTATTTTCTGTCCCTTCTTTTCCCGTTTTATTTGTGTTTAGTTGAGATCTGAATTTTATTATGAAACTGTCTCATGTAAATGGAATTATTTAAGTTCAATCAGACAAGGGTTTCTATTCTTTTCTTATTGATTGTTAAGGCTGTATGTTATGATGATTTTCAAGCTAGAATACAACCTTATGACTTACTTTTAATTCATTAGCATTAACTAATGCGTGCCTTTTAAGTATTTAATTCTCAAAGTACTTGAGGATTTGGCATTAAGACTAGAAGTAAGAGATTATTTTATCAATAAACTCCCTAGTATGATGACATGGTGTATTTTATGGAAAAAAGGCTTGCTGCAAATAATTCACAAACTAGTACAATAACTGATACTACTTTTTCTGAGTTGCTTTGATTCTATATTAAATGAACTAGTTAACTTATAGTATTAACAAAGGCCCGATGTTGTTGGGTGGTTAGTGAGCAAAATTCCATTACTGATTTACGATCATTATAGAGGGAGAAAGGTGTCAAAGCTCAGGGAATTAAATTTTATATATATGCTTGAAGATTTGGATGGCGTCTATTGCAACAGGAATATTTAAGAATAAGATGATATGGATGCAGGCCTGCATCCATGGCCCCACGCCTATGGAAGATATGGCATTGCTATCTTTTCATGTTGATAATCTTGAAAACAGTTTAATGTCATGACATACAGGAAAAGGATATGGTTAACCTACAATTGGATTTGCACTATTTGTTTGTATGGAGAAGCCATAGTGACATTGACAACGATGCCTAGCTACTTATATCACAAGAATCTGAATTCAATATTTATAGGCAATAGCTAAGAATACAGCAAAGGTGGATGGGTTCTTGCATCTCAGAAGGATTCACTATTGCTTATCCTTATCTGAAATAATTTTAAAGCTCAGAGGGAATAGAGGGTTGATACAGTTTTGGAAAGGACATTTTCAAAGTCTTTGGAAACAAGGAAACATGCACATATTGTTATGTACATATTGGATAGATGACCGAGACATGGTATTTGGAAAAGTGGGGAAAGAACTCAAAAGTGAACCAATTCTTACAAACATTTTTTTTTTGAAATATATTTCAGAATCAAAATTAGGCATAAAAACTAGAGATCACACTTCTTGATTTTGAATTGAAATCTTAGTTTTATGATATTTCTATTAGGATTCAACTATGTAGTTTATGAGTCAAACTCATTGACCCATATTTCATGAGTAGTGGTTCACATGAAGTTACCTCTCGTGAAAATGAATGGTCTCTTAGCACTCATTGCATCTAGGTGATGCTCATAGGGGTGAAGCATTGAGACTTCCCGGGAGGTCACCTATCCTAGTACTACTCCAACTCAAGTGCACTTAACCATGGAGTTTCACCCAAGATCAAGCCCACTTAGCTTGCTACCATTTGCAAAACCTTCAGCAAGCGTTCAGCCTTATGAACCATTTGTTTTAGAGCCCCTTTAGCTCATTAATTGATAAGTAGGAGGTAATTTCCATAATGTATCAAAGTATGTTTTTTCTTCTCATTAATTGATAAGTAGGAGATAATTTCCATAATGTATCAAAGTATGTTTTTTCTACTAGGATTCAACTACGTAGTTTATGAGTCAAACTCATTGACTCATATTTGATGAGTAGTGGTTCACACGAACCCAACTCTCATGAGAATAAATGGTCCACTTAGCACTCATTGCTTCTAAATGATGTTTATAGGGGTGAAGCATTGGGACTTCCCAAGTGGTCAACCTTCCCAGTATTATTTCAATGCAATTGAATCCTGATAGAAGTATCATAGTTTGACTCACTGCGGGAAGTACCTTCTACTTATCTTAGTTTTAGTTTATTTTCCATTCTTTTTTAATATTGTCATTATAATAATATTTCTTTCCTTTAATACAAGTATTTTTTAATGGTTCCAACTTCCAAGTGAGCAAGGTTGGACATTGTTGTGTATATCGATGGAACAATGATGGTTGAATTTGGTGCCCTCACCCAAAATAAAAGTAAAAATGTAAAGTCATCAGCGTTCCAGAAATGCCATAGCATTAAGGGCAATGTAATATGTATGGCAACTGAGTCAGGGCCAAAAGGCCAAGGATTCTGTATTACAATCATACTTAACAAAACTAAACTAGCCCTGAATAGGGATCATCAGGCTTGATGATCAAGATCCCAAGCAACTAGAGCATCAGTAACCTCATGAACATCATCCAAAGCACAACTCTCATTCACTCCAATGCTTGAAATAAAACAGATTTTGTACAGATAAAGAAGTAAATGGATGGCGCTCTGCATCCTTAAGGTTTTGATTGTAGCCTGGAGTGCTCTGTCTTGTCTGTTTTGAGTCTCTCATAACAGACAAGACAGAGCTATTTTTGTGATAAATAAAGGTGCCAAGACAAAAATAGAGTTCATCAAAAACTGATCTGATACCAATGGAGGGGCATAATGAGGGAGTTCCATCTTCACGCTACTGGGGATTGTGGTGAGTGCTAAGGTGTGCTCTTAGGATTAAATCCTCTTGCCCTTCTACTAGAGACAAAGCAGATACTATCAAGGATGCTGCTGTGCTTTAGGCCCACTTCTGCACTGTCTAACAAGTCTGCAAGCTTGTTGGCTTCTCTAAACCTGTGATTGATTGAGATCCTTGATAAGTGGGGGAGATACTATTGAGGATTCAATCTAATTTCTAAATTTGGATGTTATCTTGTTCATATTACTGACAATTAGTAGGAGTCAACTTCTACTGCAAGGCTTTTAAGATTATGACTCAAGGGCGACCTCAAACCTGTCACCAGAGCAAAGGCCTAAGCCTTATCATCTGTGCCATGCCTGATATAATTTGAAAGGTTTAGAGGAGGCAGTCATGATATCTAACTATACCACGAGTCCAGCTCTCCTGGATTTTGCCCTAATGCACCCTTGAAATTTAGTTTTACCTACTGAGAGGAAGGGAGAAACCATCTGGCAGAAGCCTTATAAAGCTTATTAGAACTAGGGTATTTGGTGGGCGGTACATGGATAAAGGGCTAACTTCAAACAGTCTTGTTATCAAAGCAGAGAAGTTCTTCTTACACTTCTTGGGTCTTGCATTGACAACCTCTGAGAGTCCAAACTCTTTTTTGGCCGAAAGCCTACTCATTTCAGTTTCTCTATCCTTATTTCACTCTTTCCAGCTCTCCCATGTTTCAATGGTTGGGATAGGTTCTAACTTGTCTGCACCACTTAGGCAGTGCCAAGATGAGATGAGGGAGTGCAGATTTTCTTGCCAAACCCAATCAAATCCAAGTTTTGGATTAGCCAAGATCAAACTTCAATTGTGAAGCTGCAATGAAGTAACAAATGCCCTGCAAATTATTCTGAGCATTTACACACCTCAAATGGATGGGCCCAGTCAACTCGTCTTTTAAGTTATTTCTGAGACAATACATTGTTCTGATCTGTGAACCAAGAAAAAGCATTTTCCTTGGGTATCCCCCCTTTTTACCAGACATGATTAGATGGCCATCTATTTGGAGCTGTGGAAGGATCTACAATGAGCTATTAGCCTCATTTGTGGAAAAGACTCTTGATTTGTACTGAATCCATCTTTAGAACATCACGTTCCTCACAATAAGGAACATAAGTTATAAACAGTTCTTGAATTGTTGCTATTTGAGCTTGGCTGAAATTTTGGACAATGGATAAGGTCCTTGCAAGACCTCTTTTGGTCCTTAGATTCTTGGTGATCTATGCAACAATTGCAGACTTGAGTACCCACAGGTTTGAGAGTGTGATTCTGGCTTGTTACAGTAGTGGGAATGATTCTAAGGGCTTGCCTAGGTGGGAAGTTGCACTTGTTTGTAGAAAATTCCAAATTCATATTCCAAAAATAATCAAGAAATATTTGACAGTGTTAAGAGTACAAAATAAAACCAGGAATTGTTTCCTATAAAATTTCAGGGGAGTTGATGTGCAAAATGTTCTCAATCAAAAAAACAATAGTCAGTGCAAAAATTCCAATATCATATAAATAAATAAATAAATAAATAAATAAAATTCCAATATCATATATAAAATTGATCAAGCATATGAGAAATGGTTTTTGAATCCTCAGTGTTGAGAAATGGTTAATCAATACTTAACCTACTACCAACATGCAATGACATTCGAGTTTAATAATATCTGGTTGAAAATATAAAAAGTAGCATAGTTATTATGAAGTGGACTTTGTTCCAAATGTCTACAAACTTTATTCCTAAATGCATCTAAGGATGTTCTCAAAAGATTGATAAAAATATTTTGTGTTTTTCTTCGGATAACCAGTGGTCACCAACACGTGGCTAGCTCGCTAATATGTGTACCAAAAGAAACAGCTGTGTAGTATCCTGATACTATTTAACTAACAATCTTGAAAGGTATAAAAATGCTTCGAGTACTCTCATTTGGATGCTCATTAGTTTACTTGTCCAAACTTTGCCCTCAAATAACAGGCTCATTGCATTGGATAGTAATGGGAAACTATTGGCACATCAATCGTTCCCAATTTATTATCTATTCCAGCTATGGAGTGGTAAGGCATTGATGTTTGAGAAGTAAATGAAGAGAGCCCAATCAGCCAAGGTTGCATGATGAGGATGAGCATGGATTTGACTCTTTTAAGGATCATTCTCGAGAATCAAAATATTATATAAACCCACCGTTTCTTTATTGGTGAGCATGTATTTCCTAGGTTGTAATTTCTTTTGATGCCCGTGTAGATGAATCGAATAGATTAAATGAACCCATCTGTAAATTTTACATTCCAATAAATTGGATATTGGATGCCAGTGATGTCTTAAATATGTCAACATTATGTCAAAAGATTATTATTCAAAGATTTCTAAAACTGTCAAATTTATCAGCTATATTTTAATGCCTGCTAGAAACGTGAGCTGGTAGGGATATGCTCTTTGTAAAGAGCATTGTTTTTAGGAGATGTTGTATACAACTTTCATGTCAGCTGAAACAACTGGAAGTGTTGAGATAGTGAAGGCCAACGGCTGAAGGCCAAAGGTCTTCACGTTTTCCCTCTCTTCTCGTGTCTCTTCAACTGATCGTGGTTGTTAATAAATGCAACCTTGGTAATTGTAAAACTGACTTTTAGCATCAATAAGATTTTCCCTGCTCAGTGTGGACGTAACCACTATTGTGGTGAACCACAATAAATCGTGTGTGCTCTGGTTTCTGCATTATTGTTCTGCATATTTGGATTCTTGTTTATTCAATTCTTTCATTTTACAATTGGTATCAGAGCTGGGTGTATAGCTGTTTGGAAATTTGGTAATTGAATTTCCAGAAAATGGAAGATTTGAAGGTGCAGAAATTTTCTGGGAAGAACTTCGGGATATGGAAGATTCAGATGCAATCTTTTCTGATTAAGCAAGATCTTAAACTTGCGCTTGAAGGAAAATCAAAGAAGCCTGCTACCATGAAGGACGAAGATTGGGAGACTCTTGATGAAAAGGCCAAGGCAACAATCTTTCTTTCGCTAAATGAAAATGTTCTGTTCAATGTTGCAGAAGAGAAAACAACAAAAGAAGTTTGGGACAAACTTATAAAAACCTATGCTATGGCGTCGGCTGCAAATAAAGTGTTCATCATGAAGAGATTATATAAGCTCAAGATGAAGGAAGGTTGCGCAATGGCAAACCACATTAACGAATTCAACACTTTGATCAGCCAAGCGAATTCGGTTGGAATGACTCAAGGTGACGAAAACAAAGCTGTTCTTTTATGCTCTCTACCAAACAGTTGGGATGGAGTTGTGACAGCCATAAGCACTTCGGCATCAAGCTCCAAGACGTTGGCTTTCGATGAAGTTTCTACCACTCTTCTCTCCGAAGACTTAAGGAGGAAGAATGATGAGCCCTCATCCGGTGATGCTCTCACTATGGTAAGCACCGAAAATAGAGGGAGAAGCCAATATAGAGGTAGATATAATCACAATCAGCGGTCCAAATCAGCTAGAAGATCGCAGTCTAAAGGAAAAGAAAGCGGTTGTTGGTTTTGTGGGAAAGCTGGTCATATCAAGAAAGATTGCAGAAAGTATAAAAAGGCACAAGAAAGGGTTTTGGACAGCGAAGCAAACATATCACATGATAAGGATGATGGTATTCTCATTCTATCAACAAGCGATACAAAATCAGATTCGTGGGTAATTGATTCCGGTGCCTCCTTTCATGCCTCTTCTTGTATGGAGGCCTTCACAAATTACCAAGAAGGTAATCTTGGAAATGTATATTTGGGTGACAACAAAGCTTGTGAAATTGTTGGCAAAGGTGATGTTTTGCAGCTAGCTGGAGGAGTCAAGTGGCTGCTAAAAGTTCGCCATGTTCCCAAATTGAAGAGAAATCTGATTTCCGTAAGTCAGCTATATACCCAAGGCTTTCTCACCACTCTCACGGATACTTGGAAAGTAACTAAAGGTTCTTTGGTCATTGCAAAAGGAGACAAAGTTGGCAGCCTCTATATTGCAGAAACTTTTGGTGAGGTGGGAGCTGCTATGACTATTGTAGGCAGCGATGTGGCTCTTTGGCATCAAAAGTTAGGCCACATGAGCAAGAAAGGACTTGAGGTGATGCTCAACCGAGACCAACTACTGGGTCTACAATCCACAGATTTGGAGTTTTACGAACATTGTCTTCGTGGCAAACAAAGACGGGTTAGCTTCTTGAAGGATGGACACAACATGAAGACAACACCATTGGAGTTGGTGCACTCGGATGTCTTTGGCCCTACCGAGGTAACCTCTTATGGAGGCACTAATTACTTTGTTACCTTTCTTGATGATTGTACTCAGAAGGTTTGGGTTTATATGATTTCTAGAAAATCTGAAGTGCTTTCAAAATTTAAAATTTTTAAAGCACTTGTTGAGAATCAAAGTGGTCACAAAATTAAATGTTTAAAATCAGATAATGGAGGTGAATTTTGTTCTTTGGAGTTTGATAATTTTTGTGCAGATCATGGTATTCGAAGGATTAAAGTTGTCCCCTACACTCCTCAAGAAAATGGGGCAGCAGAAAGACTCAATAGGACCATTCTTGAGAAAGCTAGATGTATGCTTTCCAATGTTGGTTTGGACAAAGAATTTTGGGCGTAGGCATGTAACACAACAATTTACTTGATTAACCGCAGTCCTTCATCTTGTTTGGAGTTTGGTATTCCAGAAGAAGAGTGGTTGGGAAAGAGGATTTCTTACTCACACATCCGGGTTTTTGGATGTGAAGCTTATGTCCATGTTCCAAAAGAAAAGAGGACAACGCTGGATTTCAAATCACAAAGGTGTATTTTTGTTGGCTATGGTGAAGGCCAGTTTGGTTTTTGATTGTGGGATCTGGTTGGAAAGAAAATTGTGAGGAGTCGAGATGTGGTTTTCAATGAAACAGTGTTTCCAGCAGAGCAATCACAGGCAATAGGCACTGATGAATATGTGCCTTTCTCCATGTGTGACAATAATAATATCACACAGAGGTCTATTGTTTCTGTTCCCACAACAATCGCTGCTTCTCCCACCTCAGTTTTGGCGCCCCCTACTTCATCTAGTAATAGTGATGACTCACTATTTGGGAGCAATGAGATCTCTGCTCAGGAGATCTCGTCCTCCTCTCCTCACCGCCACGGGACATCACGATCTCAACCAGTCAACAACAGTTCAGATGGTAATTTCCGTGGCACTGCAGGTGCCACACAAGGAGATGAGACCTCTCCATATGCAGCAATGCCTCAGACCATTGTGCATAATGGAGCTCCATTCATGGCAGGGACAGATTGTTCTCAGGACTCTGATTGTGAGCAGATTAATCACAGAATGCAGGGTATCGATAATGCTGCTCATCCTCAGTGTGAAAAGAGTCATGATGATTTAAGGAGGTCTTCTAGGCACAGGTGGATTCCTTCGAAATTTTCAGATTTTGAGTTACTGCTTGCAGAAGAAGCAGAGCCTATGATGTTAATTTCTGATTAGACAGAGCCAACAAACTTCAAAACCGCCATTCAAGATGTGAATTGTGATCAGTGGCAGGCTGCAATGCAAGAAGAAATGGATTCTTTGATAAAAAATCAGACATGGGATTTGGTGCCTCTTCCGCCTAACAAAAAGGCATTACGAAATAAGTGGGTTTATAAATTAAAAGAGGAAGATGGCGGTAGAAAGCGATTTCGTGCCAGGTTGGTTGTCAAGGGGTATGCTCAGCAGCAAGGTATTGATTTTGAAGAAATCTTCTCTCCGGTAGTAAAGATGACTACAATTAGAGCAGTTTTGGGATTGGTTGCAGCATGGGATCTCGAGCTTGAGCAGTTGGATGTCAAAATTGCCTTTTTACATGGAGATGTTGATGAGGAATTGTACATGATGCAGCCTGAAGGGTTTGTTAAACAAGGTAAAGAACATCTTTATTGCAGGTTGAAACAGAGCTTGTACGGGCTTAAGCAAGCCCCAAGGCAATGGTATCAAAAATTTGATCAGTTTATGATTGAGCATAACTTTGTACACCTAGAAGCTGATCCATGTGTGTATTTTAAACGGTTGTCTAATGGTGAATTTGTCATACTTCTATTTTATGTGGATGATATGCTCGTAGCTGGCACTAGCATGAAGATTGTTCATGAGTTGAAAAACCAATTGGCCACTAGATTTGCCATGAAGGATTTAGGGGCAGCCAAGAGAATACTTGGGATATTTCTCGGGATAGAAACAAAAAGGAGATCTGGTTATCTCAAACATAATACATTAACAAAGTATTAGACAGATTTGGTATGGTTGATGCCAAGATTGCTCCCATTCCACTTGCTGCTCATTTTCATTTAACTTTTGATTTGTGTCCCAAAACACAAGAGGATAAGGAATTTATGGATAAAATTCCTTATAAATCTGCAGTTGGCAGCATTATGTATGCTATGGTTTCTACTCGTCCCGATATTGCCCATGCGGTGGGAGTTGTAAGTAGGTTCATGAGCAATCCCGGGAAGCCTCATTGGGAAGCAGTTAAATGGATATTAAGATATCTTAAGGGCACTTCTGATTATGCTCTATGTTTTAGTGGAAATGATGTTCAACTGCAAAGTTTCACAGATTCTGATCATGTCGGAGATTTAGACAAACGAAGGTCTACTACTGGTTATGCCTTCACGTTTGCTGGGGCTGCCATTAGTTGGGCCTCAAGGCTGCAACATTCAGTTGCTCTTTCTTCTGCAGAAGCCGAGTATTTGGCTCTCTCCGAAGGTGCAAGGGAAATGATTTGGTTACAATTGTTGTTTGGTGAATTGAAATACCAACATAGCGATTATGTTTTGTTTTGTGATAGTCGCAACGCCATTTTTATGGCTCATAATCATTCCTCTCAGTGCCGCTCTAAACATATTGACATTCATGCTCACTTTGTTCGTCATTCGGTTGAAGAAGGCAAGTTAAAAGTTGTCAAAATTGATACAAAGGTCAATCCGGCAGACATCTTGACCAAGGTTGTTCCCAAAGAAAAGTTCGAATCTGCTAGGACTTCTCTTGGGCTTGTTAAGAAAAAGTAGAACAACATCCAGAGCAGGGGAATGTTTGATTAGTTGCTGCATCCGTTGTGCTTCAGGTGGGAGATTGTTGAGATAGTGAAGGCCAACGGCTGAAGGCCAAAGGTCTTCACGTTTTCCCTCTCATCTCGTGTCTCTTCAACTGATCGTGGTTGTTAATAAATGCAACCTTGGTTATTGTAAAATTGACTTTTAGCATCAATAAGATTTTCCCTGCTCAGTGTGGACGTAACCACTAGTTTGGTGAACCATGATAAATCTTGTGTGCTCTGGTTTCTGCATTATTGTTCTGTTATTTATTGTTCTGCATATCTGGATTCTTGTTTATTCAATTCTTTCATTTTACAGTAAGATGGTACTAGGATGATGTCTCAATTGTAGGGTGCGAGATCTCTTTAGACCATATTTTCTAAAGCTGTTACTGGGTTGAAGCTTTATGAATCCAAACTCCCAATGTTTTGATTGTTCCTAGGAATGTAATATCGTCTTTTCTTTTGTTAGAAGTCAGAACTATATTGAAGTTGAGGCAGGAGCTAAGTTGCCGGTACAGGAATGGACAACGGGTATGTTGGTATGGCGATTTTTTCCCCTTGGGTATGGTACATTTGGGTATGGTTATATATGTGTGTGTGTGCATGCGCGCGTATATGCAAACAAATTAAAAATATACAGAATTGTAAAATACATTTGATAGTATGATACTTCATCAATCATCGTTAAATCTAAAATAACTAAAATTGTAAATACATATGTTCATATGTCATACTCATATCATAGATGTCTAGAGTCATGATTCAAATGAAGATCATTACAATTATTCATTAATCATCAAAAGGATCTAGATCAAATTCATCGTTTGGTTCAACACCATTTGAATCACAAGTAAATGCATTGCCACTTGTAGTAGGTGCATCATGTGCAAGAGTCTCATCATCATCATCATCATCATAATCTATAGTGACTCTAGCAAGCTCTGCAATAGATGCATCGAAGTTGGCAAACCCAGGGGCTATGTCCCAATTCTTCATTGAACCATCCTTGTACTCATCTTGCTTATGTGAAAGTTGGAATGGACGTAAACCAAGTCTTTTGCTTTTTTTTGCACCCAATTGGTTACACTTAACTGAGTGGATATAGGGTGTGTACTCCAATTTCATTTAACCGAAGAAGAACTTGCAACTTGTTGAAATTGGAGAGAAAACCAAAACAACTTAAAAATAAAAAACACAAAATAAATTAAAGAATGGTAAGTATTAAACTTAAAGTCTACAATACAAATGTTAGGGGAGATGCCCTAGTTACCATCAGGGCTATGTTTGCGCAACCGTAGAATTCAAATTGTATGTTGGATCAAATTTTTTTAAATGGGTTTTATTCGCTCACGAGTTAATAGCTTATAGCTATTGTTTTGGCTTGTGGGCAATTTGGTCGAATGCAGAAGTGTTCGATATGCGTGCAAGGGTAAAAAAGTCACCTTCTAGAGGTGCCACCCGCTCATGGCCACCAAATGTTCTGATTGCCGCCTACTATAACCACCAAATAATATTTAAAAAAAATCCTAATTGTGTCACTATTAGGGTGCAATTATAATAATTTTATCATTCAAATATGGTCAAAAGTGAATGGGTCTAATTCACAGGTTAACGTTGGAGGTTTATGTTAGTGGCCATAATAGTTTGCACCTACACATTAAACATGCAACCTTAACAACAGACACCAACACACATTCACTCCATTTCATAACCACATCGGGTCCAATGATGGATTATTTCCCACTGTTTTTGGGGGTAAAATGTTCATTTCATTATTTCACCGTGCGCTCATGGGTTGGAAGCGTCTCATGGCGGGCAATGATGTCTGCTCTCCACGGTTTGAGGTAAAAACGAACATCATTCTCCTTTCAAAATGCAAACAATAGTACTCGTGAATCTTTTTATTCAGCATTTTTGTGGGCCCGTGAAGGGTTTCTTCATTGATTGTTCAATGATTACTACTTGTTTTTACTTGAAAAATCATTCCTATGTATGGCCTTTTCGCCATGTGCTATTTGACATTGTCGGGTCTGGTGGTGGATTATTTCCCATGGTTTTTTTGGGGTAAAATGATTATTTCCTGCTCTTCATTTTACCGCGTGCTCACGGTCTGGTAAACTCTCCATGGTTTCATGATTTTGTCTGATAAAATGATGAGGAATCTCGCGGGTTTGACCACATGTTTGCATAAAAAAATGTATTTGTTTGCTTCGACCTTTTTCTTAATAACCCATGTGAATTTGGGCATAAATCGGCAAACCCATGTGTATTTCGACATATGTATGTAGACCCATGTGTTTTTCGCCATATATCTGAAAACCCTTGCTTGGTTTTTTTGGAATATGTGTGATTAAGTAATTAATCTCATGAAACCCTTGCCTAGTTTTTTCGGCATATAGCTGAAAACCCATTTTTGTATTCGTGTGACTAAGGAATTATTATCTTGAAACCCTTGCTTACTTTTTGGGCATATATTTGAAAACCCAAGTCTGTAATCATTTTACCTCTGTTGAAATTTCTATCCTATCGCTGTCGAATACAACATTGTATCGTTCATTTACTGTAAAATGGGTTAGTAATTATTGTTAAATGTTTTACCTGTGTTGAAATCTCAATACTTTGTATCATATATTCTTTACTTCACAGCTTACGTTTTCATGAACTGTGCATTCTACATTCTACTTATAGTTGTTTTCATGAACTATGCATTTAACAGTTATATTTATACAATTTCTTTTTATTTGTTATAAGTAAATGGGGGTATTTTTTGGTAACAGGTTATTCCCTATAAACCCCATTTACAAATTCAATAATCTGTGTGTTCATTTTTTATTTTCGGTTATTTCTTAGGGTTTATATTTGTCATTTATTTCATAAAAGGCTCCTATATATTCTGTGTCTCTTGTTCATTCAACAAATCGATATAAACATGTTGAATCATCCATTAGACTCCTTTATATTCAAAATAAGTGTACACATCAGCTTGCATTTTTATTATATATATAATGTGTACACATTCATTTACAAATTCAATAGACTGTGTGTTCATTTACCAACTGAATACAATAGAATACATCTTAATTATGGAGCTACTCTTTATATATATGCATCTATACATAAGTGTACACATCTATACATATATATACATCTATACATTTAAAAATAAGTGTACACATCAACTTGTATTTTCAAATAAGTGTACACATAAGCTTGCATTTTCATTACATATATATGTGTGTATCTTTTGGCTGTCCAATACAACACAATAGCATTCATTTACTATAAAAAGTGTTAGTAATTATTGTTAAATGTTTTATCTGTGTTGAAATCTCAATACTTTGTATCATATATTCTTTACTTAACAGCTTACTTTTTCATTGTACTCTAAGATGTTACACAAAGATATATATATATATATATATACACACACACACACACACACACACACACACACACACACACACACATATATATATATACATATATCTATAAATATATGTACATATATCTATTTATGTACATATATATGTAAACCCCTGATGGTTTGTTGCTACCTGCTCTCCATGGTTTGAGGTAAGGACAAACATCATTCTCCTTTCAAAATGCAAACAATGGTACTCCTAAATCTTATTATTTAGCATTTTTGTGGACCCCTAAAGGGTTTCGTGGCTGTTTGATATTTGTATACATACAATAGAGCACCATACATATATCAGCTTACATTTTCATTGTACAGTTTGGAATTTGTATCCTCCATTATGTACTTTAATAGCTCACATTTTCATTGTACTTTAACGGCTTACATTTTCATTGTACTATTTGAAATTTGTGTTACTATTAACTTTACTAAACAACTCACATTTTCATTGTACTTTTAGCTATTTCTTGGTTAATTGATGGAAGCCTCCATTTTATATATGTTGGTTAATTCATAAAATCCAAGCATGCATTTTATGTGATAAAAGTGTATACTTAAACATGCAATTCAATTATATATGTATGTATACACACACACAAACACACATGTATATATATGCATAAACATATATGTATGCGTACACATGTATATATATATATATGTCTCTATGTGTGTGTGTGTGCATATAATCAATCTTAAGCTTTGAATAGTTCAATACCTTTGAAATGGTTAAGCTTTCGTTTTCATATGTATGACCACATACATACATACATACATACATACATACATATATATATATATATATATATATATATATATATATATATATATATATATATATATATATATATATATATATATATATATATATATATATGTCCACTGGCTATGAATATGTGAAGTTTAAATTGGCAACTTAACACAATATAATCATATCATTGGAGGGTTTGTCAACTGAAGTTTGGTAAAATACATTTGGAGATATTAAAAGAAATAAAATTTCTACAGTTCATAATATTAGCTTGAATATTTGTGAATTGGATTATGTAGTTTTTTTCATTTATATTTCAATCACACTGCATGATTTATCATAGAAATATATATTAACCATACAAAATCTTTCTACCAATATTTTTGGGATGACTCATTTTAAAAAACATTATTAATATGCTAGTTTACTTGAACTAAGATGTATATACTATGGTTTTTGAGCTTCTCAAAATGAAATTATAAATTATAAAAGTTGATTGATGATTGTATGCTCTGTTATGTGGGAGTTGGGTATTACCAACACCAAATTTTTTAAAACATCGAAGCAACCTTTCCTTTGCATTAACTGAATTTAAAATTTATTTTTAGTTTGGTTCTTATTAACTCTTTTATCAGCACACAATCAACACATAGTTCCTTTGGTAGTTGGACTGTATGTAGTGTTCAATATAGCTAAACTAAATTTATGCTCTTTTCTCAGTCCATCTACTTTGGAGAAGATTGTATGAGTTTTGAACGAGACATTTTATGATCCTTCTTACTTTTGTCACATTGATTTATGTTTCTAATATATTTCTGTTACAAAAAGTGTGACTGCTGAAACCTTTAAGGTCCCTAGAGTATGATATCATCCTTATCTAAAAGATACTGGAAAATCTAGTTGGGTTAGTTACACAAGAATGTAAGTAATCAATATTTAGTCTCTTTTTCCTACTAAATAGGCCTTACAGGAAATTTGTTGCAAAAGATAATATTTAGTGAAGTTTGTTAATGCTCTATGGAGCTCATGTTATGTATTGTGAGTTAGTGCACAAATAAACCGCCTCACTTTTTTTTGACAACAATGAAGATTTTTGTTTTCTTCATTTTTTGACAACAAAATTCACCAGTATATCATAAAAGTGTATACTTAAACACACAATTTAATTATATATGTATGTATACACACATATATGTACACACACACACATATATATATATATATATATATGTATATATATGTATGTATACATATGTATATATAGATACATGTGTCTATATATATGTGTGTGTGTGTGTGCATATAATCAATCTTAAGCTTTGAATAGTTCAATACCTTTGAAATGGTTAAGCTTTCGTCTTCATATGTATGACCACATATGACGATATTTGTATGTATATATACATACATACATACATATATGTATGCATGTATGTATCTATACATACGTATATGAATCTGTCCACTATCTACGAATATGTGAAGTTGAAATTGGCAACTGAACACAAAATAATGTTTTACATTATGCCATTTCTTCCATACACTCCCAACATCTTCAAATGCAAAGACTTGACATTTTGCAATTCTTTGGTATCGCCATAATAGGATGCTTCTTCTTCTTCTTAAAAAAGGTCTTCCCCAAATCATGTAGGAAATAATGGAATCACAGATCAATCATCCATCAAAGTATTATAAGACCCACAAACCTTCCTTTTGGCCTCAAATGGCATATAATCAGTCTTAAGCTTTGAATGCTTCAATACCTTTGAAATGAGTAAGCTTTCATCTTCATATTAATATACATACATACATACATACATACATACATATATATATATATATATATATATATATATATGTCTGTATACATATGTATATGAATCTGTCCAGATGTCTATGAATATATAAAGTTTCAATTGGCAACTAATCCACCACCTGACCCTACATGCCCATTAAATGGAGTGAATGCGTAGTGGTGTCCGGTGTTAAGGCTTGGCGATTAATGTGTAGGTGCGGACTATTATGACTACTAACGTAAACCTCCAACGTTAACTCGTGAATTTGACCCATTCACATTTGAGCGTATATGAATGATTAAATTGTTATAATTGCACCCTAATATTGGCATAATTAGAGCCTTTTTAAAATATTAATCGGTGGTTATAGCGAAAGGCTATTGGGTCTTTTATGTTTTGCAAAGTATATGTATGTATATCTTTCTAGGAATGTATGCATGTATGCTTATGTTTTTATGAATGTATGCATGCATACAAACATGCAAAAAAAGTTATTTATATAAGGCTCCCCAAATAAACATCAAATCCAAATATAATGTAGAATTCAATCAATTCACCTTTAAAAAACCTACATAAATCACAACTACAAATTCAAATGATTGGATCATCCCCAAAGAAATTCAAATTTGAAACACAATGAACAAATTGAATGCATTGAATTGTCATATTGGAATTACTAATTAAGAGGGAAAGTAGCCAACGATATTCACAATTATTCTCCTTTGCTAATATCCTCTCCATACTATAGAGCATTGATTGACATCCTTTGCACATTCTTCATATATGCAAGGATGATGAGAATTGTTGAATATAACTTGAATATATCTTGGTATACAATGCTATTCACATATATATATTTTTACATATATTTATGTTTTCCATATGGAAATATTAAGATGTTGAACTTGTTTAATTATGTGTTGTTGCACATGCATTATTGTAAAGGTCCTATGATGTTTATTCGTTACTACCCTCAGTTGTAAATTTTTTCTTGTAGGTACGAAGAACAAGGAGAGGCAGTGCGACATTGTTTATGGCAGGAAATTCAATCAATGTGTTTGTTAACACACCACATAATTAATGAATTTTTGTTTATCTGGCTCTAACTTTCAATTTAATAATCACTAGTTGTTGCAAGAATGGAAAAAGGAATGAAAGTGTTGTCATTGATGTCAAATGGTCAACTAGTTATCTACTAGTTGTTGTTCGCTGTATATGTCGAGGATATTAAGAAAATTGTATTAAAGAAATATTACAGGTATTCAATTGCTGCTCAGGATGATCTGATACTTGTCCCTATGTTTGTGTGGTTCATATATGTTGGTCATGGTTGTTGAAGGTTGCTATATCCAGATTTTTGGCTATTGGTTCTTTGTGAAGTTTGAGTTGTGTTCCCCAGTTGTGAACTATGTTTTTTCTGTGTTCTGGTTGAGGTCTGGGAGAAAAGTTGCTGGTCTGGATTTCCCTTTGATGAAGTCTTTTGACTTGTGGTTCTACAGTTAAAATATTCTGATTGCAGTGAAGATTTTTTTGGTTTCTGAAAGTTTCGAGCTTAATTGTTCTATGTGTTTTACACTGGTTTGGCCGACCGTGTGTTAAGCACTATTTCGAAGTTGATGAAGTGTGTTGGATCTATTTTGGGTCGCCCTCATTTTAACTCCACCTTAGGATGTTTTGGTGCCGACCTAATTTGAATTTGAAGTTGGATGGCCAACTTTGTATCTTTTTCAAGGTTGGAGATAGTATAAATACAAGATGAGCTAGTAATGAAAAATATATGAAAGAAAAGAAGGAAAATAAGTGAAAGAGCAGACACGACTTTGATGCTATTCATAAAGTGTTTGTGAGTTATGTGTGTGGTAGATTAGTGCGAAGCTTAATGCTGAGTTTCTGGGTGTAGTGAGCAGAAGGCGAACTCTATCATTCATGCAAGTTGATCAAGTGATTGTGGTGGAACCCTTTGTTGCATTGGGATTGTTGTCTCTCTGTAACAAGTCTTCTTTGTCTTCTTTGTATCTCTGTGGTAGTGAGCCCTCTGGATTGTAGCCTTGTTGGACAATGAGTCCTCTTAGGCAGCGAGCCTTTTTGTAATTAGTTTTGATATTCTCTATAGTGTGAGTTAATCCTCACCGTGGTTTTTCCCTCATTGGGTTTTCCACATAAATTTGGTGTTATTGTGTTTATGCATTGGATTTTAGTTTTTGCATTGACATTTGATGATTAATCACTTAAGCACTTTAAGTATTAGTTCTGGTAATTGAATTGAAGATTAAAATTTGTGACAATTGATTCAACAGTTGGTATCAAAGCTTGGTTCCTTGGTGAAGAGCTTAACCGCTCGAGGAAGGTCTGGGATGGCTAGCAAAATGGTTTTTGATTATCCGAGGTTTGATGGAACTAATTATGGTATTTGGAAAGTATTGATAGAAGAATATCTGGAGTATTGTGGATGTGATGTGGAGAAAGCTTATAAGAATCCCTACACTCCTCCTGCTAATGGTTTGAGTACACTTGAAGAAATCAGAGCACATGAAGCGAATAATAAGGAAAAGTTCATCTTGAAGAATAGTCTGGTACATTTCGAGTTGATTAAGGTTCACAATTTGAAGATAGCTAAGGAAGTATGAAATGCTTTAGAAAGATCACATGATGGTGACAAAAGAGTTAAAGATGCAAAATTACAGAATTTGGAAACACGGTTTGATCTTATACATATGTTCGAAGATGAAAGTGTCAAAGCTTATGTACAAAGATTGGATGAGGTAGTGGCTAGAATGTGATCTCTTGGCGCTACTATAAATGAAACCGAGATTGTAAAGAAGATTCTCAGAACTCTTTCTGATGCTTATAGTGAGAAGGTGAGTGCTATTGAGCAGACTATAGATTACAAGACTTGTACTAAGGATTTGCTGTTAGGATTTTTGACATCTTATAAGATGAGGAAGGTGAGTCTAAGAAATGGAGGCAAAACAGAGACTGCTTTTAAAGCTACAAAAATTGAAGATCTAGATGAAGAAAACTTTGATGAAATAGAAGCTAACTTTGCAAGAAGAATGAGAAAAGGCTCTGATAAGTATGAAGGTAAGTTTCCCTTTAAGTGCTTTAGTTGTGGAGAAATAGGTCATTATGCTGCAAAGTGTCCGGAAAGAGCTAAAATAAATAAACAAAGATATGGGAAAAAAAAGAAAGGAAATAAGATTAATAGAGCTTACTATGTGAATGAGAATGCTAGTATTTCAGATGAAGATTCAAAATATGAAGATCCAGATGACAATGAATGCTTGTTCTTGGCGATTAAGGATGAACCTACTTCTACTAATTCAGAAAAAATGGGTAAAGAAAAGTCCTCCAAAGAAGGAGATGGAGAAAAATGAAGGTACGGTTATCTCTGCCCTACATGCTAAACAAGAAAAAAATCTTTGGGTAGTTGATAGTGGTTGCTCACATCACATGATTGGTGATAAGAGTAAGTTTGTAAAGTTGAGAAATATGATGGGGCTTTGGTTATGTTTGGAGATGATACTAGTGCTAAAATCTGTGGGATAGGTTCAATAAGTTTTGATGGCAAGCATCATAATGACGATGTTTACTATGTTAAGGGGTTAAGATATAATTTGTTGAGCGTTGGTCAGATGTGCAGAAAAGGATATGATCTTGTATTTAAGGATGAGAAATGTGAGATCCAGAAAGGATTTGAAACATTGATTGCTACAAAAAATAAATTTGAAGGGAATATTTATCAACTTAAGGGTGTTGATGAACGATGCTTTATGACTTAGATAAATGACAGTTGGTTATGTTATAGGAGAATGTGTCACATGAATTTTGATAACTTGGCAAGGATTAGTGTTGTTCAGGCCGTGAGAGATTTATCGAGAATTACAAAGCTTGTCAATGCTATTTGTAGGAATTGTCAGTTTGGGAAGCAAACAAGAAATTATTACAGGTCAAGAGAACAATCTACTACTGGATTACTAGATTTAGTTCATACAGATCTTTGTGGTCCTATGAGAGTGCAAAGTCTACTTGGTGAAAGGTACTTTATGCTTCTAATTGATGATTATTCTAGATATACATGGGTTACATTTCTTAGAGAAATTAGATGCATTAGATAGATTCAAGGCATTTAAGGTTATGGTTGAAAATAAAGTGAATTTGAAGATAAAATGCTTAAGATCTGATAGAGGTGGAGAATCCACCTCCCATGAGTTTAATATGTTTTGTGAAGTGCATCGAATAAAGAGACAATTATCTACTCTAAGAACTCCTCAGAAGAATGGAGTCATTTAAAGGAATAATAGAATAGTTTAAGAGGCTGCTAGGTCAGTGATCATTGAAGCCAAATTACCGAAAGTTTATTGGAAATAAACTATTCATACTATTGTATATGTGTTCAATCGAGTTCAAGCAAGAGAAAACAATACAAAGACTCCTTATGAGCTATGGCACAAAAGAATTCTTACAGTTAAATATTTCAAGGTCTTTAGAAGCAAATGCTATATCAAAAAAGATGAAACTTTGGGCAAGTTTGATGTAAGAAGTGATGAAGGCATATTTCTTGGATACTTTACCAAAAACAAGGAATACATATGTTTCAATAAAATACTGAGAAAGATTGTAGAGAGTTCGAATGTGAAGGTTGATGAGACAGTGAAGAATTCTATTGATATTGATGGATATGTGTCTGATAAACATGACTATGCAAGAATAGAAGAAATTGTGGAAGAACAAGATAAAGATGAGCAGAAAAAGAAAGATGAATAGAATGAAAGAGAAGAAGATGCTCTAGTGATGTCCCCTAGGACACCAAAATATGTACAGAGGAATCATTCAGAAAATCAGATTACTAGAGACAAGAAAAAAGGTGCGTTAACTAGAAGCAAAGCTGATGCTGAAGTAAATTTGTGTTTATTCTTTGAGATTGACCCGAAGATAGTAAGTGAAGCCTGTAAAGATGAACGTTGGAAGGAAGCAATGAAAGAAGAACTTTTATAGATTGAGAAGAATCAGACTTGGGGATTGGTCCCAAGACCGGCAGACAAAAATATCATTGGATCAAAATGGGTATTCATAAATAAGTTGAATGAGAATGAAGAAGTTGTCAGAAACAAAGCGAGGCTTGTGTGTAAAGGCTACTCATAAGTAGAAGGCATAGATTTTCAGGAGACTTTTGCCCCAATAGCAAGAATGGAAGCTATAAGGATGTTCTTGGCATTGACTGCTTATAAAGATTTCAAAGTCTATCAGATGGATGTCAAGTCAACATTTCTGAATGGTGAGCTGGAAGAAGAAGTCTATATGGAACAATCAGAAAGATTTCAGTTAACAGATCAACCATATATGGTGTGTAGATTGAAGAAAACTCCTAGAGCTTGGTATGCAAGGTTAGACAAGTATTTGATTCAACAAGGATTTAACAAAGGCATGACAGACGATAATTTGTACTTTAAGATTGAAAATGACAAAATCTTGATTGTAGTTGAATATGTTGATGCCATTATCTTTGGAGGAAATGAAAAGATGTGCAAGATGTTTGCGGAAGAGATGTAGAAAGAATTTGAAATTTATATGTTTGGGGAGATGTATTTCTTTCTTGGGCTATAGATTAATCAAATAGAGAAAGGAATTTTCATTTCATAGTCTAAGTATGGGAGAAAGATGTTGAAGAAGTTCGGGATGGATGGTTCCAAATTGGTAAGTACTCCTATGGTGATTGGTTACAAATTGGGTAAAGATGATGATTCACCTAAGGATGATAAGAGCAAGTATAGATCTATGATTGGTGGACTACTATATTTGATTGCTACTAGACCAAATATTATGTATGCGGTCTGTCTTGTGGCTAGATTTCAAGAAGATCCGAAGGAAATTCATGTTGTAGTTAAAAGAATATTCACATATTTGAATGGCACTCCGGATTATGGATTATGGTATCCTAAAGATACTGACTTTACACTTAGTGCATATACAAATGTAGATTGGGCCGGATGTGTAGATGAAAAAAATAGTACAAGTGGTGGTGCATTCTTTCTTGGATGTAGATTGGTGGCATGGTTGAGTAAGAAGCAAGATTCGGTCTCTTTGTCTACTATTGAAGCTGAGTATATTGCTGCATCATCTTACTGTACACAAGTTCTATGGATGAAACAAACATTGAAAGATATCACAGTGCTATATGATGATCCCATTTCTATCTTCTATGATAATACAAGTGCAATTAACATTTTGAAGAATCTTATGATGCACTCGAGGACAAAACATATATCTATCAGATATCATTTCTTGAGAGAGAAGGCCATGGAGAATGAAGTCAAGCTTGAGTATGTTATGAAAAAGGATCAGATTGTTGATATATTTACAAAGGCTCGTCCTAAATATACTTTTGAGTATCTCTAAGAGAATTTAGGGGTTATTTCTCCTCCTTTTATAAACTAAGATGCATTTGGAGATGCATCAGTTTGGTGGATTCATGGTTCTATCTTTTTGGACTAATGTTTTGGTGGCTACCTCTCAGGAGGAGCAGGTAGTTTCAAGTGTTGTCATTGTGAGTATTCTATTTTCTTGTCAAAGGAAAATTCAATGAATATACCTTTTTCCTTTGCCATTGATGTCAAAGGGGGAGAGAAAGCATGTGAAAAGGAGAAGAAAGCTGATAAGAGAAAGTAGGTAATGAGGTAGATGATCTTCTGAGGGGGAGAAACAAAAAAAATACCTTGAGAAGTATATTCAGAACTGGTATGGTGTCTTTGATTGTTTTTCACACCATGTGTTGCCATCAATGACAAAGGGGGAGATTGTTGCAAGAATGGAAAAAGGAATGAAAGTGTTGTCATTAATGTCAATTGGTCAACTGGTTATCTACTAGTTGTTGTTGGCTGTATATGTTGAGGATATTAAGAAAATTGTATTAGAGAAAGATTATAGGTATTCAGTTGTTGCTTAGGATGATCTGGTACTTGTCCCTATGTTTGTGCAGTTTAGATATGTTGGTCATGATTGTTGAAGGTTGCTATGTTATATTTTTGGCTATTGGTTCATAGTGAAGTTCGAGTTGTGTTCACCAGTTGTGAACTGTGTTTTTTCTGTGTTCTGGCTGAGGTTTGAGAGAAAAGTTGTTGGTACAGATTTCCCTTTGATGAAGTCTTTTGACTTACGATTCTAGAATTAAGATGTTCTGATTGCATTGAAGATATTTTTGGTTTATGGAAGTTTCGAGCTTAATTGTTCTATTTGTTTTACACTGGTTTGGCCGATTGTGTGTTAAGCATTATCTTCAAAGTTGATGAAGCATGTTGGATCTATTTTGGGTCTCGGTGAAGTGTGTGTTTGGGTCGCCCTCATTCTAATTCCACCTTAGGATGTTTTGGCGCCGACCTAATTTGAATTTGAAGTTGGATGACTGACTTTGTATCTTTTTCAAGGTTGGAGATAGTATAAATATAGGATGAGCTAGTAATGAAAAATATACAAAAGAAAAGAAGATAAGTGAAAGAGCAGACACAACTTTGATGCTATTTAGAAAGTGTGTGTGAGTTATGTGTGCGGTAGATCAGTGCGATGCTTAATGCTGAGTTTCCGGATGTAGTGAGCAGAAGGCAAACTCTATCATTCATTCAAGTTGATCAAGTGATTGTGGTGTAACCCTTTGTTGTATTGGGATTATTTCCTCTGTAATAAGTCTTCTTTGTATCTCTGTGGTAGTGAGCTCTTTGGGTTGTAGCCCTATTAGATAGTGAGTCCTTATCTCAGGCATTGAGCCTTGTTTTAGGTAGTAAGCCTTTTTATAATCGGTTTTGATATTCTCTATAGCGTGAGTTAATCCTCACTGTAGTTTTTCCTTCATTAGGTTTTCCATGTAAATCTGGTGTTATTGTGTTTATGTATTGGATTTGAGTTTCTGCATTGGCATTTGATGATTAATCATTTAAGCAGTTTAAGTATTAGTTTTGGTAATTGAATTGAAGATTAAAATCCGTGACAACTGATTCACCCCCCTCTCATTTGTCCTATTCAACACTAGTTCCTCCAGTAACTAATATGTCATTTTAATTCTTTCATTAACTATCGTTCATTTCTTTCTTTTCAATTATATATATTTTTTGTGGCAGGCATGTCAAATGGTTGGGAGGTTTGTAGAGCATGCCAATTTTTAAGCTAACATTTTAGTTAGTCTTTCAAGAATTTACTTTGGCAATGACCCGATAGACATTGTGTTCTTTTATAATGTTCATTATTCTTATTCATTTATGATTTTACACTTACATTTAGAATTTAGAATTTGATTGATTTTATATTATATGTATTGAAGAATTTAGAATTTCAATTACATTCATTTATGGATATGCTGCATCTATAACACTATGAAACCATGTGCCCTTTGCATTTACACTTGCATTTACAAACACACATTTATAAACATATTGTTAGAATTGGCTTTGGAGATAGCCACCCAAAAACTAGAAGCCAAATAGAAAGCACGAAGAGAGAATATGAATATGACAAGAATAAACTACATTCTTATCAATTATGATTCAATTGATTGATGTACAATGTAGTAGAGACCCCTTGGTTATATAGCCAAGGTGATACACAAGATGTCATAAGATTATGAAAAGTGTCTTAATCATATGACATGAGAACTTATCACACTTACCTAGGTTCACATGTGTTACAAGATAAGATAACAACTAATGACAACTAACATTGTCTAGAAAGATCCCTTTCTAGGACCTAAGTAAACTTAACATGTAAATAAGTCCCCTAGTAATGAATTAACTAGGTACAAGACTTTATTTACATCAACAACCCCTTTAAGTGCAACTTAGGGAGTAGCAGATTATTATGCAAATGGCACAAATATGCAAGAATGGGTCCTAGCTACTAGGCCATGTTAGATACCCATGTACATATGCAAATGAAATGACAAAGAAATCTCTCACAAATGGAGAAAAGGAGAAAACCCAGTGGAAAAAAACTCCTCCCCAAAAGAGATAAAATACAATAAATGAAATGCTCTCAATGATGCATGAGAAGGCCAAAAACCCATGTGAGGAAAAAGACCCCCCCATAAGAGAGAATAAGAGAGACAATGTAGCCTCCCCTCAATGTTGAGTCTCCTGCAATGATGGTAGAAGCTTGACATTGAATGTTGAAGATGATCCAAAAGCATCAAACAACGTTTCTTCCCTTAGGAAGAAACAAAACCATGTTAGGAAGATGGATGATAGATGATGCCTCTGAAGCATGCTCAAGTGTCTCCATGTCGATGCTGAAAGTTGACACACTCCAAACAAGCATTCTAGGCCACATTGCTGAAGAGGACAATATAGAATCTAGTAGAGATGAATTAAGAACATGATCCAAAGACAAAGATATCCCCTTTGAAGACAAAGAAGCATCCTCCAAATGTTGTCCAAAAGTATCCATAGTCACGTCAAACTACAAAGAATGATCATGTACAGATTGAACAAGAGGGTCAAAGTGTTCCCTCACAACAATTGAAGAAGGATCTTCTCCATCAAAGAGAAGATGAATGCCATCAATGATGTCTCCCAAATTTGCAACATCAGACTCCACAAACAAGTCTAAAATACCCATCGAGAAGTCATCCAAAGTAGCCAAATCTGAAAGACTATATATATCCTGCTACATTGAATCACAATAAGCCATATATGTAGCAACAAAAGCATCAACAATTGCAATAGTATATGGAGGAGATGAAAAGCATGACTCAAGAACTATATTTGATGTGAGAACTCCCAAGTTCAAGAAGCCAAATGTCTCATTTGAATCATGGTTCATACTTGAAGTGTAATCGACAGCCGAAGGAACAATGTCACATCATAAGAAAAATCTGTAGAGGTATACAATCAAGATGAATGATTAACCATCCCAGTAGCAATGATCTCTCTAGTCTCCAAGTCTCAAATGATGAATGAATCAGGTGTGAACTCCATAGTCCTCCCATCTCCACCATGTGTAATCTGATATATGGAAAGAAGATTGTTCATCAAATGAGGAACACACAAAACATCCTGAAAATAATTATCCCCAAAACTAATAGATCCCTTCCCAATTACACTCATGTATGTATTGTTTCCCATCAAGATAAGAGACATAGTACAAGGCTGAAAAGAAGAAAATATAGATTGTGAAGATGCCATATGATGAGATGCTCTTGAATTTAGAAGTCATCTCCCTAATCCATGACTTGGAAAAGAAAAAAGAGAATGTCCTTTATTTCTTGATGTAGAAGCTTGATCTTTTTCCTTTTTAGACTATTTTGAAGGAGGAGGGTGAATCAAACATTCTAGAAGGAAAATCAGTATGATTCTTTTTGAGAAGATGTTTCAACTCATCAATATACTTCTTATAACAATAGTGTTCTTCATGTCCATCCTTCTTGCAATATGCACATGTAGGCCTCTCCTTCTTAGATGATTCCCCTTTAGAAGAGGGTTTTTTCTTTGCTTGATTTGAATGTTGATTATTCTTTGCTTTCTTTTGTTTCTTATCTGATTCTAATTCTTTCACTTGACTAAGCAACAATTCCTGAGATTTAGAAGTCTTGATGAGACCCATTGAGATAAGCTTTTGTTGCTCATGTATCAACATCTCAGAAAATGATGCAAATGAAGGTGTAGTATATGCAGACCCCATAGTCAATCTATGAGTATGAAAGCTAGAAACAAAATAAGCATAATCAGGACCAAGTTTGTTCATTGTATTGTAGACCAACTGAATGTCCTTATCAATTCCACATGCTTTACATTGCTCTCTTAGATCATTAACCTTAGTGATGTAGTCTTGGATGTTGTCAAAGTTCTTAGGATCAAGGCTCATCAGTTCATTATCAATTTGATAGCCTCTTACTTCATCTGTAGTACCATACAATGTTTTCAAATTTTCCCAAGCTTCATGAATTTTTTTACATGATTCAATTTGAAACAACAAATCTTGAGAAACTAGTCTATGAAGACATCCAAGAGCTTTGGTATGTTTAATCATCCATTTTACCTTTTTATCTGCATTTGTAGGTTCAAGTACATTATCTTCAACATATAGAGTGTGACCTTTAGTCATTAGAATACTCCATGCATTTTGATGCCATGTTGAATAATTATATGATGTGAGTAAAGGAACTTTAGAATGATCCATGAAAACGAGAGAACACAAGCAAATAAATCAAAAGAATGCACCAAGAGACCCCCCCCCTCAAATCACTCAATCATGAAACCCACCAAGCAATTTGATTTGTGACACTTTATATTTAATGCATTTACATTTTCTAGATGCCAAAAACAACAAGCTAGACTTGATCTTAGTACTTACAGATGTCAAAATAGGCCACAAAATCCAGTACAATTTTTGGTACAAAATGAGATCAGTCTGATCATACCACTGGAAAATACACAACAAATTATGCACTTTCAATTAAAACTGCACCCAAAAATGTTACCGTAGCAAGATATGAGCCCTTGGAGTTCCCAAAATGAGGACGAAGTGCAATACCTATGAGAATCTACAAATTCTAGAAAATCCATACACCAAAACTAAAAACTGATTGCACCACTGCAAATAGCATAAAAATCCAGGGAGTTGTACGGCTCCCCAGACAATTTTTTTTCCGTAGTGGACAACTGCTCCGAATTCAATGAATTGACAATCAATCTTAAGGTTTTTGGCCCTTCTGGATGCGATGGTAGGGTTGGATTTGACCCAAAATGCTCCAAAAATGTAGCTACCTTCTGGATCTAGCAACCACTCTTCAACTTCAAACCCTCATAGATTTGACCTCATATGTCTCATTTGGATAAAACAAAAGGAAAAATCGACTATATCAAATCTTCTGAACTCAATGGTGAGCTTAGATTTGCACCAACAAGCTTTGATTTGAACCTACAATAAAGAGCCAAAAAAAGGAACCCCCCAGAATCTGGTATTTCTATCCTGTTTTTTTGATTCTCCAAATCATCATACGATGCAAGAGAAGAGCATACTCAACTTTTCAAGATTTACTATCTCTCTTCAGAAAAAGACTATCCAATGGCTCCCAACCCGCTCTAATACCATGTTATAATTGGCTATGGAGATAGCCACCCAAGAACTAGAGGCCAAATGGAAAGCACAAAGAGAGAATATGAATATGACAAGAATACATTGCATTCTTATCAATTATGATTCAATTGATTGATGTACAATGTAGTAGAGACCCCTTAGTTATATAACCAAGGTGAGATACAAGATGTCATAAGATTATGACAAGTGTTTTAATCATATGACATGGGAAAACTTGTCACACTTACCTAGGTTCACATGTGTTACAAGTCAAAAGATAAGATAACAACTAATGACAACTAACACCTTCTAGAAAGATCCCTTCCTAGGACCTAAATAAGTTCCCTAATAATGAATTAACTAGGTACAATAATTTATCTACACCAACACATACATATAGTTTTCTTTATTGATATGTTGCATTTAGTGTTCTAGTAGAGCATCTAGTCATTGTGCTCAACATTTATATTTTCAAATTCATATACATACACATATATATGTATATACATACATACATACATATATATATACATGTATATATGTGTGTGTGTGTGTGAATATTTGGGTGCAATTATAACAAATTCATTATTCATAAACACTCAAAAATGAATGGGAAAAATTCAAGGGTTAATGTTGGAGGTTCAGGTTAGCAGTCATAATAGTCCAAAACTACACATTTCTCGTCAAGGCTTAACACTAGACACCACTACACATTCAATCCAATTACTACTCTATGTACTATCTCTTCATCACCATGTTTGAATGAAATAACTACAAAATTATTACACAATATTTAAAATATATATTGAAATAACATGATAGCAACAAACTTGAAATATATATTGAAAGTTGTGAAATTCATATATTGTAAAGTCAGACAACATGATCAAAACAAAGTTGTAAAAAAGATAGTAGCACACAATGAAAGTTGTATTATTAAGAAATTTTTGAGTATCATGTACCTAGAAATATGTTGTCCACTTATATAGATACATACTTATATAGATGCATATATATATATATATGTATGAAGATGTATTCTAGTGTATTTAGTTGGCAACCCAGACCTGACACATTCATACAAAGTGGACATACCTGAACTGTATTCTTTAGTGTTCATATATATATATGCATAAAAATACACATGGGCTATTAAGAAAAAGGTCCAAGTAGACAAATACATTATTTTCTATAGACATGTGGTCAAACTAGCGAGATGCCTCATCATTTTATTAGACAAAATCATGAAATTGTGGATGGTTTATCAGATCGTGAGCACGCGATAAAATGGAGAGTAGGAGATAATCATTTTACCCCAAAAAACTGTGGGAAATAATTCAATTTGGCTATTTTGTTTCAAATTTGAATTTATTTGGGGAAGATTTTAATTTGTAGTTGTCAGTTACGCAAGTTTTTTATGGTGATTTGACTGAATTCTACATTATATTTGGATTTGATATTTATTTGGGGAGCCTTACACCAATATCTATTTGTGCAGGTACCTATAGGGAATGGAGTTAATACATGTAGCTGACATATAAAGTGTTGAAGAATGTGCATTTGAAATCCCATAGAGTTGATAGGAGTTTGTGATTATGTCATGTGAAACACCTTTTGTAAGTGGGGGTATTTGTAACAATAAAAGTTTTAAATAGATTGTAAATGAGCTTTTTTGTGTGCAACTAGACTTGTATTATAAATGCAAATGCATGTGTAGTTGACTACCTGCACTGGTCAGTTACACATTGTGTTATGAACAACCATTGGTGTTTTTGCCACTTTTTATTTGATAAAATAAAGTTTTTTAGTGGGTCAAAGTTAATTGTTTTTTTGGGGTTTGAGTGAGCGATAATTGGATGGTGGGCCGTAACTGGGACATCTCCCCTAAATAATAATAAAAAATTTACTTGTGAGAGAATCTTGATTGCAAGAGGTTGGAGGAGCATAAAGTCTTGCCCATGGAGGTACCACCATGTAAGAGCATCTACATTGTATTGGTCTTAAAGTGCACAAAGACTATGATTTTGTCCTGAGATGAACAAGCCAAACTCTTTCCTAACATTTTCCAGCACTTTTGGATCTAAGAAGAGTCTTTTGAATGATTGCTTGTACCCATTAGCAACTTCATTATCTCTATATGGTGGAGTTCTCTCCGGAAAAACAAGTATTTGTGCACTATAGTATTTAGGAGACAATGCATATGCAAGGAGATGTAATGGTGTGTTCATCTTGTCCCAATGGTGATGAATAATTTTTTCAACTCTATGAAAAAATGTTTCTTGGGGGTCATTCTATTTTTTTGCTATCATCACCTTTATTTTTTCTATCATGGAGTCAATGCCATCATAGATTCCCCCCAAACATGGTCGATTTGTATCAACAAACCTAATCATACTCATGATAGGTTCAGTGAAACTCAAGACATAGTCCAAATGAACCCACTAATCATCATCTAGGATCAATGACTTGACCTTTTGGGCCCTCTGAACTTGATGTCCTCCAAATACTCCATTGGTTGCTAATAACCATGACACCTAATGCCTCTCCCACCTTCACAAGTCATCACAAAATGATTGTGTGATGCAAATCAGGTCTCAACAACCTAGGATCATGTAAAACATAAGTTAATAACACATTAAAATATAAAAATATATTATAAAAGTATACATGGTATAATTCATAATTGATAAATAAAATTATTACATAATTAAATTAAATTTACCGTCAACAATTCCAATCTCAAGAAAGCCCTAAAGATGCTTTATGACATATGGTGGTTTGTCACAAACATTTTGATCTCCTCAACCTCTTCGTATATATCTTTCTCGCACTCTATTTGAGTGCCAATTGCTTGCATCACCAAGTTAAGGGAGCGTATAGTGCATGGTGTCCAAAAAATGTCTTCATACCTTTTCTTAACAAAAATACCTACAACCCTGCAATTTTTTGCATTGTCTATAATGACTTGAACAACATTTTCAGGACCCACCATCTCTATGGACTCAATGAGGATTTTTGAAATGAATTATGCATACTTTATTTTCCCCTCACAATCACCTGCCTTAAAAAACATAGCCCCTTTGGGGGCCACTACAATAACATTTATCTAAGGTCAGTTTTTGCAATCTTTTCATCCATCAAAAACAATAGACATTCTTGTTTC
Source organism: Sequoia sempervirens (assembly GCA_007258455.2). Lineage (NCBI taxonomy): Eukaryota > Viridiplantae > Streptophyta > Pinopsida > Cupressales > Cupressaceae > Sequoia > Sequoia sempervirens. The sequence continues at coordinate 384,778,800 of VDFB02000017.1, forward strand.
AATCCATGAATCCCTAATTGGCTTGAGTGATGTCTCTACATGATTTTTTTCTTTTCCTAATAAGGTGGTGCACACCTTTTCATACCCAAGATCTTTGAAACTAGAAGGTCCACTATTGATTGCCTCCACCATATCACACCAATATGGTGGTCTCATCAAGTTGAAAGGAAGACCATTGGCATAAATGCAACACACAATTTTTTCCTCTACAATGCCTCTTGCTTCATTTTGAAATGCCTTATCCAATGGGCCTCTTTTGCGGGAAGGAGTGGGGTCTTCTACTTGGATAGAGGGTTTCTCCAAGAAAGGATGTTGAGAGGCCAATACTGAATCTATAGGTAAAGTCATTGTTGTTCTCTTTGTTAAAGGATGATTTTTTAATTTTTCTTTTTCACACATAACATCAACTTCTTCTTGTTCTTTAATGTATTCCATAATTTTTTTCCTTTGGCAACCTCTTCTTAGTTGGCCCTACACATATTCTAATCCCTTTCCCACTTTGTGCACATAAGTGAGCTTTCACTCGACTATATAAACTCTTAAATTGGACTCCACACTCACCACAATCCCAAACAAAGGCCCCACCTCCTGGAAGCTGTTCAAGCATCGTAACATGATTCCATAAAGGAGATGCTTGATCAATTTTAAATTTTTGTTTCTATCAACACCCACTGAACTTAAACTTGTAGTCATTTGAAGTAGTTTACAATTTAATTTTTCTATTATAAGATATATTGAAACAAATTACAAAATGAATACCAAAACAAATTGAAACAAATAACAAAACTTATTTCTTCTTTTCTATAAAAAATAAAAATAAAAAACTTGAAAAAATCATCAAAAACTTGAAAGATTGAGTTAAAATGCATACCTTAGGTGATTAGATCTCCTTTGTGCAAGCTATCCTCAATTCCTTTCACACTTGAGTGATCTCCTTCAAAAACTAGCAACCTTCAAAATGAAAAAATGGAGGGCAAATATGTTTGATTAGAGCAATGAGATGTCAAATGGAGTGATGAATGCATGATAAGGAGGCGTTTTAGGGTTTTGAAAGAACTTTATTTGGTTTTTAAAATGTTTTTTTTTTGTCCTTTTAGCCACCCAACTCCATGGGAGTGTTTGGGAGCGCCTGGGAACCCCTAATCGCTCCCCAACCTGCTCCCATTCCCAAATGCTCCCGGAGCAGGTTCTTTGGGAAAAATAGAAGAACCCAATAACATAGGGCAAGAGATGTGTAAACATATCAAGATACACCATTTTTTTACAATGAAAGAAGAGGACATAGAAAATTTGAGGCGCAATGCAGTCATTTGATCCCACATACCATATTCACATTGAACACACTTTTGAAGATGCTAATCCCCCTAGATGGTCCTCTGGACTTCCCATGTCAAAAAAATCTTATTTTAGACTATTTTGTAACTTATCTACATAAATATATATTTACCGGTTCATTATCCTACACATGATGTAATATATTTTGTGTTAGTGTCATGGATGAGTGGTTATATTTGAAATTTTTTGGTGAACTTTGGAGAGTCATAAACTAGTTGTGTAGATCTAAGCAATGCAATTGTTTTGTTGTTAGTGAAGTTATCCTATACATTGCTTTGGAAAGGGACAAATTAGGTCTTTTTTGAGCTTCAAGTTCTTCCATGGAAGGTATGGAAAAGATTAAACATCATATTATGAGGGAATTCAATTTGGTGCAAGTGAGGATTTACCTAAAGATGGATCAACTACATCACTCCCACATTCTCATTTTTTCTTAATAGGATTTTTGAGGCTTTCTAACTTAATGAATTGGATCAAAATTGGGTTTAGTGTTCCTATAGAAAGAGGACCGTAATTTTATTCTCTAATACAAATCAAACCTTGGTACAATTACAACACCCTTGATTTAACCATTTGTTACATGTAACTCAATACATATGGTTATTAGTAAAGTCACTTTTGAATCTTGAGGAAAGTGTGCACAAGAAACCATTGGGAGGCCATGAAAAAGCACCATCATTGTATTGCAAACAAGACCATGGTGTAATCTCAATTGTGCTAATTTACATCCCTAGAGTCACAATATAGAGGGATTCCATACAGATCCCTTTATAGATAGAAACTTCTAAATAATGCATTGCCATGCCATTCAACTAAGGAAACATGCATCTCTCTTCATACCAAGTTGAATTTTTATGTGTTTTACTTAGAGAAATTATGTTAAATGCATACAGTTGCATCTACATCACCCATTGTTAGCAGTTATGCAGTCTACTACTATGCATTTTCTCTCTCTTCATTAACGGTTAAGTTTTACAATTATATTTATAATGCAATTGGAACCATGTGCATCTTCATCTAATAACACATCTAAGATCCAATGATTGAGAGTATTGACCACCAAATACTATTGGGATATGTAGTACAATGGCTAAAAATTAGGAAAACAAAACCAAGCCATCATAAAACCTATGGAGGTAGAAATGAGACCGGGATTTTCTATTTTGGATACAATGATGCAAGTCGAGAATGCTATCAAACAATTTCAACCCATTCTTAGAATCTAACAACCTCATTAACATTAGTTCAATGAACATGTACCAATTGAGTGGCCTAATGGTGAAGGTGTGTTTCCCCCAAAGGAGGGCACCAGTTTGATTCATCTAGGTCCATGGAAAAAATCCCCCTTGTGGCTTGCAAGCGGGATCTCATATCCCAGATTGGTGCCTCGTGAGTGGTGACCTTGAAGACTACAATTACTTTATACAAATATATTGGTTACACTTAATTTGGTGGAAGTGGTCAATAAATTACTAGGAAAGTGCAATCTATTCTTCCTTCTCATGTAGATAAGCAGTCAATAAATTATACTATGTTGGAAGCTTTTCCCTTTTGAATTATTAGGTGAATACAATCATAATAAGTTTTTATGTTGTTTTTCAGTATTTGCCTCTCATTGTAGATCTGCAAAATTGAAACAATGGATTATGGTTAAGATTATATGAGATAGATACATGTACATCACACCCATGTTGGGAAGCACTTACATTTAACGGGGGCCAATTTCCTCCATCCCACAACTTGTGGGATTTAGGCAATAGCTTTGCAATGATGGAAACATTCTTCTAGCAATTGTTTGCCACATATGCCTTTTATGCAATTGTAGACCACAACCAAATTTGTGCTCTAAGCATTCTTGATATTTGGAATGTTATGCACATGCCAACCACAATTAACCCCTTCTTTATACATTCTTGACTTTTAGCATGCTATGTACATCAGGCCACAACTAACTCTTGCAATATGCATCCTTGACATTTAAAATCTTATGCATGTTATTCTTACTTCACATCCTTCAATACTTGTCACATTCAAGGTTCTGATCCACTTGGGCTAGTTTCCATTATCTTCTTGTTTCAAATTTACGAGGACAATTTAATTCGATTTTTAAGAATAATAATTTACCCCTAATAGACCAACACAAAGGCATCTCCTTTTGTTACACTAACTTTTGAGTGTCACCTTCATTTTATTAATGATCTTTTAATAATCAAATTCCAACATTTACTTGATAGGATTTTGTTGTCAAATGATTATCTTGGTTTATATGTTGTATATTAACATTAGTGCATTCTTGATTTGTCTAACAAGTTGCTCTTCACTATCTTGTAGTAATTCATCCTATTAATTTTCTTATCTTTGACTCTTTTGTTGGAACATATTTTACACTATTTATGTATTTTATATCTTGCCACATCTTTTTAAGTCTTTGTATTGCAATACCACTAGGTAGTTTTCTTGTATTGAAACAACTTGCACAAGAGAAGAATATAATAGGAAACATGTTGCAAATAATTTAAGCCACTTCGTAGGGGAAAACCTCCAAAAATCGCTAATAAGAACACGGTTCCCAATTTTATGATCATAAATTAACCACCAACTCTTATATATACCATGTACTTATGTCTTGGATGCCACCCAGAGTGATGAATACCTGTATAAGACTATATGAATGATTATATAACTTAATTAAGAGTTATGCTAGCCACAAGTCAACTACAAATAGCCAATACAATAAATAGGTTAAGAGTAGCATTTCTATACTAATGTGCTCATAAATACTTGCACATGGATTAAGGTTAAGTGTGAATACAAAATCCTTATTGTATTGTGAATAGATGAGTTAATACGAGCGTTGTTTTTACTGATTTTTTTTTTTCAAAAGGGCTTTTCCAAAGAAAATAATCTTAGTTATATTGTGTGTATCCCATTGTCTTCTTTCTACTAATTTGAGACTTCACTTGCATTGCTTCTTTGACATAGGTTCATTGATATAATTTCTCTTTATATGGTATTAGAGGTAGGATATATCTAGTTCTTGGAGAGCAAGGGCATATCGACTCCATGACAAACCTTTTCTTGAGTGGGAGCTTTGTATAGGTGAATCTCATACACAGAAGAAAAGGACAAGTGCTTCAAGGATGAAGATAGAGAAGTTTAATACTTGAGCTTTGAGTTATGGAATATAATGATGAAAAATATTCTTGTGGACAAATAACAATGAGTTGTGCCAAGTAAGAAGATTATATTAGAAGACTAAATGAAGATTATATTGGAAAATGGTAGAGCATACAAAAAAAAAACTCACATATTACATCTTTGCACATGTAACACATAAAATATTTTGTACTAGCTTTAATGTGTTAACTTGTACATTGATATGTATTGACTCATAAAGCATGTGGTTTTCTACACAAAAGTTATCCACCCAACTAACTATCACAAAACTAACATTTGTTTCATTTCCATACTACCAATTATTTATTATATTTAATTTTTTAACCTATATTTACTATACTAAGATGTAATATTCAAATATTCCATCCTCTTTGCCTCTATTATCTTAGTATAGTAAAAATTGCATCTTAGTGTAGTAAATATAGGTTAAATAATTAAATATTATATTTTAGGTTAGTAAATATAGTAGAACTCCATATTTCTAGAAGCTTCTCTTTGGAAACAAGTCTTGGACCAAATAGAACTCCATCAAGTTGCTTTGTAACCCTTGTAAAGGTGTAGCTCTCAAGTTCAAGTCTTGAGTTCTTGGATTCAACCTCTTCAAAGTCTTGAATTACAAATCTTTTTAATAATTGTTCAACCATCCATGTTGAGCTACATCCATAGTGCACCATCAAGTTGTCTCATGACCCTTGTAAGAGTATAATTTTGAATATTCACAAACTCTTGAACTATTTGGGTAGCCATCCATACTAAGCTTTATTTAGTCTAGATTCTTGCCTATCTTAAAGTGTGGACTTCTACACTAAATTATTCATAGTTACAAAACTACCAAGCCTCCTTTTGATCCATGAAGGGATGAAAATGAAGGATTAGTGCTTCTCATACAAAACACCATCTCTAAGTGAAAAGCTAATTTGAAATGATAAGATTTCTCTAACCTCTTATATCCTCCAGCCTTTTTCTGACTTCTTTAAACACTATTCACCAAACACAACATCAAAATCTTTGAAAGTCTCATTAAACATAACATTAATGAACTTAAGAAAAATATTTTGAAACAAAAAAATGCACCTTATTACAAATTAATGGTCTCCAAACTTTTTTTCTCTTTTTTCCTTTAACCTATTAAGCCTTCACGCTAACTCCAAGTGCATGAAAGATTGAAGAGGAATCCACAAGAATGAACACTACTTTATAAACTATAAACTACTTTATATTCCTCTGCACAACCTGCCTATTATGGAATAAAATTAGGGGATTGGAACTATTGCAAACCAAGCAGTGCCTCCACCTGCTAATGAGAAAACTTACATGCAATGATATCTGAGAGCAATCAACATATAAAGACCATTAAAATTGTGATTGTATTAATCACCTACAGTCGATTTGATTGTGGATTACCTCAAATGCTTACCTTTTGCAAGTTACTCATTGATAGCCATGAATATAGACTATTGTGTGGATGGATGACCGTAATGATCTATGTACTTGACTGCAATCAATTAACAAATAGATGGCCTCTTCAACACAAATATAGTTAATTCGGCCTTTCTTCATTTGTGCCACCATTAACGTTTTATGGTTATTGGGTTTTGATTCAAAACTGTTTTGATATCATATGAAAACGGTAGAGCATGTAAAAAATTGAAACATATAGATTATGTCTTTGTACATGTAAAACATAAATAGTATTTTGTATTAGTTTCTTACATGTTAACTTTGATATGCATTAGCTTATTAAGCTTGTGGTTTCTTTCATAGAACTTCTCCACCAAACTAATTACCACAAACTATTGTTTGTTTTATCTATACCAACAATTTCTTATTAAATTTAATTATCTAACATATATTTACTATGCTAAGATGTAATATTCTAACAAATTGTTAGGAAGGCAAAGACTTCAATTTAGATATGTCTAGTAGAATTGATATTGTTGAATGTCTTGGGAGTGTCTAACATTAAATAACTATTGAATAGGTCTTTGTTTACACTGCATCCTTAATAAACAAACTATTCTTTCAAAATATGTATTCATGATATTAAAAGTGAATAAAGAAGATAAATGTATCACTTTGTTTTGTTATTCATGAAATAATCTCGTTATAGTCATTATTAGTATATTGTCTAAATTAAAGCTTTAGGAAATAGTCACATCCTTGTTATTAGAATAAATGAGGAAAAATCCATAGAGGATCTAATAAAGGATGACTTGTTTTTGGGAAGTTCTTCCTAAAAGAGAAGAAAAAAAGTTAGGGAGAAACAATTCAAGTCTATAAGTAAATCTAAATATCTAGGAAGACTTATGAAGAAGTTTTGAAACTAATATAAAATTGAGCATTTTAAGAAGAAATATAGATTTAAAATTGTTGACAAAGGCACATGATGACGTTCCTTCCATAGAAACAAATACCTCCACTAAAGTAGGGATGTATACTTGACATCTTCAAACACACACTAATGTCATGATTTATGGTTGATTGGTTAATGTGTTTCCTCTTATATGTCTCCTCACAAGGGCTTGTTTTGTAAATATGAAAGTTATAACTGATATCTTCTTAGGAGGTAACTCATCATATAAGATCATAAGGCACGGAAGAGTCAAGGTGATTTTAAAGATAAAAGGTTAAAAACCCTCCTCATGGTTCTACATATACTAGGTGGGATTGTTTGGGTTTGAATTTGTATGATAAGTATCCCACCTGATTAATTTAAGTTTTGTATATTGAATGATGAGGGAAAGAGGAGATGAAATCCTTGCTATTAATATTATGTGAGTAAAAAATAAAACATTGGGGTCACTAAGCTACCCCTAAACTTTGTTCAAAATTTTCCATAGCAAAAGGGTTGGTGTGAGGTTAGCACCTTGGAGAATTTGGTCTTTTAGTTTCTTAGGTTGGATTATACATTGGCCACTCAAAACCCCTAGCTTCAAGAGCCTTAATCAATTGAACTAGGGTGTCTATAAGAGCTTTAGGAGTTGCTTCTCTCGTGTTTTACATTTCTCCACCACGAGGTCTGTTTTTTTCAATATGCAAGGTTTTAGTAGCTTTATTTTGCATTGCCTTGGGTTGATTCTTAATTCTTCCCCTTCAAGTAAATACTTGGTCACTTTGAAAAATTGTGTTGAGGGTTGTTGTGCCACTCGAGCTTCCATTAAGTCTTGTTTAAAGAAAGCAACTTCTTTGCCTATTTGCAAGGCTTTGTCCTCATAGATAAACTCTTGTCATTTTATTTTTGATTGGACTAGGACACAATGGCTCTCACCTAGCTCAAGTTTGGTTGTATTAAACATACCCTTGATAATCACCCCATGTAGGGTTGGTAAAGGTTGTAAAATCTTATCCCTTATGACATTGTTATTATGACCTAGCCTCCCACCATTCGAGTCAGTCCTAGTAATCACATATATTTATAATAGGTACCATGAGATCAATAGGGACATACTAGTTGAATGGAGGAGGGTTTGCTTCATTTGAGGGAATCTATCGCTATTGAGATATTAGTCTAGAAATATTTGGGGGTACTGTAGATATCACAAAATAAGTGGGATGACAAGGAGAGGAAAGAAAAAAATGAAAGCTTATCCAGAAGGATTTTCCCTTCACTTTGAATTCACCAAAATATGTGATATTATAAACCTACTCACCAAAAAAGTGAATAAGGTGGACTTAGAATGACACATGCTTTGTACCTTCGATGAGGGCACTAAATTACTCTTGCTCTTCTAGAAAAAAATAGTCAAGAAGTCGAGTATTGGAGAATTCAATGGATTACTCCCTTCATACAAAGGGAGAATCTCATGGATAATAGTGGTATGATTATATGGAGTGGAGGTTGTAGCTATTGGTTCACTCACCTCACAAGGAAAGGTTATAGGGTGGTGGGCTATGGTGTTGGTTCATGGAGTTGGGGGTGGAATTATTGAAGCTGTGGGATGTTGTCTTAAATACCTTTAAAGTGTTATGATTCTAGTGTCAATAGGTTAGATGAGTTCCTCCAAGATAAATATTTCTCTTAGGTGGGGCTCTTCCCTTATACACCTCATTGCATTGATCTCTTGGATCTACTTAACAATCTCTATTTGTTCTTGGACTTGCTCTTGGAAAAATCATTTTTTGTATAGATTGTTTTCCCCAAATTTTTCTTAAAATTGCCTCAATCCAATTCTCCCTTATCCTAGGACATATTGGGCATGAGATTTTAGAGTGATGGAAGAGAAATAATTTTGAAAGAAAATTCTTAGTGCATTGTTTTTCCTTTATTTTTTTGAGCTTTCTTGAGTTCACTTGTTTTGTTTTAAGTCTTGCATTTTTCTTTTTCTCGACTTTGTTGAAATTTTGTTGAATGCCTTGTTTTGGGATTGATGGATTTTGCTTCCTTTTTTTGTGTTATAGAGTTGAAATGATTTATGTGAATGTCTAATGCATGTAAAAAAAAAATCTTCTCTATCTTATTTTTTATATTTTTCTAAAATGAAATTTAAACTAATTAGCTAGCAAATAATCAAATTCTATATGCCCAAATGTAATTTACACTATTTTTTTGGGTTTTTGATTTTTGATTGAATATAAATGAAGAATGAATGTTTTTTTATTTCTATTTTATAAATTACAAATAATTTGTGAAATAAGTAAAATGAAGAAGCTTCTAATCTAAGTTGTAATATATGAAAAAAAATTTTAAATATAATTTTACCTAAGAAAATAATAATAAATCTAATCTAACTAAGAAACAATAACAAATTATTATAGTCCTTAGGAAATTTTTACTGATTTAATTACTAATTAATGCTATTGTATAAATGAAACTTCTAATGAAATGAATTTAAAAAATTGGAACTTTGAAAATTTAAGAGCTTCTTTGAAGTTAATATGAATTGAGTCCTCAAAGGAACTTGATAATATGTCATTTTTATCTTCTAGCTTAGGGATGCTCCTCTTGATGGATATGGAAGATATAAGATTGGAGATTCCTTAGAAGGAAATAAATATTCAAAATATTCTTTGTATTACATGGGAAGGATAGATCCTAGTAATGTGAAATATTAGAAGTGGATATGCAAATAGGCATACAAATTTCTAAAGTTAAACCCATTCCTAGGGGGAAGGGATGTAGAGATTCTAACAAAATATTATAGAGGAAACCTAATTCATTCTACTCTACAAATTTCTTCAATATGCCTCTCATTGGTTCTTCAATATGGTTGCTTTAATTGGTTATCTAATAATGTATCCTCAATAATATTTCTAAAATGAATGAGGGAATGGTGGTATTGTGTAATGGGTTTTGTGGAAAATCAATTAGAAAGATAATTGAAGCAATTAGGGTTAGAAATCTCAAGCACCCACAAAGAAAAGATTGATGAAACCCACTAACTAATGAAATTGAGTACTCCTATTTTAGAAAAAGATCATTAAAATTAGAATTAACATTCAAAATACAAATCCAAAGAAGTGTAAACCTAACATTCCATTGTGAATTAAGTCGACTTGATGTTGGATTGCTCAAACCTTAAAACCGAGTTGTTGCAAAATCTTGAATTGACCTAAAAGATGTTGAAAAATGCTCAAAATTCTTAGATTGAATGCTCAAATGATAACATGAGTGCTCAAAATGCTTTTAGGTGCTCTTAGGTGTTTTGAAATGGAGGGAGATGGCTTTATTTTATAGATTTTCAAAAATCAGATCAATGGTGGAGACCAGATCTTGAGATCAACTGTTAAGATCAAATATAGAAGATCAAGGGTTGAGATTAATTGAGAGCTTTAGTTAACTCAAAATATTTCCTTAATTTTAGGGAATTGATTGAGATATTTTTGAAAAAAAATTCCTTGGAATATGCTTTTGAGAGGGAAAATTAGATAATTAAATAATTCAAAATTCAAAATCATTTAATTATGGGAGGAAAGTAATATTCCTTTTTTGAAAAAAGAATTATTCCAAGTGCAAGTAGAGGGAAAAAATTAGTTAATTAAATAATTAAAAATTATTTAATTATATGAGATAGAAGAAAATTAGATTTTTCCAATTAAATAATTAAAAGAAAATTATTTAATTAGAGGGGATAGAGGAATAATTAGTAAAAAGTGATGAATTAATAAATAATTAAAAATTATTGAATTAATAGAGGCAATGAGGTGATTTAGAGGATAATTGATGAAAAATGGTGAAAAGTGGTGAAAATGACAAAAATGATGAGAAATGATGGAAAAAGCACATTTAGTGATGAAAGTGAGAAAACTGATGAAAATGATGAGAAGTGAGGAATTAATGATGAAAGTGATGAAAATTATGAAAATTCAAAGTTAATGAATATGTGATATGTTTAGGCATTTTTAGATGTCCACATTTTGATCCTCTTTGAGATAATGTACTCATTACGTTGTTTCAAAGACTTGATGCTGCTTTGGATTTTTTTCTTTTTCTTTTTTCTAATGCCCCACTATGCCCCAGTGGATGAAAGAAGGATGGTAGGACACTAGACTGCCCCCTTGCGAGATTGAGTAGAATTTTTTTAATTTTTTTTCAGGTCAGGCTCACAACAGGATGATGAGACTAGTTCTAGAGAGAAGAGGGTACCTAGCCATGAAATCTTGTCTTGGCTTACGATATGATTTAGGACTAATATTTTAAGGATCAATGGATAAAAAATTAGGATTAGTGGGGAAGCTTATTCTTATGAGTTCTTGGTATTGATGATTGATGGATGGGAGATGATGGTTTGTGGCCAACTTGCTCAATGTAATATTGTCGAAGGATCGAAGGAGTTCATCCTAATCCAAAAGGATCTCATTTATGTCATAGGGATCATTCACTTGTTGATCAATAAAGCTAGCATCATCATCATCATAATTAGGTTGGATTACAAGGTCTTTTAGCTAATTGGTTGTCTCATTATGTATTTATGGTCTCAAGCTTTGGCTTTGGGTAATAAAAATATTTTCATCATTTTATTCCATATTCTTTTTTTTCTTGCAACTAAGTGGCATGTGGCATGAAATGACAATAAGGATTTTTTAGGTTTTTGATTAATTTGATCTTTTAAGTGTATTTTTTTTTAGATATTATGTTTTGATTGCTAAGGATGAAGGTAGAGGACTTGGTGAAGTTTTATGATTCATATGGTTTTATGGGGTTAGTTTTGGATTAGGATGGAAAAACTAGTTGATGTGAAAGCTATGTGATGGGGTTTCTAAATCAAAGACAAATTTTAATCAAGAATTTAGATGGATGATTTAATATTTCATATTTGAGATAGGTAACTTCTTAGGCAATATTGATTATGATCTTCTTGGACTAGTTAACTTAAGATAGGAAAAGTTCCTAATTTAACTTTGTCCAAGGTTGATGGGATGATTTGGATTTCAATTAATTTGCTACTTAAGATAAACATAGTTCTTAAGAACACACGAATTAAGGATGACAATTGAATATGATAAAAGTATTGACTCTAAAGGTGGTTTGATTTAGATTAGAAGAAAGATTATTTGGTTTGGATTATGGGATTTTATTTGGATGAGGTGTGGGTGAGTTTAGTTGAGATTTGGTTTAGATAATTGGATGTTGATTTGGAATAAATGGAATGTATATTAGGATAAATGGATAAGGAAATAGTGTCAGGATGACAATTTGTACATTATTGGTTTATGATCTAATGATAAGGTTTTGGATTTGAAAATAAGTTTGGATTGGGATGGAAGAATATAAAATGAGGTTAGGATAAGATTTTGGGTGAGGTTGTTATATTTGAATTTGGGGGACTTAGCGTGATTTTGGGGATGCAAAAGTTAAGTTAGGATAATGAAACTATGGATTTGAATTTCTAATATCTATAACTAAGGAAAAAATTTAGGTTAGCATAATCAAAACCCTAGCTAAACAATGAAGTACAAAGGAGGAAAATGCATGAAAGAAAGGAAATATTTCACCAAATGTCTTCAAGCCCTCCATGATTGATCTCCATTTCCCTTCTCTATTTGCTGCAATATTATGTTTGCCCTTAGATTTTTGATGAGCAACCTATGACTATGACTATGCCCTAAGAAAATATTGAAGGATTCTATCCTAAAGTTGCAAATGCACTCAACAATTGCAAGTAAGAAGTAAGCCTAAAGTCTGAAGCATGAAGTCAAGAGCATGAAGTGTATGAAGTGTGTCAAATGAGGTTGAAATGGCCTTTTTATAGAAAATCCATTTTTAAATGAATGGCCAAGATTATAAATTGAGAAATGCCCTAAGATCAATGACTAAAATTAAATGTGACAACCAACAATTAGGGTTAGGGAAAAATTTGAAATGAAGGGCTGAGATTTGATTTTAGAAAAATAAAATCAATGGTGGAAAATGCATGACAAGAGGATATTGGGCACGAAAAAAGAGGTTGCTAGAAAATCAAATAATAATTTAAAATTATTTGATTTAAAAAATCTAAGTTAACCTTTTGAATTAAAAATTAATTTAATTCAAAAGTGGTGGGGCCACGTGACAGTAAATAATGTTTTTAAATTATTCACTTGAAGGAAGAAAATAGAAAGCGGGACAATTTTAAATAAATGATTTTATTTAAAATTAGAAAAAAACCAAGGTGTACAATAATTAAATAAATTATAAAAAAATATTTAATTATAAGAAGACATTAGAAATTAATGATGTATTTAAATAAATAAATAAAATTTATTTATCTAAATAATCGGGAAGAAATAGTGGACAAATGATAATTAAATAAATTTATGAATTTATTTAATTATAGAGGGACATAGGAAATTAGCGACGTATTTAAATAAAATAAACATAATTTATTTATTTAAATAGTCAAAAGGAATAAAAGATGTGAATTAATTAAATAATTGAAAATTATTTAATTAATAGTTGAATTTGGACCATAGGACATAATTAAATATTTTAAAATGGAGGTAATTATGTAACTTTAGAACTTGTAAAACTATGAAATTGTTGATCTAATTAAGTATTCTTTGTTACACTTTCTTTGTGGATGATTATCTATTTAGATTCATTTTACCATTTGTAGAAGTAGATAGAAGATTGTAGAAAAATAAGACCAGAAGAAATAAATTACACAACATATACCATGGAGAAACTCTTTCAGGAAAAAAATCCACCAAGAATCAATGTACTATTTAATCTTAGAATAAGATTACAATAATTTCAATCCTTGCTTGAGATGCTTCTTTTTCCTTCAACAATTCTTCTTCACAACCTGCAATAAAATTGGATAAACTCTCTTCAACTTACTATAATAAATAGACAATAATGAGCCTTGTATTACAAAGCACAATGCTTATCTCACAAAACCCACGCCTATTCTTTGCAAGTAGAGTTCTACCGTGAAGAACAATGTTAAAAAAATTCCTTCATCCATTTGGGCATCCCAAACTGAAGTCATAACTCAACCTTGATTCTAAAGATTTCTTCTAAGTTTATCCTCAAAGTTGGTGCCCAAGAATGGGCCCACTTAACTCAGCCTTATAAAATATCTTATCATGCAAAAGTGTCAACTCCAAGATGCCAACTTGGATGCCCAAGGTGGGTCCAAGTCAATCTCTGTTAACTAAAACATATCTCTCCACCATTCAGACAAATATCATGCATGATTGATCATCCCCACTTAATTGAATGTATCACCTGTTATCTGCCATGCAACTCAAGTCAGTATTCATGCATTCCAAGTCAACTGAAGTCAACTAGCATTCAATTGAAACTAACTACATGCAACTGAAGATAACTGAACCATAACTGAACTGATACTGAACTGAACTAAACTAAACTGAATTGAACTAAACTGAACTAAACTCCATGCATGTAAAAATCAATCTGTAACTTCTAAGATCTTTACATGCATTACTGAAGTTTTATCTTTTACTCCAAACAGTTAACTTAACTCAAGGTGGGTTCCACCTTCCATGTGGGTGCCCCATGTGCTCCTATTTTGTAGGAGCTCTTCATGGATGCCCTCTCATGATCCTATCATTTAAAATTAATTAAAAATGTTAATTAACATGTTCATTTCATTCAAATTTAGTTTCTTTCTAATCCTAATGTTGGGGAACACTTTCCAAGGACTTAGGAGATACATGAAATAATGTTTAGGATTGCAATTAAATGACATCCTATTTCCAACAACTTGTAGGCCTAGGTCAATTTTATGTGTCTACATTTTTCCCCTCTTTGTCATAATGCAGTTTATCGTATTGTGACAAAGAAAATTTAGTTCAGAATATGCTCCAGCGAAGGTACGAAGTATCTATGCCCCTCAGAGAAATTTGCAAATTTTGGCCCAACGCCGGAAAAATTTGGAAAGTGTTCTAATAAGTCAATTTAATGTCCAGAAAAAAAACAACGCGATCGGTTTTGAATTTTGACATGTTTAAGGCAGTCAAAAGGGTAGTCAAAGATGGTCAAATGCACCTCCAGTTATGAACCCTGAGAGGAAACCCTAATTTCCACCCTATAAATAGGCTTCATTTGGGTGAAAAGGTAAATCATTTTCACTTTTACCTTTTGAAAATTGAGAGCTTAGAGAGAGAGGAGACTGCGCAAAGATGATGATTCCAGTGACCGAGCATCGCCGATTTTGAGTATGGACCTTCCGATGGCTAGAGGGCGTAGAGCCACCGGTATGTACCCTATACCCACCTCGTCCTTTTCTCATTTTTCATGCTTTTTTAGGCATTAAATTTAGGGAATCATATGCGTTGCGACACATTTGCATTCACGAAGGATGCAAACGCATTCACGTCGCATGCATTTGATGTGTTGCGATGCAAATGCAAGGGGTAGGCTAGGTTTAAGTTTAAAAAAACACATCTGTGAGCTAGTGAGACATAATCGCCAAATCGCAATGCAAGTGCCAAGTTTTGCAACGCAAGTGCCAACTTGAAGCGCAAACATGGGACCATACAACACAAATGTTGTAAAACGACTCAAATGATTGACGAAACGACACAAGTGATATAGCGTGACACATGTGTAAAGTCAAATGACACAATTGATGTGGTGCGACACAACTGTCAGATGAAATGACGCATGTGACTTTTCACAACACAAATGCAAGAAAGAACGACGTAATTGATTTTGACCAAAGTTGACTTAGTTTAGGCTCAATTTCTTTGTGTAATTTTGACTAGATAGATGATAATGATGATTTTTAATGATACATTGTTAACTCTCATTTTTATGTATGCAGAAACGATTACCACCTATCTATACTCACGAGTTTAGACTTACGACATATGCATTTAGAGATCAACTATGGGATAGGGAGTGTAGGTGCCTGATGTAGTTAGGACTGTACTATGTTACCTATATGCCTATCATCCATGCAAATAGGGGTATTCTGACAACACTTGTAGAGAGATGGAATTCTGAGACCTGCTCATTCCACTTGTCGACGATAGAGGTTACGGTGACTCTCGAGGATGTCTATAGGACATTGTGGATTTTGATCAGAGGGGAGCAGGTTATCTACGATCCACAATAGGGACTCCAGGCCATGACTGAGTACTATGTGCATGATGAAATTACACAGTTAGGCATCGATGGTTATGAGATCAGGTGGGAGTTTATGGCCAAGCACTATAGCA
>VDFB02000017.1:384795015-385007129 GCA_007258455.2 Sequoia sempervirens
CAATGTTTCTTCTTATCCATTAATATTGTATAATGGAGGTAGTGGGATTGCATGTTTGAGCAGTTGTTTTGAGACTCACCAAAGATGGGAGAATAGTGAATAATACCTTGTGGACTATGAAGTAGTGCCAATAAGGTTGAAGGATCTTAAGAACTATAATACCATGAAACAATGAGTCCCCTGTAGTAAGTAGGCAGTCTATAGGGCATAGTTTGATTTTATAGAAGGATGCTCATGAAAGGAATCTTCAAGTGATAGTGAGTGAGCTGTTTGAGATTGCAGCTGAGGGTGCAATACTCAGTCTTAAAGGAAGTTAGAAAAGCAATAAATGTGCAAGAAAAATTGAATCGTAC
Source organism: Sequoia sempervirens (assembly GCA_007258455.2). Classification (NCBI taxonomy): domain Eukaryota; kingdom Viridiplantae; phylum Streptophyta; class Pinopsida; order Cupressales; family Cupressaceae; genus Sequoia; species Sequoia sempervirens. Next base: position 384,795,369 of record VDFB02000017.1, read on the forward strand.
ACAACAAACAATTCACAATGTTATCTTTCATAATGCCTTGAGTTTGAAGACAAAAATCTCATTGTATATTCATGATGAAAGTGGTGACCTTAATGGTCAATCACTGGCAACCATGATTTTAAATTAAACATGCTATTTGTAAGGAAAATCAGATGCGAAAAACAATTCTCCTAACGTCAATACCTCAGGAAAGAATGTAGATACACTTTAAAATTTACAATTACAGTCCAATTAAGATGCACTAAGAAACAGACAACAGAAACAGAGTATTTGACAATCATACATGAACACCAGATATACGTGGGAAAACCCTTACGAGAGAAAAACCCACCACACCAAGAGAAGTCACTTTGTATTACAGTAATGAAATTATATACAAATTCCAGACTTATCTTTCTGGTGTCATTATACAGTAGCATTCACCATTAACATTCTTGTACATGAATCTTCACGTTACAGTCCACAGAATTCATCCACTGATACAACCACTCAACAACCTGTCGAACCAACCAACCGATTACAAACTATAATCACAGAGTATATCCATGTCAAAATTTGTTTGTAGAACTTCCTTACAGAACTGTCGCAACTGACTGTCTTCCAACTGTTCCCATTCAGCTCCTCCTATTCGTCCACGAGACTCCACATAGGACGGTCTTACTCGGTCAACAGAATTTGCAATGTACTGGCATCTCGGTGAGACACTAACAGTGTCTCGCCGATGCCTAATAACCTTCATATCGATGTCACCAAGAGTCACCGTAGTTGCCAAGATGTTCTATCGAGCTCCATGAGTTACACCGAGTCACCAAGCAGTCACCCAGACCTATCATATTCGCTAGGAGACCATAGCGAGTCACCAAAGGTATACCAAAGACACAAGTCATATCGAGCTCCAAAGGATAGTCAGCAAGACATATCTCGAAGGCTTTTCATCATCGGCAAGACTCATCAAAGTCGCTGGGACTTCTTACCGAGACCTTCATGTTCCACCGATGACAAACATTCGCCAAGAGCTACACCGAAGACTTCAAAAGGTGTTCCTGTCAGTGAGACCTTCAACGTTCGCTGAGATGTCTTCCCGGGATCCTTGAGTTACCCCGATAGCCATCTGTCGCCAAGAGTTATACCAAGGAACATATGGATGTTTCCCCGTCAGCGTGACCTTCTCCATTCGCTGGGACTTCTTAGCAATAACCCTTAGCTATCCCAAAGCCCATGGTTGCCAAGAGTCTCCCTGAAATACGATTGAATGGCCTGTCGGCCAGAAGTCTCCCGAGTGCTATGAGGTCATAACGAATACACTATGTCATAGCGATAAACTCCACAATGCAACCTTTTGGCAAGATATTTGCAAGGTCACAGTGACCTGTACAAACCAAAATGAATCAAGCTGCTAGTCAGCCAGACAATAAAGATGTCACACTGACTTGTCTCTAATGGAGGTTTCAGCCTATATAGTTTGAGGCACATATTTCCAACAATCTCCCACTTGACGAAGATCATATAGGCACCTCCATAGCACATCATAACTTACTGAAAATCATGGGCACTAAGGCCCATTGAACTGGCACACCACCTGAACTTATCTGTGCTCACTGGCTTCGTCAATGAATCTGCAACATTCTCCAGAGTATCAACCTTTTTCCAAAATGACCTTTCCATCCTCAACCATATCTCGTACAAAGTGGTATTGTACATCAATATGTTTCATCCTGGCATGGAAAGTAGGGTTCTTTGCCAGACAAATTGCACTCTCACTATCACAGAAAATAGTTATTTCCCTTGCATCAAAACCAATGTTAGAACACAAACATTTCAACCATACAGCTTCTTTACAAGCATGAGTAGCTGCCATGTATTCAACCTTCGTAGTGGACAAAGCGACTACAGCTTGTCGCTTACTCATCCAACTCACTGCACCACCATTCAACATGAAAATGTATCCACTGGTGGACCTCCTGTTGTCAATGTCCCATGCCCAATCAGAATCTACATAACCATGAATGCTGAGAGTCCTCTGTGATTCAACCAAATTCCCATGGTAACACAAAGTGAAATTTGAAGTACCCTTCAAATATCTAAAGACTCTCTTCACAACATCCCAATGCATTCTTCTTGGATTAGCCATAACCTACTCAAGTTCCTCTAATCGCTAGCAATGTCTGGCCTTGTACAGACCATTGCATACATAAGACTGCCTACTACACTAGCATAGGGTACACTGGTCATGTCCTCCATCTCAGTAGGAGATTTTGGACAATCCTCAACAGATAGCTTCGTTCCCTGCATGAATGGAACCACTAGTTGTTTGCAATCATTCATACAAAATCTCTCAAGAACAGTTCTGATATACTTACTCTGACTGAGCCATAGTTTTCTATTCTTCATGTCCCTAGTTATCTCCATCCCCAGAATATACCTTGTTGCACCAAGATCCTTCATTTCAAACTTAGCAGACAACTGAGACTTAAGATCAGAAATCATTAGCTTGCTATTTCCTGTGAATAGTATATCATCAACATAAAGATCAATAACAAGTACTTGATCACTTTCAGCTTTATAATATACATAGTGATCAGATTTTGATCTCACAAATCCCAAAGACAATACAAATGTATCAAATTTTTGGTACCACATTCTAGGTGACTGCTTTAACCCATACAAAGACTTTTTTAATTTGCATACCAGTTTTTCTTTACCTTTCTCAACAAAGTGCTCAGGCTGGGACATATAGATTTCTTCTTCAAGATCACCATGAAGAAATGTTGTCTTCACATCCATCTATTCAACCTCTAAGTCATAAGCTGCTACAAGTGACAAAAGAAATCTAATGGACGTCAGCTTTGCTACAGGAGAAAATATTTTCCCATAATCGATTCCCTCTACCTGGGAATAACCCTTTGCAACCAGTCTTGCCTTGTACTTTTCCACACTGCCATCCAGACCAATCTTTTTCTTAAATACCCATTTGCAGCCAACAGCCTTTCTACCTTTAGGCAAGGGCACCAGACTCCAGGTTTCATTCTTATCTAAAGATGCCATCTCTTCTTCCATGGCTTCCAACCAAGAATCTGAATCAGACATTTTAATTGCCTCTTTTACAGTCCTAGGCTCATCAGTACTAGAAATCAAAGCATAGGCACAAGTAGAATCAATCAATGAGAACCCATACCTATCTGGTTGTTTTCTTTCTCGGGTTGACCTCCTCACTTGTTGAGGTTGAAGTTCTTCTTCAAAAATTTCAGAACTGCTCGAGCTCTCCTCAATTTCAGGTACATTTTGAATTTCCAATTCCTCTTTCTCTGGTGTAGGAGGAATTAATGTTACATCCTTATTTTTATCTGACTTTGTCTCTGACTGCATATCTAAAGTGGAAGGTTTCAGCTCACGAAAGATTATACTTCTGCTGTATACAACCTTCTCTGTATCAGGATTCCAAAGCTTGTATCCTTTTATAACAATGCTATAGCCAATAAAAATACATTTGACAGCCTTGTTCTCCAATTTAGATCTTTTCACATCCGGCACATGAGCATATGCCTCACAGCCAAAAACATGAACATGTCTAAGAGAGGGTTTCTTACCAGACCATGCTTCCAAAGATGTTTTCTCAACAAGAGCAGAATTTGAAGAACAATTAATTAAATAACATGCAATAGATACAGCCTCAACCTAGAATTTCTCCTCCAAGCCAGCACTACTGAGCATACTTCGTGCTCTCTCCATCACTATCCTATTGAACCTTTCAGCAACTCCATTTTGCTGTGGAGTATAAGGTGTAGTTTTATGTCTTTTAATTCCATGGTCTTTGCAATATCTTTCAAATTCATTAGAACATAATTCACCACCATTATCAGTCCTTAAGCATTTTATTTTTCTACCAGTCTGATTTTCAACAAGGTTCTTAAATTCCTTAAATCAACTGAACACTTTTGATTTACTTTTCAAAAAATAAACGAATGCTCTTCTTGAATAATCATCAATGAACGACACATAGTATCTTGACTTAGAAAAAGAAGGAACATCTACTGGACCAAATACATCCGAATGAATATAGTCTAACAAACCAAAAGATTTATGAGGACTGGAATAAAATGAAACACGGTGCTGCTTTCCATATATACAGTGTTCACAGAATTCAAATTCAAGATTACAATCTTCAAGCCCCTCAACCAGGTTTTTATTCTTCAAGGTTTTTAAACCTTTTTCTCCTATGTGGCCTAACCTATGATTCCAAAGCATAGTATTCTTTGCAGGAAGTTTTACTTCCATAGAGTTTACATAATTAGGGATATTTCCCTCTTTACCTCCACGAGCAGCTTTCAGTGACTTTCTAGAGACACTATTACATTGAAAAGTCTGTGCATCCAGCTTGTACAAGGTACCAATTCAAGCACCTCTAGCTAGCACCATTGAACCTCTAGTCATCTTGCAGCCATTTCCAGAGAACATAACTTGTACACCAATATCGTTTAGCATACTTACAAACAATAGATTTTGAGCCAGACCAGGTATGTGCATAACATTATTGATTCCATTTACTCTGCCATTAGGGAATTGTATCCTGACTCTTCCATGGCCAACAATCTCCAAAGTTGAATCACTTGCTAGGTACACCTTTCCACCATCGTATTCTTCATACTTTGTGAACCATTCTCTATGAGATGTTATGTGGAACGATGCTCCAGAATCAATCAGCCAGACATCATTTGATGCCTGTGTAGCCAAGGTTGCAATGAAGGCGTCACCATCACTATGAGAAGAACCATTATCAGAAGAAACCTTCTTCTTCTTTTTCTCCTCTTTACAATCCTTTCGGACATGACCAGGTTGCCCACAGTTCCAGCACTTCACCTTGGACTTCTTGCCAGGAGACTTTGATCTCCCCTCTAATTTCGATTTTGATTTCTTGTCCTTCTTCTTGCCCTTCTCTTTCAGTCTTCCTCTGACAGTAAGAGCTTCCTTCGCCATCTCATAAGATTTCCTTCTCATATCTTCTGACAACAAAGATGCAACAACATCTTTCATCTTGAAACTGGATGTTGTACTCCCAATCGCCATCACCAGATGATCCCATCAGTTTGGCAAAGAACACAATAGAAGCATACAGTGATCCTCTTCTTCAGTCTTCACACCAACAGATGTCAATTGAGTAAGTAGCATGTTAAATGCGTTCAAATGATCAGCCACAGACCCTCCTTCCTGCATTCTCAATGAGTACAGCTTCATCCTCAGGAACAGTTTATTCACCAAGGACTTCCCCTGATAAATAGACACCAGTCTCTTCCACAAAGAAGATGCAGTCTTCTCCTCATGCACATTTAGAAGCACTGAGTCTTCCAAATAGAGCCTTATCAGCCCCTTAGACTTCCTATCTGCAAGGTCCCAATCTTCTTGCTTCATGCCTGTAGGTTTCACTCTAGCCACAACAATCCAAAGATCACGGTCAATAAGAAGATCCTCCATCTTGAGTTTCCAAAACTCAAAGTTACTGCCATTAAATTTCTCTATTTCAAACTTTCCAGATGTACTAGCCATCTTAAACTATAATTAGAAATTGACAAACTCTACAAGACTCCCACTTAACAGAATTGACACAAAAAACCCAACGTACCCACAAGGATAACACTACTGGCTAGGCTCTGATACCACTTGTAAGGAAAATCAGATGCAGAAAACAATTCTCCTAACGTCAATACCTCAGGAAAGAATGTAGATACACTTTAAAATTTACAATTACAGTCCAATTAAGATGCACTAAGAAACAGACAACAAAAACAGAGTATTTGAAAATCACACATGAACACCGGATATACGTGGGAAAACCCTTACGGGAGAAAAACCCGCCACACCAAGAGAAATCACTTTGTATTACAGTAATGAAATTACATACAAATTCCATACTTATCTTTCTGGTGTCATTATACAACAACATTCACCATTAACATTCTTGTACATGAATCTTCATGTTACAGTCCACATAATTCATCCACTGATACAATCACTCAACAACCTATCGAACCAACCAACCGATTACAAATTGTAATCACAGAGTATATCCATGTCAAAATTTGTCTGTAGAACTTCCTTACAGAACCGTCACAACTGACTGTCTTCCAACTGTTCCCATTTGGCTCCTCCTATTCATCCATGAGACTCCACATAGGATGGTCTTACTTAGTCAATAGAATTCGCAGTGTACTGGCATCTCGGTGAGACACTAACAGTGTCTCACCGATGCCTGATAACCTTCATATCGATGTCGCCAAGAGTCACCGTAGTTGCCAAGATGTTCTATCGAGCTCCATGAGTTACACCGAGTCACCAAGCAGTCGCCCAGACCTATCGTATTCGCTAGGAGACCATAGCGAGTCACCAAAGGTATAACAAAGACACAAGTCATATCGAGCTCCAAAGGATAGTCGGCAAGACATACCTCGAAGGCTCTTCATCATCGGCAAGACTCATCAAAGTCACTGGGACTTCTTACCGAGACCTTTGTGTTCCACCGATGACAAACATTCGCCAAGAGTTGTACCGAAGACTTCAAAAGATGTTCCTGTCGGTGAGACCTTCAGTGTTCGCTGAGATGTCTTCCCAGGATCCTTGAGTTACCCCGATAGCCATCTGTCGCCAAGAGTTATACCGAGGAACATATGGATGTTTCCCCATTGGCGTGACCTTCTCCATTCGTTGGGACTTCTTAGCAATAACCCTTAGCTATCCCGAAGCCCATGGTTGCCAAGAGTCTCCCCCAAATACGATTGAATGGCCTGTCGGCCAGAAGTCTCTTGAGCGCTATGAGGTCATAACGTATACACTATGTCACAGCGATAGACTCCACAATGCAACCTTTCGGCAAGACATTTGCAAGGTCACAGTGACCTATACAAACCAGAATGAATCAAGCTGCTAGTCGTCCAAACAATGAAGATGTCACACCGACTTGTCTCTAATGGAGGTTTCAGCCTGTATAGTTTGAGGCACATATTTCCAACACTATTGTGCTTATGGAGGCAACATTTTAAGCAAGGCAGTGAGTGGTGGTTTGGAACAATGGCGGGTATGAAGGACTTGCTTTATATGCATACTATGCAGTCTAGCTTAAGACAACGTTCTTAGAAGAGATTGAAGGTGGATTATGGAACTCAAGGGTTACCATGATAAGGATTAAAGCAAAGAGTGAGATCTATTTAAAAGCCATGGTCATGAAGATATTAAAGATGTCACATGCAAAACCTAGTAGCTGGAGTAATGAATACAGTGCCAAAGAGGATAGTGTGTTGGGGCAGATTTAGGAGATCTCCACATTATCTAATTACAGGGAAATACATCATTTATTTATTTTTTTAATTAAAATAAATCATTCTAAACCCTATATAGGATACATTGATACTTCAAAAGCCTAGAAGGAATTTGAGATTATGCAAATATATGTCAAGTAACATTCATAGCGTTTAGAAAATATGATCACTCTCTAGAATAGCCCATTAAACATGGGTTGTGCTTGAATGCACTACATAATTGATATAACACAACCACTTTGCATATCAACCAAAGTTATAGGCTCTTTATTGCAGCAAGAGGTAATCACTCTTCGATCATGCTATAATTACATCCTAACCTATTAAACTTGAGACAACCTGAATGCACCCAATGATGATTGACACCTACATTATACAACCTGAATTAACTACATTATATGAGTGCCTCCATTTCTATCACAACATAGCCACATTAAACTTGGGTCACACATGAATGCATCTTGTATTTGTATAGCACAAGTACCGTAACATGACCAATAGAGTTATGGATCACATAATTACACAAGAATCTGTTACTCGTTGTGATCTTATGGTGATTCCACACAACAAAATCTGAGCATGAAATTCTCAAAACCCTTAACCTCTAAAATGAAATCGATGAGATGTTGCTTTGAAAATATGATTTTTCAAACACGGAACTACAAATATGACTTCACAAGCAGATTACGCAAAGACCAATGACTACCCTCAACCTAGCGATATCTTCTTGAATTTTTTCTGATTTTTCTCAAGAAAATCGTCCTTAGTTCTCCACAAACTGTCTCAAGTAGAGCAAAACACTGTCGCAATAAATTAGGTGGGAACTCACTTTTCTTTATGTCGGCCACAATTTGATTTTTTTTAATTTTTCATGTTTGTTGAAAATTCGACGAAACTGATAGCCGACATTTCGACGAACCCAAGGTTCGTCAAAATTTTGACAAACGTCGGGGATAAACTTTCAAAAAATTGAAAATTACAAATCAAATTTTACAAGCACCCGACGAACATTGAATTTTACATATTTCGTCAGACAGTTTTGTTGTATTTTGCAGTCAAATGTATTAGTGTAGGTGCTAGAAAACGAGTAGCAAATGAGAGAATGCAAGAGGTAATCACTCTTCGATCATGCTATAATTACATCCTAACCTGTTAAACTTGAGATAACCTGAATGCACCCAATGATGATTGAAACCTACATTATACAACCTGAATTAACTACATTATATGAGTGCCTCCATTTCTATCACAACATAGCCACATTAAACTTGGGTCACACATGAATGCATCTTGTATTTGTTATAGCACAATTGTGCCACATGACCAATAGAGTTATGGATCACATAATTACGATCCTGGGAATATGTTGCACAGGTTGTGATCTTATGGTGATTCCACACAACAAAATCTAGACATGAAATTCTCAAAACCCTTAACCTCCTAAAAATGAAATCGATGAGATGTTGCTTTAAAATATGATTTTCAAACCTGGAACTACAAATATGACTTCACAACTAAATTCTGCAAAAAGACAATGACTAACCTCAACCTGGCGATATCTTCTTGATTTTTTTTTATTTTTCCCAAGAAAATAATCCTTAGTTCTCCACAAACTATCTCAAGTAGAGCAAAACAACATCACAATAAATCGGTGAACTCATTTTTTCTTTTATGTTGGCCACAATTTGATTTTTTTAAATTTTTCATGTTTGTTGAAAATTCGACGAAACTGATAGCCGACATTTCGACGAACCCAAGGTTCGTCGAAATTTTGACAAACGTCGGGGATAAACTTTCAAAAAATTGAAAATTACAAATCAAATTTTACAAGCACCCGACGAACATTGAATTTTACATATTTAGTGGGATAGTTTTATTGTATTTTCTGATCAAAATGTATTAGTGCGAGGTGCTAGAAAGCGAGTAGCAAATGAGAGAGAATGCAAAGAGGTAATCACTCTTCGATCATGCTATAATTACATCCTAACATGTTAAACTTGAGACAACCTGAATGCACCCAATGATGATTGACACCTACATTATACAACTTGAATTAACTACATTATATGAGTGCCTCCATTTCTATCACAACATAGCCACATTAAGCTTGGGTCACACATGAATGCATCATGTATTTGTTATAGCACAACTGTGCCACATGACCAATAGAGTTATGGGTCACATAATTATAGTCACAAGAATTTGTTCCTCGGTTGTGATCTTATAGTGATTCCACACAACAAAATCTAGACATGAAATTCTCAAAACCCTTAACCTCTAAAAATGAAATATGATGAGATGTTGCTTTAAAATATGGTTTTCAAACCTGGAACTACAAATCTGACTTCACAAATTTGGATGCGCAAAAGAAACGATGACTACCCTCAACTTTGGCCGATATCTTCTTGAATTTTCTGATTTTTCCCAAGAAAATCATCCTTAGTTCTCCACAAACTGTCTCAAGTAGAGCAAAACACTGTCGCAATAAATCAGGCGCGAACTCACTTTTCTTTATGTTGGCCACAATTTGATTTTTTAAAATTTTTCATGTTTGTTGAAAATTCGATGAAATTGATAGCCGACATTTCGACGAACCCAAGGTTCGTCAAAATTTTGACAAACGTTGGGGATAAACTTTCAAAAAAATTAAAATTATACATCAAATTTTACAAGCACCCGACGAACATTGAATTTTACATATTTCGTCAAACAGTTTTGTTGTATTTTGTAGTCAAATGTATTAGTGTAGGTGCTAGAAAATGAGTAGCAAATGAGAGAATGCAAATAACACTAAAAACAACCTACACCTCAAAATTAGCCTAGTTGGATTCAATACAAAGTAAAGATGACAAAATGAAACTTTATACCTTGTGTTGAATTGATCATTTGGTTGGCCCTTCGATCTTCGGTGTTGTATGCTGCTTGGATGGCAAGAGATGCAATCTAGATGATGATGTGAAGATGGATTCAAGTGGGTGCAAGCATGAAAATAGCTAAGTATGGATTCTAGGAAAAATTTGCAAGAGTTTGGCTACAATGCATGATCTCCCCAAAATGAGAAAAAAGAGGGAGTATTTATAGAGAATTTGGGATTCTCTAGGGAAATGGACAATCAAGATTGAGCCACCAAAATCAAGATGTAAGGATAAAGTGAGTTGAGAACTCACAAGCCCTCACATCTTGACATGTGGCATGTGAAGTGGCTCAAAAGGGGTGATGTGCACATGAGGTGGAAGGATAGTACATGACATGGAGGGATTACAAAGCACCTTGGGATTGGGACAAGATCTCCTCATAAAGGAGGTACTTGTCCCCATGTGGGTGAGAGGATAAGTGGGGAATTAAAAATTCCTCAAATATTCTCATGGGGATGAGAGAAGGAATTTAAAATTCCTTTAAATGCATTGGGGGATTAAATGTGAATTAAAAATTCACATGGGGAATGGAGATGCCTTGTCTAAAAGGAAAAAACATTTAATAGGGTTGACTTGATTAAGTGACATGGAGTGATTAAGGTTGTGCAAGTACTTGATTAGACTAATTAATGACATGTTAGAAGAGGGTTAGATTTCGCATGTGACTTGATGTGACAAGTCAAAGATCACATGGGGAAGAGAAAAAATAATTTAATATTCCTTGGAAGGATAAAAGGAATTAAAAATTCTTTGAGAGGTTGATTAGGCTAGTTAGTGAAGGATTAGAGAAGGGTTAGGTGGCTAAGAGAGATTAGAAGCCAACTTGCAAAATTTGGAGGATGTGACACATCCTAATCAAGAATTAGGCATGTGCACATCCTAATGATGAGATTAGAAGATGGATTAGGATTAGATAAAAATGATGGAGGATGTGACATATGAGGAATTAAATAAATTTCATATATATTTAATTCATTTGATGAAAGGGGGAAGGTATTTAATTATTTAACTAGATACCTTAGGGATTTGATAGAATTAAGGATATTAATTAAATAATAGTGATATTACTTAATTAATGCAAATAAGGGGATGCTTAGACGAAAAGGAATAAATTTGGATAAATTAAGTGTCCAAATTTAGGTGTCTACAACAAAAAATGGTCATAGCAAAAATGGGGTGACATCAACACACCAATAATATTGCATATTGCACTCATAATCAAGCAATGACACAAAAGGTTATAGAAATCAATAACCAATAATAGATAAGAGAATTGTGATAACCATCAACATCAAGCAACATGTGTGGTGATCTAACAACACTCATAAACAATCACATAAACATATCAATTATAACAACCCAATTAACAATAGGAGGATACTACTAGACATGAATTTAGAGTGTCATCATGATGATTTTGAAATCTGAATGAATGTTGAGATGTATGACACCAACACAATTATGACTTCTCAATGAAAAATCATTATATTTTTTCTTAATAAATTTTATCCCCCTTCATTCTCTTTGCATGGGTGTCGCCCAATTTCAAATGGTAATGAGGGGTCCACTCTACTCCTAAAGCTAGAGTTCAATCCTAGTTCATTTTTTTAGGAGTCAAAATATCATGGCACAAAAAATAAGGCCAAAAAGCATGGCATCTACATATGAAAGGTAGAAATCATATTTCCAACATGAGATAAATTTCATCCCAGAAAATATGAAGCCTTCACATGATATAAAATCCAAAAACCATTTTCATAATTCAACAATCATGCAAAAAGCTCAATCACCACTAATGGAAGCTTCAATTTTGTTTAAACTTTAAAAATAAAAATTTTCAAAAAGAAAGAATACCATTATGAGGGCCTATGATGCCAAACTACACACTTTTCATATCACATAGGGTTTAAAATAATTTTTTCTAGAGTAATAGCTATAAATAAATTATATTAATTTAAAATAAATGCATAAAATCAATTATAGGATTCTACACCGATTTAAATCTATGAATTGGAATACCATATATGACCACCTACTGTGGGAATGGTTAAAAATATGAAAATCCCCTCAATTGGTATAGCATTTCTCAATATATTGATGGCCTATATTCTATGTAGACTTATTTAATTCTTATCATGAATGTATATCAAAAAGCATATGTGTGAATTAAATTGGGGAATTCCTTGTCTTTCTAATACAATTCACAAATAAGTTGGAGATCTTCCTAGCACCCACACATACACAATTGTAATATTTCCAAGATCGTTACTCTTCAATAGTTTAGAAACCCAGAAGCAATCCAAATCCAATACTCCAAAACAAGTACATATTTCCCATAAGAAAGAGAGAGGAGAAAAATAGAGAAAAAGGAATAATCCCCTACTAAAACCCTTCCATTTTCTATTTCATTCCAAAATTCCCTAAAACCCCAAAGTAACATTTTTTCCTTAAGTTATTTCAAAAGTGGACATTTCAAGTTAGATATTTTTCAATAGAGATTTACCTTTTGATATTTCACTAATTATTCTATTTAAAATACTTCTAGGATAATACATTCAAAATGACTAACATTGCAATTTCACCAAAATTGACTAATACTCTTTTAGCTTATTGCATCTTCCAAATATCAACAATATTAACATGCATAAGACATTTTCATGAATACAATTAAATAATTCACTTTAACTAAGAATTTAGATTTCACTCCATAATAATCATTTTGAAAAACTAATGAAATGTAAGTGAACTCAAGATGAATAAGTGCTCACAAAGGAAGCATACACTTCATGGGTTAATCTATAGCATAAGAATCCAAAATCATAAATGATTTGTACTAGTGATAAAATAGATAAATAAAGGTACATATCTTTTTATTACAATCATATAAGATGGGTTAAGAAACCAAGCATGCCTATAATTGAGTCACAAGATCACTAACCTAACCAAAAGGACTAGGTAGGGTGAGAAGGTTAAGTGAATCCATGTTGTTATCCTCCACACCCTTCCATTGGTCAAACACATATATATTTCATGCACACTCAAGAAAAAGTATCAAATCTAACAATAGAGATCATATCTAAAGAAATGTATAATGACTAATGAGGGCATGTAATCTATCAATGAACATATACATCATGTAAATACATCATATCACAATCAACTCAATATAACCTTTAATCCAATCATAAAAATTAGGATGAGGTAAGATTCAACACATGGGTAGGAATTTCATCTTCTCCCATAGGGATAGACATTCTCCTGGAAGTCACCAAGGATAGAGAAAAAGTGACACACAAAACCTACTTCACACCATACAAGGGAAGAAACACAATAATAACCATAAGGTGGGACCATCACAAGAAAACACATGCATAATAGAGCTACTTGATGGAATATAAAACATGGTAATATGGTTGCTACAAAAGATTTTTTATTTTTTCAATAATATTCCAACTATTGAAATTAGAAACATAAGATAATTGCATAATCATTGTTTATTACCACATACACACAAGAACTCACAATTTCTAATGCATGTATATACAAAGTTCACAACTCATGTAGATATGTACTCAATACAAATTTCTCATCATAACACATATTTTCAATAATTCACATCACTAGGATAACAACACATTTTTCATGTATATAGGTCCACGAGGACTCCACAATCAACATAATAGCACCAAGTAACCAAGGATCCATGAGCCAACTAAAATTTTGGTGTTATATCCACACACATGGGGACCCCTCCATGCATTTCCAAAATCATAACTTGTCTCTTGTTTACATAAGGGGATTATCCTCCAAGAGATAGTTGCACAAGAAAATGCATCACTAGGAAGGAAAATGGATGATGATCACATCATAACAATCCACATTTCCTTAGATGTAGACACTAAAATTATCATTCCACTTTTACTATTTGTATACACTTAAAATTGTCTTGATCAATATTGCACATTCAAAATTGATTACTAACACCATTTTCATCTTGATTCATCCCTTTCAACAATTTAATTAAATAATCTTAATTGTTTAATTAAGTTCATTATTTTATCATATTAATTGAATAATTGGAATTATTAGGTTAATTCATCTCTCACATACTAATTTTCATCCTATTTGATTAAATAAAGCAAATTATTTAATTAAATGTCATTAATTCCCTCTTTTTAATTAAATGAGCTAATTGTTTAATTTAATCTTTAAATTCCTCCCTCTTGCACAATTAAATAATATTCTAATTATTTAATTGACTAATTTCTTTAATCCCTCCAATTTCTCCCACTTGCAAAGGAATATTCTCATGGAATATTCCTCCAATTCAAATTCAAACTATTTCCCTCTTAAATGGAAATATCTTGCACATTCCTCCTAAAATCAAAGATTTTTGTTTCTTCAAAACAATTTCCACCCTTGATTAATTACATTAATCCATGTGAGTATTCAATCTCCTCCATGGATTGAATCCTTGATCCATGCCAATTCTTCTTATCGATTTGCATCCATTGATTAACTAAATTGATCTTCGCCATTGATTCACCTAATTGTCCTATAAATAGCCTCCAATTCTTGAGAAATTAATCCATAATCTTTGAGAGAAATTAGACTATAGTCATTTTTAGAGCAATCCTTATGAACATTTAATCCATTTGCATCTATTTTAGCCAACTTTGCATCAATTTTCATCAATTCTCCATTGGAGCATCCATCAAGAGCTTGTTTCAACTATGGGATTGGGAAAGGGATGACATTCCCCATCAATTCAACACCAATCCCCCAATGGGATAAGGCTTGATGTATTAATTAGGTTTACTTTGCAAGAATTTCATTGATATTTGATGTTTTAATGGCTTCCTAGTTTGATATTTCAAGAATTTAATTGGAAGCATGGCTTAATTAGCTAAATACTTGGTTTAATTATTGTAATTTAGTCATGTTTAGCTTAGTTCATGATCATGTTCACACTATTCTTATATTATTAATGTTATTTACTAATATATGTTATCATTTCATTATTCATTATCATTAATCCATCACCATTTAATTAAATAAGTCTTTACTATTTAATTAAAATGAACTGATTTAAACTAATTAACTAAATGAAAGGAATATTTCCTACGCTAAAATTTGAGGAGAGTGTTGTGCAAATTTAAATGTTTTAACAATTATAGAAATAATAAACACATATAAATATAAATTAAACAACATACCATAACATAGGAGTATACAGGGAAAAAAAATTCAAGAGAAAAATTTCACACTCCAAAGCATCCCAATGTATTATGCACAATAAAAAACATAGTTGCAATACACTTTTAAAGAAATATTCCATAGGGGTATCACCAATCAGAGATATGGAGGAATTTCAATAGCTTAACAATATAGATACAAATATTTAAACACAACCTCCATCTCAAGATGTGCTATATAAGAGATACAATACATGAAGTAATCAAATGGTAATTAGAAAAATATGAGCTAAACCCGCAAAAAAGTGGCACCTAGATCCCAAATCTCAAGATGAGTCCACAAGCTAAAAATAGCATATTACTTCCACCTATCATAACCTCATTATAATCCACTTGCCAAATTGGGTGTTCCATTTTTTGGGAATAGGATGCCATTTAATTGCAATCCTAAACATATTTCATGTATCTCCTACGTCCTTGGATAGTGTTCCCCAACACTAGGATTAGAAAGAGATTAAATTTGAATGAAATGAACATGTAAATTGACATTTTTTATTATTCCTAAATGATAGGAACATGTGGGGACATCCAAGAAGAGCTCCTATAAGATAGGAGCACATGGGGCACCCACATGGAAGGTGGAACCCACCTTGCTTCATTTAATTATTTGGAGGATTGATAACACTTCAGTAATGCATGTTTTGATCCTATAAATTAGGGATTGATATTTACATGAGTGGAGTGGCACTATCAGTTCAGTATTAGTTCAGTATCAGTTCAGTTTAGTTCAGTTCAGTTATGGTTCAATTATCTTCATTTGTATGTAGTTATTTTGAGTTTAATGCTAGTTGACTTGAGTTGACTTGAGTTGCATGACTAATGACTTCAGTTGCATGATAGATAACACGTGGATACTTTCAGTTAAGTGGGGATGATCAATCATGCATAATGTTTACATGAATTGGTGGAGAGATATGTTTCAGTTAACTAAGATTGACTTGGGTCCACCTTGGGTGCCCAAGTTGGCATCTTCCAATTAACACCTTTTGCATGAGAAGATATTTACAAGGCTCAGTCAAGTGGGCCCATTCTTGGGCGCCAACTTTGAGGTGAAGTTTGCAAGATATCTTGTTGACCAATGTTCAGTTAAGTGTTCATTTTGGGGCACCTAAATTGAGGAAGACTTTGGTTTGACTTCATATTACATTGTGGAACTCTACTTTCCAAATCTAGGCATAGATTTTTGTGAGGAGCTTTATGCTCTTGTATTGTATAACTCTTATGATTTTACATGCTCATTTTATTGTCTATTAATTGCAGCAAGTGTATGAGAGTTCCATGAGAGTTTCTTGCAGGTTGTGAAGAAGGATTGTTGAAGGAAAGGAAGCATGTCAATCAAGGATTGATACAGTATTATTGTAATCTTGTTCTAAGGTTAAATAATACAAGCACTATTGATTTTGGTGGAGTTTTTTCCCGAAAGGGTTTCTCCACGTATATGTTGTGTCACTTCTATCTCCTTGTCTCATTCTTCTACAATCTTTTTTCTCTTTCTACAATTGGTAAAATTGATCTAAAAAGATTAATCATACACAAAGAATTGTGACAAAGAACACTTAATTAGATCTACAGTTTTGTAGTTTTACAAGTTTTAAGCTACAATATTGCCTTCATTTTCAACATTTGGTATCAAAGCTAATAGTTGGTTAGGGTTTGAGACACCTTTCTCTTAAAATTTTGAAGGTTTTTGGCTGTAGTGGGAGCTTTTACTATTGTGTTATTTCAGATTTGTAAAAGTATGTTACAATGAGTTCTACTTCTCGTCTAGATATTGAAAGATTCACTAGATCTAGTTATGAGATGTGGAAACTAAAACTGGAGGATCTCCTTGAAGAGAGAGATCAGTGGTTAGTTGTTTGTAATGAGACAAATCCATCTACAATGATGTCAAGTGAGGATTGGGCTAAGCTTGATAAGAAGGCAAGAGGGACCATAAGGTTATGTCTTGTTGATGTTGTTCTCTTGAATGTTTCAGATGAAGCCACCACATATAAATTGTGGAAGAGGATAGGTGGTATCTATCAAACCAAAAGTCTTACTAATAAGTTGTATCTGAAAAGACAGTTGTATTTTTTAAAGATAAAAGATGGTGATTCTATTGCACATCATTTAAATTCTTTCAATTTGATTCTAAGTCAGTTAGCATCTGTAAATGTAAAGCTATAAGATGAAGATAAATGCATTTTGTTACTTTGTTCTTTACCAGAGTCTTGGGAAAATCTAATTGTTGCTATCAGTGGTAGTGGTGAAAATCCTAAGATGGACAATATAATTCCTACTCTCCTATCAGAGGAGATGAGGAGGAAGTCTAAAACATAATCCAAAGATTCCTTTTTTGTAAGAGGTAGGCCTAAGGAAAAGGAACCTAAGGGAGACAAGAAAGGAAAGGGTAAGTCCAAAGGACGGTCTAAAACCCCTGGTAAGAGTAAGGTAACGTGTTGGAACTGTGGGAAACCGAGACATGTAAAGAAGGATTGTAAGAACAAGAAAATGAGTTCTGATGGTTCTACAAAGAAATCCTCGGATGACAGTAATGATGCATTGATCATTACATCTAATACTGTCAGTGATGACTCTTGGCTTATTGATTCAGGTTGCTCCTATTATATGACTCCTAACAAGGAGTGTTTCACTAAGTATACTGCATATGATGGAGGGAATTTATTCTTTGGAGATAATAGCACAAAAAAGATTGTGGGAAAAGGAGAGGTAAAGTTGTGTTTTAGTGATTGTAGGGTTAAGACCCTTAATGATGTTTTACATATTCCATGACTTGCTAGAAATCTACTTTTTGTATCTAAGTTCAATGATTCTGGAATGCATGTGACATTTGACAAAGCTAATTGCAGATTGGTGAAAGGGAATATGGTGGTTGCTAAAGGATCTCGGATTGGGACTTTGTTTAAGCTTAATACCTCCAATTTGAATAAATCAACCAATGTATCTGAAGCTGAAAATACATGTATGTTGTGGCACCATAGATTGGCCACATTGGTGAAAAGGGTCTTAGGACAATTCTTAATAAGAAATTGGTTGATGGTGTTCCTGATTATAATATTGGAAAAAATGTTTTTTGTGAGAATTGTGTGTTTGGAAAGCAATCTAGATCTTCATTTCCTAATGGAACAAATAAAGCTAAAGGATTATTAGAGATTATTCATTTAGATGTTATGGGTCCTATGGATATTGAATCTATTGGAAAATCTAGATAATATGTTACATTTATTGATGATGTCTCAAGATACACTTGGATCTATTTTATGCATAACAAATCTGATGTGTCCAATAAGTTTAAATAATTTAAGACTTTAGTTGAGAAACAATTGGATCATAAGATAAAAGTGTTGAGATCAGATAATGGTGGTGAATATTGTTCTAAGGAATTTGATGATTATTGTAAGCATGCAAGAATTGTGAGACAAAAAACTACTCCATATACACCTCAACAAAATGGAGCAGGAGAAATGATGAACCAAACCTTAATGGAAAGAGCTAGGAGTATGTTAATTAGTTCTAAGCTAGCTCAGTGCCTTTGGGCCGAGGCTGTAAGTACTTCTTGTTATTTAATCAATAGATCTCCTAGTTCATCTATGGAAGAAAAAACCCCTTATGAAATTTGGCTAGGTAGGAAACCTAGTGTTGCACATTTAAGGATCTTTGATTGTGAGGATTTTGTTCATGTGCCTAAAGAAAAGTGGTCTAAGTTGGATCCAAAAGTATAGAAATGCATATTCATAGGTTATGGTGAAAATGTAAAAGGTTACAAGCTTTAGAATCCTTTAACTTGAAAAATTACTTTATCTAGAGATGTGATTTTCAGGGAATTTAGATCTTATACAGGAGAAGAACAACCAAAGGAAAAGGATAATTCTTGAACAATGCATTTTGATACAAATGCTAAGAAGCATGAAGATGCACATGTTGAAGAACAATTGGATGGATTGGATGAGGAGAGTTCATAGAGTTCTAAGATAGATTCTCATGATGAGCATATTGAGAAACAAGAAGAACCTTCTTTGAGAAGAACCACAAGACAACATAATCCCATTGATAGGTGTAGCCCACCTAATTTCCATTGTATATTTGCCTTGATGAGTACTGATGAGGAACCTAGATCTTACAGGGAAGCTTTTTCTTTAGATAAGAACAATATTTGGTCACAAGCTATGCATGAGGAAATGGTTTCCTTAGATACTTGTGACACATGGGATCTTGAGAGTTTTCCCAAAGGAAGAAATGCCATTGGTTGTAAATGGATCTTTAAAAAGAAAATTGGACCAGATGGTGATCTTGAAAGGTACAAGGCAAGATTAGTAGCCAAGGGCTACTCCCAAAGAGAGGGAGTTGACTTTAATGAAATCTTCTCTCCTCTTGCTAAATTAACTTCTATTAGATTCCTTTTATCTATTGTTGTTGCTTATGATTTTGAGATAGAGAAAATGGATGTGAAAACTGCTTTCTTACATGGGGATCTTGATGAAGAGATTTATATGAGGCAATTTGATGGTTTTGTTGTAAAGGGAAAATAATTATTGGTTTGTAGGTTAAAGAGATCTTTATATGGATTGAAACAATCACCTAGAATGTGGTACTAGAAGTTTGATGCTTTTGCATAAAAAATTGGTTATGTTAGGAGTGAGGAAGATCATTGTGTTTACATAAATGTTATTGATGATCAACTTTTAATTATTATCTTGTATGTTGATGACATGTTTATTGGTAACAGCAAAGTAATGATCAAAGAATTGAAATCAAAACTCTCTAGCACATTTGCAATGAAAGATCTAGGGGCTGCAAAACATATCCTTGGTATGAAGATCAACAAAGATAGAGGTAACAAAAAGCTTTGCTTAAGTCAAAGCAACTATGTTGATACTATTTTGAAACGGTTTAACATGCATGATAGTAAACCGATTAATATTCCTTTACCAGTTGGCACGAAGTTAAGTTTAGACATGGGTCCTAAATCTGATTTTGATCATGAGGAAATGTCTAAAATTCCATATGCTAGTGCAGTTGGTAGTTTGATGTATGCAATGGTCTGTACAAGACTAGATATAGCCCAAGCAGTGGGAGTTCTAAGTAGGTTTATATCTAACCTTGGTAAAGAACATTGGACTTATGTTAAGAGGGTGTTTAGAAATTTATGAGGTACTTTTGATTACTTTTGATTACTATTTGGTTTATCATGGTGCTAATGATATCGATATTATGCATAGATCATTGCACATACAAGGTTTTGTTGATTCAGATTGGGAAAGAGACCTGGATAGTCAGAGGTCAACAAGTGGCTATTTGTTTACTTTGTTTGGAGCTGCGGTTAGTTGGATGAGTAAGAGGCAGCCCACGGTTGCTTTGTCCACCATAGAAGTAGAGTACATGACTGCTACACATGCCTCTAAAGAGGCAGCTTGGTTACTAAGACTTGGGAAAGATATTGGTTTTAATTGCAAGAAAATTAGACTTGAATGTGATAGTCAGAGTGTTATTTGTTTAGCCAAAAATCCTATGTATCATACTCGTACTAAGCATGTTGATGTTCAGTATCACTTTGTGCAAGAAATGGTTGAGATTGGGAAGGTATTGATTGAGAAAGTTGACACTTTGATCAATGATGCAAATTATCTTATGAAACCAGTTCCTACAGATAAGTTATCTTGGTGCAGGAAGGCCACTGGCCTAGAGTCATGTACTTGATTTATAATAATGATTCCTTGTTTAGAATAATTGCAATGTATAATGTTGAGTGGGATAATGTTGGGAATAGGATTCCATTTAATTGCAATCCTAAACATATTTCATGTATCTCCTAAGTCCTTCGAAAGTGTTCCCCAACACTAGGATTAGAAAGAGATTAAATTCAAATGAAATGAACATGTAAATTGGCATTTGTGATTATTCCTAAATGATAGGAACATGTGGGGACATCCAAGAAGAGCTCCTACAAGATAGGAGTAGATGGAGTTCCCATATGGAAGGTGGAACCCACCTTGCTTCAGTTAACTGTTTGGAGGATTGATAACACTTCAGTAATGCATGTTTTGATCCTATAAATTAGGGATTGATATTTACATGAGTGGAGTGGCATTATCAGTTTAGTAATAGTTTAGTTCAGTTATGGTTCAATTATCTTCAGTTGCATGTAGTTATTTTGAGTTGAATGCTAATTGAATTGAGTTGACCTGAGTTGCATGACTAATGACTTCAGTTACATGACAGATAACAGGTGGATACTTTCAATTAAGTTGGGATGATCATTCATGCATAATGTTTACATGAATTGGTGGAGAGATATGTTTCAATTAACTTAGATTGAATTGGGTCCACCTTGGGTGCCCAAGTTGGCATCTTTCAGTTAACACCTTTTGCATGAGAAGATATTTACAAGGCTCAGTCAAGTGGGCCCATTCTTGGGCGCCAACTTTGAGGTGAAGTTTGCAAGATATCTTCTTGACCAAAGTTCAGTTAAGTGTTCAGTTTGGGGTGCCTAAATTGAGGAAGACTTTGGTTTGACTTCAAATTACATTGTGGAACTCTACTTGCCAAATCTAGGTGTAGATTTTTGTGAGGAGCTTTATGCTCTTGTATTGTATAACTCTTATGATTTTACATGCTCATTTTATTATCTATTAATTGCAGAAATTGTATGAGAGTTCCATGAGAGTTTATTGCAGGTTGTGAAGAAGGATTGTTGAAGGAAAGGAAGCATATCAATCAAGGATTGATATAGTATTATTGTAATCTTGTTCTAAGGTTAAATAATAGAAGCACTATTGATTCTGGTGGAGTTTTTTCCTGAAAGGGTTTCTCCACGTATATGTTGTGTCACTTCTATCTCCTTGTCTCATTCTTCTACAATCTTCTGTCTCTTTCTACAATTGGTAAAATTGATCTAAACAAATTAGTCATACACAAAGAATTGTGACAAAGAACACTTCATTAGATCTACAGTCTCATAGTTTTACAAGTTTTAAGCTACAATATTACCTTCATTTTAAACACCATTTTGGTTCCATTATATTCAATCAAAGATGTCTTATGGTGTTTGATAACATACATCATAAGTTTTTCAACAAGTGTAACTCTCTCTTATAGCTCTTTATGTGCCCAACATATTTTTATATTTCTTATGAAAACTTTCAAAGGCCTTAACTTTTGATCTAGGAGACTGATTGAGCTTATTTTTTTCAAAATTATACATCTTATAAAGACATAATCAATAGGCCTTGTAAGTCCTCGCCTTGTGTGTGACCATTACAACTATATTTCCTTGTCATTCCATTAATTGTTAGTTAGATAGATCAAAGTGATAAATGAAGTGACTATGTGTTACCGTGTAGAGGACATTATTGGTCATGTTGGTAAACATTATGGAATTTTTTTGCATCTCTTTAAAATATCGTAATGTGAATATAATTATATAGTAAAGTAAATTAAACATTGTTTTATGAATGGTCTCTAATAGGGGATTGATAAATCCTATATCTCATTTCAAGCTTTATATTTTAATATTGATACATAATGTAAATGATTATGTTTTGATTATATGGGAAAAATAGGTTTTGAAGGGACTCAAAACCATTTACATCACATTACAACAAAATGTTTCCATGAAAGATAAACACATTATAGCATAAGTAGCATCAAAAAGTAAACCAACAACCAAAAAGCAACGAGCCAACAGCAGAAAGTAGAGACAGAAAAAACAACAAAAATATAGAAACTATTTCATATTTTTCAAGGTGTTAGCCACCTCAAGCTCATGGTTGTAGTGCAAATTAACCATGTCCATTAATTCTATATTTTCTTCTTTGAACGTCTTCCTAAGGCTCCCCCTTGTTCTAGTGCTTGGGCCTTTGGCCTCTTCTTTGACAGTCTTCTTCCCCTTACCTTTGGAGGTTTGTTCCTTCTCAATCATGTATGTGAAGTACAAATGATCCTCCCTAAGCTGACTAATATTACCAAACAAAAACTTCAGGGACTCTGCACTATTTTAATGGAACTTTGAGTAACCTGCAGTAATATCTTGATATCTTCATTTGTTTCCTTAATCCTTCCCTCCATTTCACCAAGGCAGTTTTTACACTAGGCTTTGATATTAGAAAATGAGCATTCTAGTTCTACCACCCTCTTAATAACAAGGTCCAAAGAAGACCCCGTCGACTGGTTCAACATGTTCTCTTTCAAGCCCCTAATCTTAATATTGACCTCATTGAATTCCTACAACACCCATATAGCAATTTTAAAAGTGTGCATAGCACCCGACTGAGCCATATCCAATAGCTCAAACATGGAGGTATTATCATCATTGAGATAAGAAAAATCCTCAAAAAGAGGATTAACCTTTAATGCAGGCACTATCTTGTCGAGGTTCAAATTCACACCATCATCCTCACGTATAGTCCTCTCATCTAAGGCCTCCTCACTGCCTAATTCCCAACACCCTCCTCATGAGGAGAAGATTGTTGAACAGGGGAATCGTCAATATCAACAGTATTATCCATTGCATCCTTTGCATGTTCTAAAGTAGCATTCTTACCCTCCCTACCTCCTTTCGACCCTTTTGCAATTTAGTGATCCTTCTGGAAGCCCTCCATAGAATCTCCCCAACCACATTAATTATAACCTCAACAAAATGCTCCTCCTCCTCACAACTAGACGCACCAGAACCCTTTCCATGAAGCTCAAAAGTCTCCTTGGACAGATAGCAATGAGACCCACCTGAGATTTGATCAGTGTCTTCCCCATCAAACGAGGACCCACAAGAATTTGAATTTTGCATAACTAACTTCTTGGCAGGACCCTTATTTAAATTCCCCTTTTTTTCTTTTTCTAGAAGGGGTGGCCACGGGGGACAAGGAAACCTCCAAATTATTATCCTCATCCACATTCCATTCAGCATCACCATCAACACTTGTCTCTAATCCAGACAAACAAGAATCCACACTTGTGGCCTTTTCTTTCCCCTTAACAGACTTCACTGAAGTATGGGCTCTCACATGCTCCATGATGAGAAAAATGAGGCCTTCATGAAGAACAAGGGCCCTACAGTTCTTTAAGTGGGTATAAACCAAAAATTCTAGGGATGATAGCAGAAAAAATAGGAAAGAAACATGCAACCCATGTCTAAAATGATTAAACAGAGTAAAATGGTGCCCTAGAATAGTAGTAAACCATCCATTAAGAGTAACATACCACATTAATACTTCTGCCACATCCTCCCAGATATGCTTCAGAGAAGCCCATTCATAACCCCATGATGGCAACTTTACTAGCTTCACTCATTCATTGTACTTGAAGAATTGATCCATAGCATCATTGTTTCTCTTTCTTTCCTTAAAAAATTTGCAACCATCCATCGACAGCCAGTAATGAAGGCAATAAATTCTTCATTGATAACAAACTCCATACCTTTCACCTTTAGACATCTATTGTGCCAACAGCGAACACACTCAATAGATGTTTTGGGGTCATAGCCATGAAGCCTTTACAAATAGGGTGTAAAATGCCCATGTCTCAAGATTCTCCAAATTTTATGCTTATTTTTCCACCTCTCACAGGTTAGAGGTTCAATCCTACTTGTATCTCCACCCATCGAAACTGTCAACATTAATAGATACTAGAGTCGAATCACACTTGCAAGATTACAAATGAGCATAGGATTAGGCAATACATAACCCACAAAACATGTGGTAATTAAGAGGGAAATAATTGCTTGATCACCCCAAATCACAAGCTCAAATCTAGATATCATTTCACAATAAAAGCTTGGCCTTCTCACGAAGGGAAGAGTACTCCTCCCATGCCTTGAAATTATTAAGGCTGACAGGCTCATTTGCAAAAAAATTAGTAAGGTAATTACCTTCCCTATAGATATGCGTAACACAAATCTCATCAGAGGATCTTAGCATCATGATTGAATCCACAATAAGTTGTTCGACTGTCCAACTCATCTTTTGTTTACCAAGCAAGTAATTAACAATATTGAGGGAGTCTCCTTCAACCCATAACTTCGAAAAACCCCTATCCAACGTAGAATTGATGTTGATGTAAACAGCGTCGGCCTCAGCATGGTGATTAGTAAATGATTATGTTATGCACAAGTAATTTCTTAAATATGTATTAGAAAATATAAGGTGAATTGTTGTACAATAATAGAAGTAAAAAAAGTAACTAATCATTTAAGTTAATATTTAATGTGCAATGACAAAGTTGGTTTTGATTCAAGAGTTCTTACAACAAAATTGAATTAACTTAGAAGAAAGAAATTGTGTTATTATCTAGATGAGTTGGTAATTTGTTTTGTGACCCCCAAATTGGATGTTAGTTGTAGGATGGACCAAGTTAATCAATACCTTCTGAGTAATTGTATAGGATGAATGGAAAATCATGATCATGCATGCATAAAGGTAACCCTACCCAAGCTAAAAGTAAATTCACTTGGTTAAGTAGTCCAACCTTAATGATTTTAGTCTCCTTAAGATAAAGCTAAATTTTGTTATATTACATAAGAAATAGTTTTTTTTTTTTTTAATACATAAGATATAGTTAAATGAATTATTAACAATTAAAATTATGAGAATTTAGACTAGCCAATAATATGATCAATCATTATGACCTAACTATGCTTGTATGTTGGATATATTATTGTGGTTATTAATTTGCATAAAATTATGTCAATGGGAAAAGGGGGAACCATCTAGACTCAAATAAAATACTTCATTTTTAAAGTTTTAATTCCAAACCGTATGACCTAGGAAGTATTTGGGGTTTAGTATTAATGTATAATTGTGTTTTATGGGGTTATGTTTGTGAGTTATGTGTAATTATTTTTCATGTGGTATTTAAGTGTGAATTCAATTGATTAAGTGTGTAAGTGAGTTTATGGGATAAGAGCCCTTATTTGAATATTAGAATTTCGGATTTATAACTAAGTGGACTTTTAAGGGGTGTTGAATGGTCCATTTTATTGGTTTTTGAGAAAAAATAGACCCATAGGGAGATATATCTAGGGGAAGGGGGCTTATTAAACATGTGATATTATCTTTTGGTCATGATTTGACCCTTTGAAAGTCCTCCTAAATGAATGTGGTGAATTTGAAGTTTGGGAGCTTAGGAAAGTGACTTGTCACTCTCCAACCCCACTCCCCAAAGTTCATTTATGAACTTGAAAAAAAATAAGGCTCCCACATGTGTGAGCCACCTTGTAAGATTTGTTGGGTGGAGTGTACACTCCACATCTCCCAAAAGTCTCACACATGTGTGAGCACTTGTGGGAGAGTGTGTCATGAGGAATGAATGGGAAGGTGACTAGTGTTATCTCTCCATTGAAGCCATAGAAATGAATGAAATTGTAGCTCATTTATGAGGTTAAATACATAAATAATGGATAAATAAAGTCATTACATAAGCATATTTAAATAAATTTATTTTTAAATAAATAAATTGTGTTTCTTTTTTTATTTTTAATAAGATAACAATAAGCAAATTAACTTGTGTAACTCCACTTGAGCATTGCAATTTTTTAAAATAAAATAAATTATATAATTTAATAGTTTCAAATGATAGATAGATTGTAGTAAATGAATTAAAAAAATGATTGATTTAAATTTTAGAAAAAATATTAACAAACAAGAAAAAAGAAAAAGAAAAGTGTGAGGGGTTTGTTGAGGGCTCAACCTCTAATCCCCAACCATGGCTAGGGGAGGAGGGAGGGGCTCCTCCCCCTCCCATCAATGGGGTGCAGCCCTTGTGGGTGTTGCAGCCCCCATAAAGGGGTGTGGCCTCCCACAGGTCGTCATTCCTTAGAGTGGGGTGATGTAAACCCTCTCCACCCCTTTGAAGTTTTATTGTTGAGCATACAATTTTTTTGTATGTTTTAAAAAAATGAAATTTAATATTGATAAATAAACAATGTAGCTGTGGTAGCATGCACCCCATGCAAATGAGATAAATGACATTCTTTTTTTTCTGCTAAAAATATCTTGAACAATATCAATGTAAAACAAAATAAATTCATTGTGGATACAAAATAAAACCCAACAATTCTATTTGGATTGACCTCTTCTTCAAATAGCGATTTATATTGGTCTATATATAGCCCCATGAATTTGGTTGTCACATATCTTCACATAAGAAGGAATGCTCATAATAATAAATAAAATAAATAAATAAATATAAATATATATGTATATATATGCACACCAATGTACAACACTCTTTGAAACTTGCACAAAAGAAACTATGCAGTAATACCAAGTAGCCTACACATTTACCTATGTTGGGAGACAAGTAATTGCTCAACTCT
This sequence comes from Sequoia sempervirens, assembly GCA_007258455.2. Classification (NCBI taxonomy): domain Eukaryota; kingdom Viridiplantae; phylum Streptophyta; class Pinopsida; order Cupressales; family Cupressaceae; genus Sequoia; species Sequoia sempervirens. The sequence continues at coordinate 384,823,153 of VDFB02000017.1, forward strand.
TTGTTGCCTCCCTCTTCATTTCTAGAAAATAAGATGAGGTTACTTGATTTAAAATTATTTTAAATTAGGTTAGGGTTTCTTTTGAGGTTCTAGTTTAAGGTTAAAATGAGACTGAGGGATTTGCTTAAGATTCTTAAAAAAGGAAAATTAAATTATCTGTAGTATAATTAATTTTATCACTCAACCAAATGATATATGTAGGAAATGAAAAAAACCCATTTAATGGAAGGAGTAGTATCTTAGAAGAGTATTAGGAAATAAAAACTTTTTTTTACTTGGAGATAAATAAATCCTAAAGAAGTGTTGGCAATTCATTGACAATGGTATAAAAAATATTATTGTAGATAAAATTGCATAGGGCTAGTTAATTAAATTGTTAAAAGGAAGAAGAAAATTTAATTAAGGATTATAATTATTTATTTTCTTTTGTTTCTAGAATGGGATTCTCGAAAATTCCATCGACTTTTATAATTTTAATAAATTTCACATTAATATTTCTTAGGCTATTCTGTATGGAAACCATGAATTAAACTTTACCCTTTAATAACTTTAAATGAGGGGAGAATTACAAATGTCCATCATTTCACTTAGCTTTGTCACTAATAAATTCTTAATTTAAAATGTAAGGAATTTTTAAACATCGACAATAGGGATTAAAATATGAATAGGATTATAATCGCATTAATCCAAGGTAGTATCAAATATGACAATGATTGTTCAACCATTAAAGGTAAGGTGGAATATTGAGTTTAAATTTCGATCAAGATCCTTCACTATTCAAAATATGTTAAATTAATTAAATTCTTTTAAATATTCTAATTTAACTTAGGATGACCTTAAGGCCTTAGACCATAGCCCTAAGGTTGGTCTTACTCTAATAAAGACCAACCTTTCCATAACCAACCTTTGACGAGTGTAAAGTTGGTATGTACTCGTAAATCTTCATTCATGAACATCTAGTCTTTCTCATTAGTTTGCTTCCACACTTGGGTTACAATTTTAGAACATGAAGGTGTATAGTTCATACCATGTCTAGGTTCCCAATGCAAGTTGGTGCACATCGAACACTTGGGAGGAGATAAATACTTAATTGATGGTTTCAAAAAAATCATGTTTTATTGGCATTAATTTTTCGCCATGATAGGCCTCCCACTGCTAGTGTGGAAGAACCCAAAATATTTATTTTTCTATTTTATACCCAAATTTACATTTTTGTAATTTTATCAATAGGAACAAGGCTGAAACACCTTTCCTAAGAATGTATTCCCAATATCCATATATTATCTAGAAAATAATTAAATAAAATACCAAATTCCACATCATATTGTTTAATTATCCATTAAATAAATTAATAAATCCATAAATTTCGCCTCATGTATTAACTCTTCAATCAAAATGATATATGTAGGAAATGAAAACAACCCATTTAATGGAAGGAGTGGTGCCTTAGAAGACTATTGGGAAATAATTTGTTTTTACTTGGAGGTAAATAAAACCTAAAGAAGTGTTGGCAATTTATTGACAATGGTATAGAAAATATTATTGTAGATAAAATTACATAGTGCTAGTTAATTAAATTGCTAAAAAGAAGAAGATGATTTAATTAAGGATTATAATTAGCAAATAGGTTACATATAGTGTGAGATTTGAGCCTAAAACAAGTTTTAGTTGTTGTTTAATGGTAAACCTACTACCAATTAATGGTAAAGGCCTCCAAAATATGAAGTGAAAGCCTCCAAAATCTCACTTATATAAAATCCAGATAAATATTTATTTTCCAACTAGATGGGAACATTCTATTTCCATTTGCAATGTTTTTTTGTCAAATTGACGGAAACTTTCTTTTTTCATTTCTATTACTTTATATTTTAAATCTTTATGCAAATATTTCAAAATCAGATAATACTAATTTCTTTAAGGCAAAAATATAGATTTGTCTAAGTTTATTCCATTCCATTATTTAGCACTTATATCATTAATTGTTTAATCCAACCACATACAACTAGAATTTGCAACACATGACATCTCTATGCACCCATGCACAAACACGTACTCTCTAACATATTAACATACATATAGTTTTCCATCGACATAATCCTGGAACCTCCTTTAGGTGTAAGTGCTAGTTATTTATTTTATTTTGTTTTTAGAATGGGATTCTTGAAAAGTCCATCGACTTTTATAATTTTAATAAATTTCACATTAAGATTTCTTAGGTTATTTTGTGTGGAAACCATGAATTAAAATTTACCCTTTAATAAATTTAAATGATGGGAGAATTACAAATGTCCACCTGATCTGTATAGGATCTAGACTAAATTGCAGAAATGAATGCTTAATTTTTACAATGCTTTTACAATGATTATTCCAAGTTAATTAAATCAAAATTAACTTATGGAAATAACAAAATGAAAGTAATAACAAGATGATTTTGACAGAAAGGAAGGAAATGAGAGAAAGAAAGAGAGAGAAGAAGAGAAGTGCAAACAGTTGATAACGGAGTTCGTCTCTAAGGACTACGTCTCCGGGTCCACTCCAATAGAGAGACCGATCCGATTAACTCCAAAAATCAGTTACAAAGCACCACAATCATTCTCCAAGCACTTCGGCAGCATAACAGCGCTCTGACGTGCAAGAATGACTCAAAGAATCTCCACAAGACCTCTCTTTCGATTAACTTCACAGCTTCAAGACTTCGTCACCTGAAAAAAACTTAATACCAACTCTCACCTTACACCCTCCTTTTATACATAAAATTTGCTCAAATTGGTTACTAACCAATTGATTTGAAAATATTCCCCTTATCTCTCCAAATACATAAAAATCTTTAACAATCTCCCTTTTACAAATAAAAATCTTCAAAAATATCCCCTTTTACATAATAAATAAATTTAAGCCCTTCAATAATACTTCTTTTCGGGCTTTATAGTTTTGGGGGTTACATTTTAATCTTTAAAAAGATTATTGTTCGTTTAAATTAGGGAGTTTGTTAATTTTTACAAGGCATTCGTTTTGAACAATGCATCAAATAAAACCAACGCCTATAATATTTCAAACACTATCGTTGGCTTACCGGTGGCCATGCGTTTTGCTAGCCGGCCGGTTCGGGGTTCAAAACCCACCGGCTGGCTTTTTAATAGCAATATGCCCATTTTAAAATAACAAAACAAAACGACCACCCAATATAACTAAGGCTCGCGGAAATGGTGTAATGGCAAGGCGCTAAATTCGGAGGTGATGAGTTGGCGGTTCGAATCCCTCAACAACCTTTTAACAAACAAACAACTTTTTCAACCCACACCGACGATGGAGGAGCCACGCATGGCCACGTGTCACGCCAGGAGGGTGCCACGTGGCGGGTTCTCATTAACTGACGATGCTGACTATCCGCTGACTAAGCTGATGATGTGTCCGCCACTGGGAGCTGACGTGTCTGATGACATGGCCTATTGACTAGACGATGACGTGGCATGCTGACTTAGCTGATGACTATGCAATGACGTGTCTACCAACTCGGATGATGACGTGGCCTGCTGACTGGGCGTACGGACTGCCACGTGTCACTCTGCGATTGGTCCGTACAAATGCCGCATGTCACACTCTGGTTTTTCCACATCAGATTCCATACCATATGCTGACGTCAGCTGTGCGGATGATGACGTCATCACTGTACCTTTAGGTCCACAAGTCAACCTGAAACTTTGACCAGCTGTATCTTGAGCATACGATGTCGGATTTCGACGAAACAAACGTTGTCGGAATCGTCTCGACGAGCTCTTTGCGATGACGCCGACTTCGACAACTTTTGACAACATCATTTTTTTCACTTCCTAACGCCTCTGATTCCAGTTTGACCGAAGGTTTGACTGGCCATAACTTGCACAAATGGACTCCTTTTCGCTCCGTTCGAGTTGCGTTGGAATCAGGACACTAAGCTCTTTCTGATGGTGCTGATTTTGGAGAAAAATGAGACACTTCAATTTTCACTAAAAAAAATGTCCACTGGATCACCACCATTGCACTTAGCTTTGTAATTAATAAATTCTTAATTTAAAATGTAAGGAGTTTTTAAACATTGACAATTAGAGATTAAATTATGAATTGGATTATTATCACATTAATCCAAGGTAGTATCAAAATCAGAACACCTCTTTCTGTCATGTTTCGGCCCTCAAGCATAGGAAAAGGAATCAGATAAAAAAGTTGAAAAAATGAGTTGGGTGATGATGTCACTACCCCTACTCAGATTGGCCTATCGGCCTCTGGCTACTTCCAATAGGATCTATCGGCTCCTACTATGGATCCTAATTCTACTTTGGATGACTTGTTGTTGGACCCCCTTCCTGCCTCTCTACCAGGGAGGATAGCGATAGTATTCTAAGTGTTGTCACTCATGAGAAAGTCAAGGCCACTGTGTTCAGTATGGGTGCCTTCAAGGCTCTAATTCCTAATGGATACCTCCTAGATTTTTTCCATGTTTTCTAGGACATAGTTTTGGAAGCCAAGTATTTCTTCAATTCTAGCAAACTACTCAAATAGATGAATCACACCTTCATTGCCCTTATCCCCAAAATTGAGGACCCACAGAACATGATCGACTTTTGCCCTATTAGTATTTGTAATACCATCATAATATTTTCTCCAAAATCTTGATGAACCACCTAAAACCCCTCTTGGAAAAAATGACAAGTCCAAGCCAAAAGGGCTTTGTCTTGGGGCGCCATATCTTGGATGTTGCCATTGCCACTCATAAAATCTTGCATTCTATGGACTGTTGCAACAACACTAGTATGGATTTTAATCTTGACATTTCAAAATCCTATGACAAAGTCCTTTGGAGCTTTCTCCCCAAAGTTTTGGCTAAGATGGGATTTAATTAGAGAGTGCTTAATCTCATTATGGAGTGTGTTACTACTGTGAAATATATTTTTTTGGTCAATGGGATCCCTCATGGATTCTTTAATGTTGGGAGAGGCATAAGACATGGGGATCCTTTATCCCCCTACTTGTTCATAATGGTCATGGATGAGATAAGTAGGAATGTTGCCAAAATGTTGTCAGAGGGTTTTATCAAAGGTGTCAAACATGGCAATACTCTTGAACCTAATATCATACAACAGTTCATGGATGATACCATCTTATTTGGGAAGGCTTCGGTTGTTGAGGCAAGGAAATGGAAAAGGTGCCTTAACAACTATGTGGCTTGCTCTGGACAATGCATAAACTATAACAAGAGTATGATTTATTTCTTTAACAACACTCCTATTTTTGCAGGATAAGGTAATTGTTGTTCTCGGTTGCATTGGTGCCTCCCCGCCTTCAGTGTACTTGATGCTCCCTCTTACTATCAAGGAATTTTTCCCCACCTTCAGGAATACTATCCTTGAGAGGATTCAAAGGAAACTGGACAGGTGGAAAGGCTCATTACTCCTTATTGTTTCCCTTTAAGGGATTTTGATTTATTTCCTCTCTATTTTCAAAATCCCTAGGTACATAGCGGAGAAATTTGAAAAAATCCAAAGGAACTTCCTCTAGTCTGGCACAAAGGAAAAAAATAAGTTGGCTCTGGTTAGCTGGGACAAGGTGTGCCTTCCTAAATCTAGTGGAGGAATTGGTATAAGGAAAGTTCAACGGACCAACAAAGCCTTGCTTGCTAAGGTTGGTTGGGATCAGTTAAGGAACAAAAAGGACTGGTGTAGGATTATGAATGTCAAGTATCTAAATAACTTACCCCTAATCAGGTGGCTCTTGTTGGAGCACCCTAGTGACTCTTTGGCTTGGAACAATATATGCAAAATGAAAAGGTTGTTGCACTTTGGGCTAAGATGGAAGCTTGGGAATGGTAGCAGTATTAGCTTCTGGGAAGACCCTTGGTTGATTGATTGTCGCATATCCCTATCAGAATTCAATAACTTGATGGAGCTTGCACAATAATTCGTTGGAAAAAAAGTCTATGACTACTTGTATGGTCCCCAAGGCTCTAGGAAGTGGAAAGTCTTGGAATTATGTTTCCCCCTCTCTCCAGGCTTGAGACTGCTAGCTAGGACCTTACAAGAAATCCTTTCCCTATCTAGAATTCCCATTTCAAACATGGAGGATGAATTCTTTTGGGTTAAGGGATGCAAGGGAAACCTCTCTGTTAGGTCAGCTTACAGTTTGTTGTTGGACTTGGGAGCTCAGAGCATAGTGTGGAAATGAGTTTGGAACAAACATTTAACACCAAAATTAAATTTATCTTGGTGGACGACATGCCACAATAAGATTCTGACTCAGTATAACTTAAGGAAAAGGGTATTCCAAATCTCAAATAGATGCATGTTATGTAAGAACAATGAGGATTCAGTTGACCACCTGTTACTACACTGTCTATTTGCTACTAAAGTTTTGGATTTGACTTTTATCAAATTGGGGATCCATTGGACCATGAATGGAGACTAAAAAAATTTATTGAGGGATGGTCTAGCCCTTTTCAAAATCCTCTCCCTTTTAAGATTTGGCATCAAACCCCTCCCATAATTTGTTGGTGTTTATGGAAAGAGAGGAACAATCAGATCTTCAGAGATACAGAGAAAAGTCCCAAGGAGGTATTTAGCATTGGCTTCAAACTTATTTCTAAGAGTGTCTCCATATACTCTTGGAAACCACTAGACAAATCCCCCATAGAGTGGGAAATCAAGATGGAGAAATCTTGGAATAGAAAGTTGGAGATCAACTCCTTTGATAACTCTAAATCTCTGGATCGACGTAATACGGTTTGGAAACCATCAGATATTGGTTAGTACAAGCTTAATTTTGACGGGGTGGAAAAGGGGAACCCAGGTAGGGATAGTATTGATGACATTATCAAGGACTGCAAGGAAAATTTGGTTGTCGAGTATGCTAGTGTTATTGGGATAAAGACTTCTATGATAGCGGAGGCACAGGCATTGCTCAAGGGCATCGATATTGTTGTCACTCTAGGTATAAAAAATCTACGTATAGAAGGTGACTCCAAGATGGTGATTGACTTTGTTAATCATTGTCATAATCAAGGATAGAGTATTAAAGATATCCTTCAGGACATTAATTTTTTTATTTCAAAATTGGAAAGGAAGTATCTAACCTACATCTTTTGTGAGGGAAATCAGGTGGCAGATGCTTTGGCCAACCTTGGCTCCTTGTGGAGGCTAGACAAATGTTGGAAAATACTTGAGACTCTCCCGGCGAATATTCAAGGATTTATCCTTGTTGAACATAAAAATGTAACTATTAATGGAGGCCAACTATGCTAATATGGGCGAGTACATGTGGCACTATACCTTTAGGCCTTGGATGATGTAGAATAAACATAAGTATGTGGAGAGGTTTGTGCGGGGAGTTGGGCAGGGTTTTGAATTTATGATGATGTATGGTTGGGTTCTCTAAAACTCGATCAGGCAATCTTGTCAAATGTACTGTAACATCTTTCATGTTTTCAGGAATGTGTATTTGGCAATGTTTTTCTTCAAGTTGCTGGCTAATTATTATCCACTCACTTTTATCACAGATCTAAGCTTTGATAAGTTGTACTTAAGGAAATTTAATTATGACCCCATGACCATTTTTCCTTGGAGTATGTGTTGGACCAAAGTTAGCTATAGACCTTCGGTTAATAATATCATGACCAATTTTATCATATCTTTTGGCTTAAGTATGTTGTCCTTAAGAATGCCTCTTTATGGCCCCATGGCGATCAATTTCTTGGAAATGATCACCAGCTCGTGTGATCAGCTAGATGCCTTAATTAGGCATCGTTGTCCTTAGTTTTGGAATGACGATATTAGGGGTGGTCTGTCCACCGGTTTCCATTTCAAAATTTTGCAAACTCTATTGGTGTAGGGAAGCTTCTGGATTCAATGTGAGGAGATGGGAGGTGACAAAGTTAGAACTGAGCTCGACTCCTATGATGAATTTCACAAGAACCCTATTGTCTAGCATATATGCATGGAGGATGTTTTAGCACCTCTTATGGAGTGTTTGGTGGGGCATGATGAGAATTTCTCTACTCAATTTGTTGCCTCCTAAAATGACAAGAGAGTTACGGTGGGTGGAATTTCATTCGAAGTTAATGAAGATGTTATTGGCAAGGCGACGGGTCTTTCCTGCACTAGTAAGAAACTTAAGAAGCACACCAAAGTACAAGACTTAGATAGCCTTAATGTCTTCTTTAAAGAGAATGAGAAGTCGATTAAGAAGCAAGCAAGTTTCGAAAGGGGGGCGCTTCCTAAACTATGGGATCAGGTTTGTCTTTCTCTCATGAAGTATGTTACTCTTGAGGGAAGATTTAAGGTCTTTTACTTTTATCGTTTGTCATTACTCAATCACCTTAGGCACAAAATTCTCTTAAGTTTTCCTTTTTTCCTGCTAACCTCCCTGAAAAGCTCAGTGAAAGAAACCCTTGAAGTTGCTACCCAAAACCCAGATAAGCCACCTTCGTTGCCTTTACACCAGGGCATAATTCTTTGGCTCTACCATTTCCATTTAGCCCTCTATCCTCCCAAACCCATTTATTTTTTCTATGTTGAAGAGTTAGGACTGCCCGATCACTCCCCTAACAAACTCTCTCCTACTGCCTCTATCGGTCCCAAGAGGAAAACCCCCTATGGAAATCCAACCTAAAAATGCTCCTAGACCAAAACCCCTACAAAAAAAGAAGAAAGGTGGAGTGGAAAATTCCCAATCTAAGGCGGTTGTCAGGATGTATGATTTAAAAAATGCACCTACCAAGAAGGACAACAAATCGTCAAAAAAGAACAAAGGTAAGGAGACTTTGTACCAGGTTGAGATGTGGACTTTGGATAGTGAGGAAAAGAGCACTGAGGACCGTGATTCTAAAGAAGATACCATTGTGGCGGCTATTGTAGATGTGGGGATGGATAAAACCAGTGTCAAGAGGTCCCATAGGCTGGCTAAAAGCAAGATGGAGTTGCCAGTGGACAAGATATCCAGCAGCGCAGAGGAGATTGGCGGCAAAGAGGAGTGCAATAAGGGCACTGTCAAGGAAACAAAGGCTTTTGTTGAAGGACCTAGCCACTTCTTGGATATGAAAAAAATGATCAATGCAGACTCCACCACCCAGTCTTCAAAACATAAGTTCACTCAGCTGACATGATTCGCCATTTAGATCATTCAGAGGTCTACTACCACTCTCTTGGAGGTTCTCAAGGAAGAGGTGGAGAAGGAAAAAGCGAGAGAGGGACCTAATTGGGTGGGTGAGGATGTGCTAAATCTTCTCTTTGAGAAGAAGGATGGGAATACTATGTAATGTGTGGGTCTGTGTTTTTGGTTGTTGGTTCTTTCTTTGTTGTCGATCTGTTGTTCCTATTTCCTTTGTTTTATGATGTTACTGGTCTTTTGATGTAACTATGGACTTCATCTCTTTTTGGCCCCTTGGGCTCATTGTGTAAAGGGTATTACACCCTATAAATTTAGGCTATCTTATCAAAAACAATGATTGTTCAACCTTTAAAGGTAAGTTGGAATATTGAGTTTAATTTTCAATCAAGATCCATCCATCTTCAAAATATGCTAAATTAATTAATTCTTTTAATATTCTAATTTGACTTAGGATGACCTTAAGGCCTTAGATCACAACCCTAAGATTGGTCTTACTCTAATAAATACCAACCTTTGTATAACCAACCTTTGACGAGTGTAAGGTTGGTACTTGTAAACCTTCATTCATGAACATCTAGTCTTTCTCATTTGTTTGCTTCCACACTTGAGTTATGATGTCATGACATGAAGGTGTATATAGTTCATATCATGTCTAGGTTCCCAATGCAACTTGGTGCACATCGAACACTTGGGAGGAGATAAATACTTAATTGATGGTTTAAAGAAAAACCATGTTTTATTGTCATTAATTTTTAGGCATGACAGGCCTCCCCTTCCTAGTGTTGAAGAACCTAAAATATTTTTTTGGTCAAAAAACAACTCTATATCTCATGTAATTTTATTTTTCAATTTTATACACTTTAGACAATAGGGGCCCACCTAGGGTGGATGGGAGGAAATAGTTTCCAAAGAAACTAGCCAACTATTGGGTGGGTGGCTAGAACCCCAACGAATTATAGTTGAGATAGTTGGGGGGAAATAGTAGTTTGGTTTATTTCAAAGAAAGGGTAGGGGGTTTGAAGTGTTCAATTGAAGGATGAAGTGTTCAGTTGAAGATAGGGTCAATCATGTTACATCTAGAGTAGGAACCTTGATTCAAATGGAGATGGGCACTAAAATTACATTTTTGTCATTTTATCAATAGGAACAAGGTTGAAATACCTTTCCTAAAAATAAATTCTTAATATCCATCTATTATCCATCAAATAATTAAATAAAATGCCAAATTCCACCTCATATTCTTTAATTATTCATTAAATAAATTAATAAGTCCATAAATCTCACCTCATGTATTAACTTTTCAATCAAAATAGTTAACTCACTAATCAATTTAGTGCACTCATCAATTAACTCAATCAACTCCATAAAATCACTTAATTGGGCCTCATACACTCAATCAACTTCCTCCATGCACTCACATAACTATTTCATGCAAACAATTAACTCATCAATCAATTATGTTAACAAGTTAATCAAATTGAATTGACTAATAATCATTATTTTAATTAAGTAAAATCAATTCCCTCATGTTTTCCACCTCTCCACATTAGCTCCACCAATCATGGACCAAACTCATGATCCATGATCAAATCTCAACCATCCAATCCTTTCTCTGAAATTCTATAAAGTCAACCTCTTATCCATCATTTTTACATCGATCTTTAATGCAACATAATTCTATTATTCCTATAATCCAATGAATCTCGGGTTATGCTGATGGAATGAGCACATCCATTAAGTGCTCAATTGGAGGTTTGCATGAAGGAATTAAGTTTTAAATTATTATTTTTAATGCATTTTTTATATTTTAATGCTTACATTTTGATAAATCTGACGTGAAACACCCCTTCAATTAATATTTTTTTAGATTTGTTCTACGCTAACATGAAGATCTATTATTGATTTCTTGTGTGTGAGTGTGGTTGAGATCCATGTTTTATAGGCACAAACCCATTTCAATCATGACCTGTAAATGTATGTTTATTACTAATCTTTATCTGAAAAAACTTATATTTTGTAGATAAAAGATTGATGTGTAATATTTATATTATATGAGGTAACCCAAATATGTATTTTCCTCATCCAAACCTAGAGAATCATAGCAAAATAAAATCTTGATACTTGAGTTCGATTTTATAAAATCTACATTATTTAATGAGTTGAACTTTTACACAAACCATCATCATTTTATATAATTAACAACAATTTCCTTCAAGAAAGGTTCACATTTTATTTTCCCTTCTTTATCTTTCGCATCACATGAGAATGTTCATATTTCATTTTATTTGTTCCCCTCATACGAAGCTCTATGCCTCAAATTATGTGCTTCTAAGACCACACCATAGTTTATGAGAATGAATCTTTATTATCACAATCGTTATTATTGTCTATGACTACCTTGTCAATTTTTTGCTTTATTAAATTGCACACTAAAAACCTAGACAATCTCTTATCTGAATTAATCTATCTTATCACAATCCTTTTTACCCCTATGGTGGCCTTGTCATCACATGGAACATAGTTCACTGAGATAAACGGTTTCTCTATAAACAGATTGACGCATTTCTTTTTAAAAAAAATCCAGACATTGGCCCATAAGAACCTAATGTTGATGCATATGTCTTAAATGGAGTTAAATAGAGACTGGTTTTGATTTTTCATTTGAAAAAAAACTTTCATTCCTTGGATTATTAGTTCCTGCCGGGAACTATAGCGGAGGCTTCATTCCTTAAACGGTGATTAAACTGCTTTCATTCAGCCAATCAATCGTTGGGAGACTTTCTTGCAAAAATTAATTCAGAACCATTGCTATGAACAAGGTGCATGTTTTTTAACCAAATTTTTTATGCAAAATATTATGGCAGTCTCTGATTGGCATTGCAGATGGGACGCAGGTGCATTTACAGCTTCCAATGCAAGAGACCGCACGAGTTTTGAGGGAGGCGCCTGCAGGTTTCAACAGTTGGCGAGTAGGGTGTTTGCATGGAGAGGAGACGTGGCCGAGCAAGTTTTGACGAAAAGCGTGAGGCTTTTCAGCTCGACGAAGGGCCAAATTCTACAGTCCAACAACACTGGCATGTACCCAAATTTAAAAAACTCCATGCAACCCCCAAATCGTTATGTGCTGTCATATTATGTGGTGGAGCTAGGACATCCTTTTATTCAGTTGATGTTGATGAAACAAGCAGGTCAGATTATATATTCTTGTCCATTAGGTCGCCATTCAATCAATGTCAGAGAATATTTCGAGTTATGAATTAGTCCAGTATGCTGCTATCTCGACAATCAATCTTCCCATTTTATTCCTGTTCTGTAACCCAAATAATTTGAATGTTTTGTTCAGGCTATTCATGGTGTATCAAGGATCAAACATAACAGTAACCCTTCAACATGGATGGTAGAGATCAACTCTGCTTCTGCAGAGCAGTGACTTGGTATAGATTTTGCTGAAATTTATATGAAGTCACCTCTTCATGAGTAAGTACAAACTCAGTCATAGATCTTTAGCTTTTAAGTCTCAAGATTTATTTTGTTGAGAGGTTGGATTTGTTCTGTTAAAGGGCTTATGACTAATTAGCATCTTTTTTGCTAAAACATTTTTATCTCCCAAGAGAAGTCTCATTGACAGTTACAACATCCTTCTAAAAACTTGACCTTTCACGAAATTCACAACATATTTCAAGAACCCTGAATGTTCTAATTTTGATGTATCAATGAATTGATTTTTGATGTCATACTAGGCATTTTAACAGGCATAATCTAGAGCTAGTGAAGCAATTATCCATGCCAGTCCAAGGGGCCAGTGATCTTCATTTCCCAACTCAATTTTCACAACCTCCTTGGGCCCAGTTCATTGACTGTCTATGCAAGCAGCACTAGACATATTGGAGGAGCCCTGATTACAATTTAGTCCTCTTGTTCTTTTCATTTATATCAGCAGTATTTTTTAGTACCATCTACTGGCAGCTTGGGACAAAAATGTATGTAAATATTCATTTCCATATGAATACAAGCCCCTTTATGAATAATCTATACAATCAGTATCCTGTTATTGGGCTTGGTATTAAATTATATAGCTTAGAAAAAGACTTTTAATGTTTATGACTACATTTGTTACAGACATGTTCAAGATGACTTGTTTACTATCATGGGAGCTTTATATGGTTCAATATTGTTTCTTGGCAAAACTAATTCCTCTGCAGTGCAACCCATTGTGGCTGTAGAACGTACTGTGTTGTATAGGGAGAAAGCAGCTGGAATGTACTCTCCTTTACCCTATGCTCTGTCACAGGCAAGTAACTGAAACTAGTGTTTATCGAATTAAGTGTAGATGCTACTGATATTCCTAGATGATAATAGGCTACTCTATTTGTAAGGTCTAAATTGTAAATTGGTAAATGTATTTTAGTCTGGTGAGATTTGTGTTGGGTAGGGATGATTTGTAACCTCTCATGACTAAAATTTTCACATTTTGAACGAGTTTCATTTATTGCTCATTCAAGTTTCTTAAACATGATTGAATGGGTGAAGGAAGATGCTTGCTTTAAGCACATACTTGTCCAGATGTCACCTTCTTCTACTCATGCTTTTCAAAGATTGAAACTGCGGTATAAATCCTACAAGTGATACTTCATTATTTTATAGTGTTTCTTCTGCCTTCTTTTGGTTTCGTAGATGGCAAGATTAATCACATCACAGAAATAAATTTTCTGTGTTTTAATGTCCTTTAATTTTTTTCTGTGGACTCAAGTTTCTGTTGTGATATGTTAGTTAAATTATTCCATTGATTTTAAGCATATAGTCAATACTACTTTTTTGTCTTTTAATCGCCTAACTTGATTGTTATACAGTAATAATTTTCTGGAAGCTCAGTTTTATATTCATGAATTGGGCGTGTATCTTGAACTAATAACAGAGGAGTGTGCATCATATAGCCTTTTGGTTTGATTTTTTTTCTCTGTGAGCTTTTAATCCACATGCTTCTTAATGGTTCATATTTCTCTACAATGCATAGGTGGAAGGTGGTGTATCCCATCTTCCTATTCCGGATTCCTCAATGAGAGCTCTGCCACTGACTCCCAGAGAATGGAAGACAAGGTTAAGCATCGCAAACTGTTCAGAGACAGAGTGATGAAATTTCCACAAAGGAGAATGTCAGTTTGAATGGGAGGAAATCACTTCTTTTGGATGTAAGAAATGGTACTGTTGTTGCATCTCAGTTCATCCAAATTAATCTTTTTATATTCCGTTCATTTTCTTTGTCTTGTTTTCTAGCTTGCATGTATTCAAGCTAAAATATCCCTATTAGTAGGAGGATAATGAATGACTACAAGAAAGCATATGTCCATATTGACTAAATTCTAGGTTTGAAATAAGGAATATGCAAATCAATTCAGCTCAACTTTTAGAGTCAGTATCTAAGATCTTCCATCTTGAAGTTTGGAATTTCAATAACTTTGGAGCAATCTATCTGTTAAGAGGATTATTCTCTATGTTCCTGTTGAAATTTAAAAATAAATCCTTTTTAGTCAAATTTTTACTGCTATAAAAAGAACATTCTATATATTAGTTAAGTTTTATGCCACCTAGACTCCATAACAAAAAAATGAAACTGAATCTATGGTTCAGTCAACTGCTTGCCCTGCTTTTCTTTCATTACTACTTTGTTGCTTGATTTGACATATTTTTTTCACACTAAAGTTTTCTCAAATTGGGAAGCTTCCCAAACAAGAATGGGACCGCATGATTGACATGAGATATTTCTTTATAATTGGACAGTAGTCAAGGATGCAAATAATTTAAAATATGAATGGTAGCTTCGTGTTTGAACATGTACTACCACACATTTCTTTCATTTTTAGATATCATGAAACATTCAACAAATCCTAGGAATACTTAAATGTATTCACATCATGCGTGTAAAGTACATATTGATATGGTTTTAACTTCTAATATTCTCAATCATGCAAACGATGAGTGATCTACTTTCACCCGTTCTAAATATCATGGAGGATGAATCAGAGTCATTTTGATGTTTTGTTGCCACGATGGAACATCTTGGTGCAAATTTTGATCATGATCAAAATGGAATACATTCTCAGCTTCTAGCTCTCAGAAAGGTTGGTGAATATTTTTTATTTTCTTGGTTGCAATTAGAGTACCATTTCTAGTATGAGTTTTGATGTCCTGACAGTTACTGTTCAGCTTGGCAGTCAATAATATAAAACAACACAGTTTAGCTTATACATCATGTTAATAGACTACAAAAAAATATAAGCATTTCAATGCATGTATCTCTTCTAGGTCCAGCTTAACAAGTAGTTTAGTTGAAAGACTTGGCTGACAAGCTTTGCCTTTTACTGTACCAAATGAAAGAACAAGAAGTGACTGAAGATAGGCTTCAATTGCTTCAAGATGTTATAGGAGCATTTATACGTAGTGTTCTTACAGTATTGTGGACCACCGAAAGAGGAAACTGGTTTTAAACAGTTCTAAATGTTACAAACTCAAAAAATTTAAAAGAACAATCCCAAAATTACCTTGTTCTAGAATTTCTATGATCAAAATCCCATCATATAAAAATAAAAAGCCCTGAACATTACCAACTCAAAAAATAAAAAATAAAAAACACCCAAAAATTTACTCTGTTTTGAGATTTTTATGATGGAAATCCCATCATATAATAAACAGTCCTGAACATTACCAACTAAAAAACCAACCTCAAAAAATTACCCATTGTCTAAAAGTCAACAGTTCGTGAGTTGTTTGTTAATTTAGTTCTTCCTTCCTATAAATTTTTTTTCTCATTCTACAAATTGTTGCATGGAGTCCTCTGATTCTCTTACAATATAAATCCACTGCATTCAAAACCATGCTCGAAGTTCACCTGTTATATGCAGTGTATTTTGCCACAACTTTCCGACCACCTAAACTGTTGTATAATTCCTCATGAACAACTCAAGCACACATGCAGTCATGTTACCTTTTCTTCTCTAGTGTTAATGACTACATTCATACCCAAGCTCGTTGTTTAGTAAAGATACAGTTCATACCTTGAATAGACTGCCTGATACATTTTAATTTCTGTTAGGAGCTGTTGAGAAGATCCACACTCAAGCTCGTAGACTGAAGATTACAATTTTAATTTCTGTCAGTAGCTGTTGCAAAACTGCCCTGCCAGCACTAGGCAGGAACTACGCTGCTCTACAGCTCTTGTTCTTTTTAGCTTTCCATTCACACGACGTTGTAGATTTCTAATAACCTCTGAAAGACCAGCCATTTCACAAAGCTTGCTTGAAATTTTTTCTTCATTGACCATTGCTATTTAGTAAAGATGGTGACTCCTTAAAGTTTGCTACAAAGCTCAAACTAATGATTGTTTCATTTCCACTTCAATCTTCCATACTAACCTACCATTTTAATCAAAAAATAGTGAAACTAAAGCCAAAATTCGTGAAACTAAAGCAATTCCACTATTACCAAGCAACTTTACTAAGCACATGTTCGATAGCACTAAATAGAACTTGATGAACACCTTCTTAAGTGCCTCCAAAGCCTATTCAATGTCAACGTGACCTTTTGTCTCAAGGATCCATCCATTGGTTGTTGATAGGTTTTTAGCTTCCTTTAAGTCTATCAAACACAAAAGCTCTATCCTTTAATTTGCAATGGTTGATATGGTACCCCCTCTATAATCTACAGAAGGTAGAATTCCAAAATTTGAAGAATCAATGCATTCAGAGAACAATCGTTCTTGAGGTGCAAATCTTGGGACACTTAGGAAAACTAAAAGTGGAGGTATGACGTACATATTGTGAGATGATGTAAGCACATCTTTAAAAACAAAAATCAATAATTTCTTTCAAAAATATTTTTCTCTTTTCAAGAATATTTATAGTAATGTTGGGCATTACATCAAATAATTACCTATTCTTTCTTTGTTTTATCATGACTGTCATATTTGGTAACCAATTACAATGCAACAAATCAGTTCAAACTCATTTTATAATCTCAAAGCTTCAAATTCATCGGAGTCGAGTATTTACGATAACCCCTATTATTCCAAACATCATTTATAATTGTTGTTGCATTGGGTACATTATTGATATTAAAAAATTGGTGGAGTCTAAAGTATTTTAGATAGAATTGTAAGCTTTGATGAAATTAATGTTAAAAATGGCAAACATGCAACATGCAACAATTTATTATAATAATCATTATTATTTTGCGTCTCTTCTATGATAATTTAGTCTTGAAATTTTGATCATAATTTGCACACAATCGAATCCAGAAGCTCACAAATACATACAAACCTAAAAAATCAAAAACTTGAAAAAAAAACCTCAAAAATTAAAAAAATTAAAAAAACATGTTTTGTTCTTCATTATAGGTTGAAAATTTTAAAAAAGAAATAAATTTTCCTTTTTTGCATTTAACAATTTTTATTGCAACTTGAAAAGTTCAAAAAAAATAAAAGAATGCATTTTTATCATTTTTCTTTATTTTTGTGTCCATTTCATGCCCAATAAGTTGCCTTAACTATTTTTTTTTTGGAAAATCACACTTGTCCAAGATACTTGCAAAGAAATTGCTAATCATGTGGTCTTGTAGGATGTTTTATATAATATTTTTATATAAACCATTTTCTTTTTTGTATGCTTTATCTTTTGCTTATGCGATCACCATTGGAATTAGGATTAAAATATACTACACACTTCAATTTGGACTTAAGATTTATAAGGGTCTTTTAATCCCAAAGATATACTTTCATATGCTCTTCTCTCACTTTAGGGTGATCTTGAGGATAAAAATAAGTGTTGTCTTCCCAACTTTCTTTTTAGAAGGCCTACATTAGATTTCATCACCAAGGGGACAACCTCAACTCTACTGTTATAGTGGGGAGTGAATCAAAAGACATGCCTATTGGAAGTGAAAATCGATCCTCTTGGGCTAATCCCCTAAGAACTTTATACTTTGAAAAAGTGAAGTAGAATAGTGGGTCACCCTCTCCTCCTAGATATTTGACTTACTTTCCTTCCATTGCACAAAATCAAGCCTCGTGTACCCTTGAGGTATATCGAAGATATCTCCTTAAAGTCTTGTATAGCCTAGATTAAGACTGACAACCATCTTTCTTTGTGATGCATTAAATATTGGTTAGGCCCAAGAAACTATTCACACCATGCTTCCAAGTGGTAGATGTAAAGCTAACTATGGGCAAGGCTTTGTCCTTCATGGTGAGGGGTGCATAGATGGTCCATGACCTTGCATTCCCTAGCTACCCACACCTTTTGTAGATAGTACATCTGTGAGCCTACATGGATTGATACTTGTTTTATTGAATAATT
Source organism: Sequoia sempervirens (assembly GCA_007258455.2). NCBI lineage: Eukaryota > Viridiplantae > Streptophyta > Pinopsida > Cupressales > Cupressaceae > Sequoia > Sequoia sempervirens. The sequence goes on from VDFB02000017.1 coordinate 384,841,635, forward strand.
TAGGCTTGTGAATGTGTCTTTTTTTTGTGTTGTGAATATCACATGCATGTTTGCAACCTTAAACCAAATCCAAAATTCTACAAAAAAAAATCTTTGTTTATTTTTGTTTGTCCATTTACAATCTTACTCTTGCTAAGGTTTAGACATCCCCATCAACCAAGTCAACATCCAACAATCAGACCAAATCCAACCATTCCATTTCATAGATATTGTAGACACATAAAATTGACCATGCAAGCTTTATTTTTTCCATATTTTTTCTTAACATAATTAAAATATTTAATTATGTCCTATGGTCCAAATTCAACTAGTAATTAAATAATTCTCAATTATTTAATTAATTCACATTTTTTATTCCTTCTGACTATTTAAATAAATAAATTATATTTATTTTATTTAAATACGTCGCTAATTTCCTATGTCCCTCTATAATTAAATAAATTCATAAATTTATTTAATTATCATTTGTCCACTATTTCTTCTTGATTATTTAGATAAATGAATTTTATTTATTTATTTAAATACTTTATTAATTTCTAATGTCTTCTTATAATTAAATATTTTTTTATAATTTATTTAATTATTGTACACCTTGGTTTTTTTCTAATTTTAAATAAAATCATTTATTTAAAATTGTCTCACTTTCTATTTTCTTCCTTCAAGTGAATAATTTAAAAACATCATTTACTGTCACATGGCCCCACCACTTTTGAATTAAATTAATTTTTAATTCAAAAGGTTAACTTAAACTTTTTAAATCAAATAATTTTAAATTATTATTTGATTTTCTAGCAACCTCTTTTTTTGTGCCCAATATCCTCTTGTCACATGCATTTTCCACCATTGATTTTATTTTTCTAAAATCAAATCTCAGCCCTTCATTTCAAATTTTTCCCTAACCCTAATTGTTGGTTGTCACATTTAATTTCAGCCATTGATCTTTAGGGCATTTCTCAATTTCTAATCTTGGCCATTCATCTAAAAATGAATTTTCTATAAAAAGTTCATTTCAGCCTCATTTGACACACTTCATACACTTCATGCTCTTGACTTCATGCTTCAGACTTTAGGCTTACTTCTTACTTGCAATTGTTGAGTGCATTTGCAACTTTAGGATAGAATCCTTCAATATTTGCTTAGGGCATAGTCATAGTCATAGGTTGCTCATCTAAAATTTGAGGGCAAACATAATATTGCAGCAAATGGAGAAGGGCAATGGAGATCAATCATGGAGGGCTTGAAGAAACTCGGTGAAATATTTACTTTCTTTCATGCATTTTCCTCCTTTGTACTTCATTGTTTAGCTAGGGTTTTGATTATGCATCTTATTTTATGCTAACCTAAATTTTTTCCTTAGTTACATTGGTGAACCTGACGTGAAAACACTATTTTTTGCAAATATAGGTAGGGAATGCTGCATCTGCAACTTTCTAAGCCACAATCGCGGCTTTGTGACGCATTCACTTTTGGGAATGATGCATCTGCATTTTCGAGCCCCATCTGATAGACAGAACGATGCATGTGATTTCCTAAGATACATTTGTAGGCCCGAGAGATGCATTTGACTACCACAATGCATTCGCTCTGCAGAACGACACATATGCCTGGTAAAATCTTACTTTCGGTTGCGCGACACATTTTCTCTGCAGAACAACACATCTGCCTGGTAAAATTTTGTTTTCGAGTTTTTGACAGAATTTCTAGATTTCTTCTTTCAGCTTAGTAGGTTAGAGATTTTTGGAGTTACTAATATGTTGTTTACAGCATGTGGCAAGCTGGAAAAGGAGTCTAACCTTTGTTTGTTGATTTTTTTATAACTCTTTTTACAATCCTAAATCTAACAAACAAACAATCTACAACTTGCATTCACATTTCATGGGTTTAAAATGAACATGCATATTCACTCATGGGCTTAAAATGAACACAAAGTGCATTGAAACTCATCAAAGCTAAAATTTACATGCATTTTTCATAACATTGGTTTAAAATGAACATTGTTTGTCTCACACTAAATTGGGTTTAAAACGAACAAGTGTCTTTTGTGTCTTTTGGTGTAGTGATTGCCTCTTAAGTGTCTATGCAATTCTCTTGCGCTTTGTGCTATCTTGAGAAACAAAAACACTAAAAGGTTGTTACTTTACCACCTCCACATTTCAATTTGGGTTTTTAAAAAAATGAATATTATGCGAGTGTGAAACAAAGGTGTTTGTGTATGCACTCCCCTTGCACTTCGTGAGATCTTGGGTGATCAAAAATAACATCTTTGTCTTGCTTTTGTTTAACCTTAGAGGGGCCTGCCTCGAAAGAGGGAACGACTCCAACCATTTTTTCACTCGGGCCGGTATATAAAAGGATAAGGCTAAACTGTCAAGTCCTCATGGTATGTAGGTCTTAGCCATGCAATGTCATTCGAAAACGGGTACCTACCTTTTCTTTTAAAGGTATAAGAGCCCCTAGTAGAGTGATTAAAGCCTTAAGTGGCTTGATGTACACTCGCGAGGTGCCATGTCCCCAAGTATTCACTAGAACCCTCTTGTGTAGTTTGCCAAAAAACCCTTCTATTTTTTGGTGCAGCAACAGTCGTTGCCAAGGAATCGACATTCTCGCAGTTCTTAGTAGATGTGAAGAGCCTGTCATGGGAGAGTTATTAGGGTTCAAATCTTGGTTAACCCGAGAAGTGAGTGCAATGTAAGGGGGAGCCAGTGTGGCCAAGCTTTTAAGTCACCCGCTAAAAATAAGTGTGACTGGAGTAAAATCCATGTGGGATCCAATGAATATAGTCCTTCCCAACCCTAGGTTTGTGCTTGTATTCTTTGTGTTTGTTTCAACATTCAAAAACAAAACCATGTGTTTTCCAAGTGTTTTCTAGACAATAAACACATAAAAACATCCTTCACAAATCTGGAACACATTCAAACTGAAACAATCTAAAAAATATGCCAAAAACTGCAAGGAAACAAGGCTTTAGACTTTGTACAATGCATCTGAGACTTTTTGCAATACATTTGACCTGCTAAGCCGCATTTGAAAAATAGAAGAATGAATCTGACTGTAGCACACTGCATCTGCCTCACTGTACAATGCAACTACTCTACTAAAACACATCTAAGATTAAAAACAACGCATATGCTAAAACTGAAATGCACTTGCCTTTCTGAGCCGCATTTGTAACCTAAAGCCACACATCCACCTATATTGCAATGCATCTGATTCATAGAAAAATGCAATTGATCTTTTGAATCACATACACTATCCAAAACCACACATCTACTGAAACTAAAACGCATTCGAGACTCTGCAACACATTTGCTACCTGAAATGACGCATTTTCCTGGAATTTATAAAAATCATTGTCACTGTCCAAACCTGAGACCAAACATTTTCAAACATCTTTTTCCAGTGGTCTCTATTCTAAACCAGAAAAGGAATTGCTCAAATCTCTCATCTTTGCATCTTTTAGCTTGTATTTTACCATAGGTCCACCTTTGCAAATCTTTAGTTTCACCTTAGGATCCATCATCATTTCCAGCATAAACAAGTCTTTAGGTCCTCATTTTTTGTAGACTTTGGAATAGTAAGACTTTCCAAACCTTGCAAAATCTTTGCTTTTGAAAGTAGGTTATCATTGGACTAACTCAAAATCATTTCCTTTAGTCATTGTCCTTTTGTGAGACCTTTCCAACTCATAAGTCTAGTTAGGAAACCTCACTTTTCATCTTTTCCTTTCAGTTAGTCCCACCAAAAGAGTCCTTTGATAATCCAAATTGAGACATTGACCAAGCTTTGAGTGGTTAGTAATCCTTTCTTAAAATTCCATCAAAATTGATTGCACCTTAGACCTTTGTATTGTCATATCTTAAAACATTTTAGTATTTCATCACTCATTTTAGTCCTTATTATCACATCCTTGCATTCCTTATTTCAAAAATCCAAAAAAACATAGTGTCATATTATTCCATCATTTTAGTGATCATTCATTTTTCCTCATTTGAGAAAATCCTTATATGGTTGAGACTAGGCTCCAAAGGAAAAGAAGACAAATGGACCCTTTTGGACAAGACACCAACCCCTGCAACTTTTCTAATGTCATGAACTTAAACACATACATGGGGGCACCTTTCATCAATCCTTTCAGTGACATGAACGTGGCATCTTCTTCATGCAACCCCTTTGAACAATTTATATGTAGAGATGAAAACATACAAGTATTTGTGGAAGACTTAGAGGCTACCACTGAAAACCCCGACATGGCTTCCTTTGTGGAGGAATTAATCTTGCAAGATTCAGAGAGATATCTAGCCATGCTTTTACACCAAGGGGCTAAATTTCCACGAGGATTTGGCATTAATACCTTAAGAGTAGCCTCTCCCAATCATAATGCAAACAATACCTCCACCACCAACCAACCTCTTTTGACACCACAACATAATGTAAACAATACCTGCATTGGTGCCACAACACAAAATGCGACAAACACCATCAATGCTACCTCTAATGGCACCTCCACTCAAGATACTTCTAACACGGTCAACACAACATCCATTGGGGGAACACCAACCATGTCACAAGCCACATCACAATCAATTCCTATAATGTCAACAACTTCATCACAAACTATTGGAGTTACCTTTGGGTCTTCAACCAATACAATGGGGACAAATTCATCAAACCTTTTATTTGGATCTTCATCTAGTGCTACGAGAACAACAACATCAAATCTTTTAATTGGGTCTTCAACTAATGCCATGGGAACAAATTCATTGAACCCCTTTGGGAGGAATAAATGATGGATCACCATTTTAGGACCTCAACCCAATGTTAATACTTTGTCACAAATCAATGCCAACACCAATATTCCCCAAAGAAAAAACACAAACATTCCACATGGCCACATTTACCAATTTGGACAAGGTAATCAAATAACACAACACATGACTTCATTTGGACATCAAAACACTCAAGGACAACATATTCCACAAATACAGACCAACACTATCGGAGTGCACATTCCCACATATGTGTCACATATCCATACACAACACATTCCTAATCAAAATTCTCAATATCAACAAATTCCAAACCAAAATGCATCACACATTCCGCAACAATACATCCCAAATCAGAACATATCATCACAGCAAATGGGAACTCATGGAATACCCATTACCAGCATGTGTGATGCCACAAACAACCCTATAATTGATGCACTCACAACTCAACTTTCCACCTTGCAAAAACAAATGGAGAACATGCAATTGTCACACAAAAAGACCCACACGTCCTATGAATTATGTCAATACCCATCTGACACGAGTTTATACATGCCACAGTTCCCTCCAGGATATGTGGTACCCAACTTCTCCAAATACAAAGGAAAAACTAATCACCTTGAGCACATAAGAGAATTTACAACAAATTGCATGGAAGTTTCATATGAACATACCTATCTGGTGAGACTTTTCCCTAGAAGTCTCGTGAGTCCTGCACTTGAATGGTTTACTACCTTTCCTAAAGGAATAAATTCATGGGAGGAATTTTTTGATAAATTTGTACAAAATTATGCCTATAACATCGACATCAACATTACCATTGCCAATTTATGTATGACAACTCAAGAAGACACTGGTGAGACATTCATCCCATTTTTCTAAAGATGGCGGGGTTTGGCGAGTCGATGCCCTATCGAGATACCAGAAAAGGAAAAGGTAAACATGTTTTTTTCAAAACCTTGTGGGCCCATTGAAATACAATTTGCAAGTTCATTGTTGCACCACTTTTGCAGACCTAATTGAAAAAAGAGTCCAACTTGAAAAGGCTTTAATTGCAAAATGAAAACTCAAATATGACAACAAGAACACAAATCCAAACCCACCTACTAACAAAAAAAAATATTGGTTAAAAAAAAAACACATCACCAACAATGGCATTGTTGACACTAAAGTAGTAAACATTATAGGTCCTACAATCACGCTCAAAGGAGCTCAACTGCAAAACACATCATTGACCACACTGACACCTACCACAAATACCATCCAAAATAATCAAAACCAAGGGAAATCACGTCAAACCAGACAATTTCCAAAGAGACACACATACACCACCTTGGGTGAACCAATTGAAGTTGTCCTTAAGAAACTCCTCCAAAACAATGTCATCACATTACCAGAATCTAAACAATATGACCCAGGACAATTCAAGCCATCTTGGTAGGATGACAATGCATTAAATGATTACCACTGAGCAAAAGGGCATAAGACTTCTTCCTGTAGACAATTAAGAAATCTTGTAAAGGATCTTATTGAAAAATCACACCATTGAACTAGATGGTCAAAAATTTGCTTCAAATTCAGACCATACTATTCATAAAAACCCACTGGAGGATCATGGTTCAGGGAACCCCTCTACGTCAAGTCCAAATAACAACAATCGATCCAATTACACTTGCATAGCCTTTGATTATTCTAGTGGACCCATTATTAATCACCTCTGAGCTACCGACAAACATGTCAATACTATCACCATTAAGAAAACTCATGGGTGTAATGTCACTAACCATGGAGGAAAAGTCACCATAGTTGCTCCTCCTGCTAGACAGCCAAAGATCACAATACCTAGCCCATCTGCCAAACAATCACAACCCAAAGGACAAGTTAATCTCATTGACCAATTGGGGAAAACGCCTGCTCAAATCTCCATACTCGAGTTGCTACGAATCTTTCCTACACACAAAGCCATACTTGATAAGGTCTTACAAGAATCTTCCATATCAACTGAAGTTTTTGTCAACCAATTCGAAGCCATGGTCAGATACTTGGCTACTCCCCATCACATAACCTTTTCGGATCAAGACTATTCTTCACCAAAACCCTCTCACAATGACGCACTGCATATTGAAGTCTTCATCCATAAACATAAGGTTAGACGAGTCTTAGTAGATGGCAGAGCGGGATTGAATATATGCTCCCTAAAACTAGTTAAAGCACTAGGATTCTTTGATGCTTGTGTAGACACCACCAAAAGCATTGTCATAAATGCTTACGATGATGAGGAACGCTCCTCTCGGGGCATTATCACACTTCCTATTCGTGTAGGGCCAGTCATTGTAGATACAACATGTTAGGTCTTGGATCTTGAGCTACCATATAATATTTTACTTGTTTGAACTTGGATCCATGCCTTAAAAGTCGTACCATCCACTTACCACCAATGCTTGAAGTTTCCTTTTGACAGCACCGAAATCACCATACCTAGAGATCATGATCCCTTCCAGTATTGTACCAATTTGAGAGGTATTTCTGAACACCAAGTGCCAATTAACCACGAAGCTTCGACATCCACTTCTTCCAAATACATCGACCCGTCCACACTCACCAAACCATCCACATCCACTCCTTCGTCTTCCACCATACCATCTTCTACCATCATCTCAAGTGTTGACCCTAATATCAAGATCCAGGACCAATTTTTGTGGAGAATACAAGTTGAACATGGTCTATTGTATCACTAAAATACCCAAGTCTCCAAAAGCTTATGGTAGACCTTGTTTTAGACTAGATCCTAAAGAGATTTTTAAAGTTCCTCTGACAATGACTTTTACAAAATGGGGAGAACTAGACAAAGAAGACATTGAAGACATATCAGAATGGATCTACAAAGAGATGGAAAAGCTACCTCCATTACCAGTTCAACAATATGGCAAAGGCTATGACATAATGAAGGAAAAGGGCTATGATGGAATTAGTGGCCTTGGTAAAGACAAGACTAGAAGGAGAGAACCTATAATTCCTTCTATAAGACCAAAGTATCTAGGGTTAGGGTTTGGGCTACCCGAAACTAATTATCAACGTACCAATTTACTTTTAGGTGAGAGCATAAATGTTTCTGAAAGTGTCAAGACAATTGAAGATTCCCTTACCGAAAATAAATCACATGAGTGAGAATTTGGTTCTCAAAGATCCCTGAGTGATTATGCCCTTGAAAAAATGTTTCTAGAACCTGGTGAGCTTTCCTTTGATGAAATATTTAGACAAATCTTTAAAGTTGAACTTCCTAAAGATCCTCCTAAAGTCCCATTGAAAAGAGAAGAATGGGTAAGACTCTTTTGGCCTCGTGATGATGACAAATCTAAACCATCATCTGATCCTATTGACCATCATTCTGACTCACTTGTTCGGCCATCTGACCCTATTGACCATCATTTTGACTCATTTGACTGGCCACATTACACTATGGACCATGAGTCCAATCCATTTGTCCCCTATTTTTCCAATGAGTTCAATTTTCCTAAATCAAGTGAAGATGACTACTGGATAGAATCCAAATGGGACTTTGAGGATGACAATTCCATCTTTACCCTTTCTGCATCATCCTGCATGCTTTCCGCATCATCCCCACCATTTTCTAACACTGATGATGGTATCTCTCTTGTCTACGCACAACTCATTGACTAGGATCAACAAGGCCCACCCACTATGGACATTTTTCAAAATGACAAAGCTATTGCAGAATTCATGGGACTCCATGAAGGAATACCAAGTGGGGACCATAAGGATGGATTCACTATAGATCTTGACTCTGCAACATACTTTAGGGAGACTGTGCAATCCTCTAGTCACAAAAATAAAAATAAAACAAAAAAAGACACATCTTTAGGTGAAAACCACAAGGCACCTTCTAATGATACAAAAGTAAAAATAAAGGACATCTCTGAGGGTAAAAACCTCTCTGAGGTGCCCAAGGATGGAGGATTGTACTTTCTTCCCGTTACATAGGAAAAATCGGCAATGCTCATTGAGTACACAATAGAAGTTAATATATCCACAGCAGGGGATCCCAAAACGGTTCTCTTTGCAACATCTTTGATGGACGAAGAAAAGCCTGAATTTCAACAGTTCTTTACAAAACGTAAGATCAATTTCACATGGTCCTATGTCAATATGATAGGATTGGATCCAACATTAGTCTTTCGTTATCTCTCTTTGCTTCCAGAGGCTAAACCAATTAAGAAAAATTTATGTAAGATGCACTTGTAGATTGCCTTGTTAGTCAAAGTTGAGCTCAAGAAATTGCTAGACACGGGGTTCATAAGATCAATAGACTATGCAAACTGGATTTCAAATCTTGTACCTATCACCAATCTAAATGGTCAAATACACATCTGTACAGAATTTTATGATCTGAATAAGGCATGCCTGAACGATGAATTTCCACTTCTAAACATAGACATCATTGTGGACCTTACAACAGGATATAAGATGTTGTCCCTCATGGATGGTTTCTCGGGTTACAATCAAATTAGGGTCACTCCTGAAGATCAGCATAAAACATCATTTGCTTGCCCTTGGGGTACCTATTGTTGGAACGTCATGCCTTTTGGTCTCAATAATGCAGGTGCCACATATCAACGAGCCATGACAACAATATTTCATGACCTCATACACACTCTAATGGAAGACTATGTGGATGATCTTTTGGAAAATTCATTGACACACAATGATCATCTTAATGTGGTAGACAAAATTTTCAAAAGACTAGAAGAGTACAAGTTCCATTTGAACCCTAAGAAGTGTGTGTTTAGGGTGACTTCGGGAAAAAAAATTGGGTATATAGTTTCTTTCTGAGGCATTGAAGTGGATCCCGCTAAAGTGAAAGCATTATTAGACATGCCTCTGCCAAAAGGAATCAGTGAGCTAAGGACATTACAAGGAAAATTACAGTCTATCTAATGCTTCATCGCACAGCTAGCAGACAAATTCCAACTGTTTCAATACCTCATGTGCAAAGGCATCCCCTTTGTATGGACTAACAAGTGTCAAGTGTCCTTCCAATAGATCAAAGCCTATCTATTGACACCACCTATCCTAATGCTGCCCATTGAGGGAAAACCTCTGATTCTATATATTTCTACAACCACTTCAACACTAGGGGAATTGCTTGCACAAAATGATCATGATGAGAAAGAAAGAGCTATATACTACACCAGTCGTACTTTGGTCAGATATGAACTCAAATACATGCCTATCAAACATGTTTTTCTTGTAGTTGTCTTCATTGCCCATAAATTAATACATTACATGCTGAATCACAAGACACAGCTTGTGGCAAAGATTGATCCATTGAAGTATCTCCTCAGTCGAGCAACACTAACAAGTTGGTTGGAAAAATGGGTTATGATACTAAGTGAGTATGACATACAGTATGTGGAACGCAAGGCTATAAAATTACAAGTAATAGCAAATCAACTTGTTGATGCACCCATGCAGGATGATCACCTTTTGGTATTAGACTTCCCTAATGAATCTATCTTTCATGCGAAGCCTAAATCACCTTGGAAACTCTATTTTGATGGGTCTTATATTGGTCATGGCTTAGGAGAAGGTATATTGTTCATCACACTGCAAGGGGACTCCATTCCTAAGTCATTTTGAATCACTTTCCCATGTACAAACAACATTACAGAATATGAGGCACTTGTCATAGGACTCTGAATGGCTATAAAATGGAAAATTAAAACACTCCTAGTCTATGGCAATTCTCAATTGGTCATCAACCAGGTCAATGATGAATATGACACCAAGGATGAAAAATTGATGCCTTACAAATGCATGGTTGATAGCTTTCAATCATATTTACACATACTCACTTTTGAGCAAATTCCTAGGGCACAAAACAAGGCAGCAGACACAATGGCTATGATTGGATCTCTATTAGACATTCCCAGCAACGTGTCACAATTTGAGTTCTTAGTAGAACAATTGTTGGTTCCCGCATATGACATTCCTGAGTCAAAAATGGTTTGTGAGCTTGTTGGTCCCAACTCCCCTTGGTATCAAGACATCTATGACTACCTCCAATCCCAAACACTTCCGCTGAACCTTTCCAATAACCAACGTAAATCCTTTATCCAAAAAGCAACTTGTTACACCATCATCAGTGACACCTTATACTGACGCAACTTTGACAATACCCTTCTCCGATGTCTTGACACTGAAGAAGCACGAACAACCTTACGTGAGGTACATGAGGGTATATGCATAAATTCATTATCACCGCCACTGAATACTTCACCAAGTGGATCGAAGCCATTCCCCTCACATACATAACCAGCAAGAAAATTTCCAAATTCATTCTCAACTATATCATCTCTCGGTATGGTGTTCCACAATCCATCATCATAAACAACAGTCGTCCCTTCAAAAATCAAGATGTCTGTGAGCTTTGTGAACACTTCCACATTCAACACCATTTCTCCACACCCTACTACCCGCAAGGAAATGGTCAAGCTAAGGCGTCTAATAAAACAATCATCAAAATTCTTAAGAAGACTATCAATGGCGTCAGTCGTGACTGGCATTTACAACTTAACCTTGCTTTGTGGGCTTACCACACCAGCATCTGCATGCCTACTGGAGCCACCCCCTTCACCTTGGTCTTTGGAGCCGAAGCCATCTTGCCCATCGAGGTCGAAATTCCCTCTCTTAGAGTCTCCATGAAGGGCTTGATCGATGACAAAGAGTACCGACAGTCATGACTGTATGAGTTGGAAATTTTAGAAGAACGAAGATAAAATTCCTTGAATCATCTACAGGCATATCAGAATCTCCTTTGTCATAGTTATAACAAGAGAGTGATGGTCCAAAAATTTGACATTGGCGACTTGGTCTTAATGCAAAATCCTAAGAATCAGTTTGACTGAGAGAAACCCAGAAAGTTCAAGCCTAATTAGTTGGGCCCTTACATCATCACAACCTCATTCGGTTCTGGTGCGTACCAGATAGCTACCCCAGATGGTGAACAATTGACAGAATCCATCGATAGTCTGCATCTCTATAAATTCTACACATAGCATCAAAGAGCATGTCTAAGAACCATAAAAATACAAAAAAAATGAAAAATATAAAAAATTGTCACCTTGATGAAAACCTGGCAAACAGGTCTCTTGGTGACACCAACAAAAATAATATCAAAAAATATCAAAAATAGTAAAGAGAAATAATTTGTCCAATAGTGAAAACCACTTCGGTGGCGATTTGGATAAGTACCATGGTGAAAACCTGGAAATAGGTGCCATGTGTAGTTAGTCTTTTCTTTTCCATCTACTATCACTCCATCTACATTTGACCATAATAAATACCCCGTCTTCCAACACCCCCATGACATTCATCATACTATCCTGCCATTTCTTTCCATGGCTGACATTGGTTGACATAAGGTCTTTCATACTGTCCACCTTTCATCTTGATCACATCTTTTCCCATATCCTTCAACTTGGCTAGTCCTCGACCTAACTGGGGGTAATCCTTTATCACCTGACTGTAGTGGGTATTGTACATGGTCCCAAAAATCAAAAAAAGTCCTGAAAAAATCCATAAAAAATCATTAAAAAGTCCTAAAAAAAGACAAAAAATAGAAAAATTCCTTAAAAAAGACATAAAAATCATAAAAAGTCTTGAAAAAAGACATAAAAATCATAAAAAGTTTTGAAAAAAGCCAAAAAAATCATTAAAAGTCCTGAAAAAAGACATAAAAATCAGAAAAATGTCCTGAAGAAATCCAAAAAAATCAAAATATGTCAAAAACACAAAAAACATCAAATAACACTCAAAAATAAAGTCACCATTGGTCAAGTCATTCATTTCAGTCATTCTTTGTCATTGTCGAACTACATTGTCTCTGCACATTGGCTACATAGGCAAGGCTCATCTTTGAGCCCCCGAGACATTAGGTCATTCCTTTTAGGTTTGTCTAAATAAAATTATGACTCAACCTTTGATCAACAAGACAAAGTCATTGGTTGTGTCGAACTACAAGGTCTCTGAGTGCATGGCGTAGGCAAGGCCATCAATCAATGAGCCCCCAAGGCCCCACTAGGTCAATCCATTAGGTTTTGTCACATTCACTTTCACACATGTCAGATATCTTCAAATCAAATGAATTCTTTAACATCCTAAATCAGACAACTCTCAAACAAACTTCAACAATCACTTAATCGGCATTTCGAACTAGCATGTCAACATGGGCATGCAATCAAATCAGTCATCTAGTCAACTTTGGTCAAACTATCATAACAAGTCAACCTGTCAAACTCTTGGTTATTCTTCAGATGTGTCCTTCTGAAGAACAACCCTTGTCATTTATTTATGCTTTAGGATATGTCTTTCTGAAGCATCGACACTGTCATTTGGTACTTTGAGGGATTCTCGTGACATTTGAGGATCGATCCTCTTGACATCGACACAATTCAGGATATGTCCTTCCTAAATTCGACATTACCTGGCATCTGTCACACAAAAATCTAGACTTCGTCAAACTTGGCATCTCGACATCAAAACACTTGACATTTGAAAACACTTGGAAAACACTGTCTTTCATCTTGTCATATTTGTCCTCTGAATTTTTCATCATGCTACTAGTTCCTCAAGAATGTCTTGACATCAAGATTTAGAGGAGCAATGACGTATCATGATGATTTTCTTGTCTTGTCTTTTTCAAACAGTCATGTTGCTAGTTCCTCTAGGATGTCCTAGCATCAGGATTTAGAGGAGCAACGACGTTTCATGGCTTGTCTTTCTTGTTTGTGGTTGGTTGTGACAAAAATACTGGGGCAATTGCACTCCTCGTATGAGTCATGATCATCCTGGTCTATGACTGCTTGTTCTATGTGATGGTACGACCTTTCCCACCATTGATCTATGTCACATCATGGTGTTTGTTGGCCATTACATTAATCCACCCAATGATGATTAGAGAGCAACACTTATTAGTTCTTTGGAAATATATTGAAGTATTTTTTCTCCGCACTAACATTCATCTCCTTCTATCTAGTCATTGCTCTTCTTCCACCTCCTGATGATATCTCGTGACATACAAAAAATATAATTGCATACATGATCATATATGGGCATTGCATTAGTTCATTAAACATTTACATATATCCATTCACATAGTTGCATTTACATCATCAACATAAATACATCATTTGCATTTATTCATTTGCATAACATATAAGTGCATTAAACATTTTTTTCATGCATCTCATTAATGCATACACATCATAACATAAAGCATCACATGTCGCACCATCCATACATACATAATCATACATTAATGCATCCATCATCATAAACATGGCATCACATATACAACATTATGCATACATATAGAATATCATCATTATCATCGTCATATAACCATCATACATAAAGTAGAATCATCATGGCATCTCATCATAAATAACCATCATAAATGCATACATCAAAATAAGTGTGTCATCAAAGGAATCATCACATAAATCACATCACATCAACATAATAAAATCATAATGCATCACAACATAACACATAGCATATATTCTATGCCAAAACTATATCATATATATCTCAAAATCATGTCACAGGATAGAGTCTCGAGGTATCCCAAAAATAGAGCTTGCAAGCTCGATGGTCAATATATCAAATGTCTCAACATAATGATGAGATAACAATAACAAATTCCCTAAACAATGCTCTCCTCATCCCCTCAGGGTGAAGAACAGGGTGACTGATTCTCTCTCGCTGGCTCTGATGGAACCTGTGAGGACCCGATAGGTTGGGTCTATGATGCTTACGAATCGGTGATAAGTGGCTGACTATGTTGAGACCTGTGTCCTAAAGCTAATGATCCATGACTATGACTGTACCTGTGCCTTGACGAAATGCCTATGGCTATGATGTGATTTGTGCCCTAAGGATCGTCCAGATGATGTGGATCCACCCACACTACTTTGGTTGCGGCTGCTATGACTCATGTTGTTGTCGCTACCTGTCCCAACCTAAGACCAACTCAAACCAGGATCTCGCTACTCCATCAGCATTGCCCTCTCATAAAGCATCTTGTACTATCCTCGGCTCGTACTCACCCTGTCCAGCTCTCTAGTGATCTCCCCCACTGGTCCAATGCAAAACTGAGCAAACTTTGAACACCAGCTATGTGCCTCCTATTTTCTAATCATAGCCTGATCCCTCTCCATGCTCGTCATCTCCAGCTCTACCTCCACGGTCTTGATCTAAGTGAGGGCCTCGTCTAACCTGCTATGCATGTCCACCAACCTTTGATCCATTGTCGCATCTTGGGGAAATAATGATCTCCTACCTATGTCCTCCTCCCCATCCACTATCTGATCCTGTAGTTTCCTCTCGGCCTCATCCATATCATCCTCCCCGTCGATATCAATCGCATCGTCTCCCCCTATCTCCTCCTCTCCACCGACATCTAGTGCCTCTTCTCCTATCAGTACATCCTCCTCCCTCGGCACCTCCCCCTCCACCTCCATTGGATGAGGTCCCTCTGGCTTCTTTGGCTGCTCTGCCTTTTCCCTCACCTCCTCCTATTGACCCTCCTCCTATCGGCCCTCCTCTCCCTCCTCTCAAATCGATGAGAGTGATCTGCTCATCCTCCTCTTTTGTCTCTATCGTTGTCCCCTCCCATCGTCTCCTCCTCTCCTCCTCCTACCACCATCACCATCATCTCCTTTGTCCCCTCCACCCCTGTCTCCTTTTCCTTCATCTCTCCCTCTCCCCCTACCACCATTGTTTCCTCCTCGTCCTCCTCGGCGAACCTATGGTATCACTACCCGATGATCAACTAGTGTCGACAAGTCAAGATCTGTCAAAGGGAGTAGCCGATGAGTCTACCACCATGCATCATAGTTAGGATTCATCCCTACATCTACTGGACCCCCACTCCATGCCCACTTCTATGTGACTAAGTTGTCAATATGTTGCTCTGCTAATGGAACCGATATCGTTGGCCCCCATGTTGTCTCTCGAGATGACTGAGCATACTTTGTTGTACCTACAGGAACATCTTGCTGCTCCCCGAACTATCGCAATACATGTTGGGGTAGGTACATCTTGATAATAAGTTGATACTGAATAGTCTGACCAATCAAGTATCTAAACTGTCTACAAAAGGACAAGTGGTCCTCCTCTCCTAGCCACTAGCCACAATCTCTGTACGGTCTCCAGACAAACCCCATCAAAGTGTCAATATAGTGGCGCCAATATCCTATGTCTCCCACCTAAGTGTACTGCAAGGCACCCCCATATAAGTAGACATAGGGTAATCCCTCAGCTAGTTGCATTTATACTGGCGGTCGGAAGATGAGAATGTGCTCCCAGGCCTAGATCATGTGTAGTGTGGTCCCACAACTGATACTACTCAACTTCCTATATGCAACATCATGCAACTGATGATATAGCATCCCAAGAAGGCAAGGTCCCCACACAAACACTGTCCTATCTCACCGCATCCTCACAAGCACATCTCCCCATCCAATCGAGAAGCCATGTCCACAGCGGTCTGGTATCAATACCCCGGCAATAAGAGTACACAACATCGCATCCCATCTGCTATAGTGCTTGGCCATAAACTCCCACCTGATCTCATAACCATCGATGCCTAACTGTGTAATTTCATCATGCACATAGTACTCAGTCATGGCCTGGAGTCCCTATTGTGGATCGTAGATAACCTGCTCCCCTCTGATCAAAATCCACAATGTCCTATAGACATCCTCGAGAGTCACCGTAACCTCTATCGTCGACAAGTGGAATGAGCAGGTCTCAGAATTCCATCTCTCTACAAGTGTTGTCAGAATACCCCTATTTGCATGGATGATAGGCATATAGGTAACATAGTACAGTCCTAACTACATCAGGCACCTACACTCCCTATCCCATAGTTGATCTCTAAATGCATATGTCGTAAGTCTAAACTCGTGAGTATAGATAGGTGGTAATCGTTTCTGCATACATAAAAATGAGAGTTAACAATGTATCATTAAAAATCATCATTATCATCTATCTAGTCAAAATTACACAAAGAAATTGAGCCTAAACTAAGTCAACTTTGGTCAAAATCAATTACGTCGTTCTTTCTTGCATTTGTGTTGTGAAAAGTCACATGCGTCATTTCATCTGACAGTTGTGTCGCACCACATCAATTGTGTCATTTGACTTTACACATGTGTCACGCTATATCACTTGTGTCGTTTCGTCAATCATTTGAGTCGTTTTACAACATTTGTGTTGTATGGTCCCATGTTTGCGCTTCAAGTTGGCACTTGCGTTGCAAAACTTGGCACTTGCATTGCGATTTGGCGATTATGTCTCACTAGCTCACAGATGTGTTTTTTTAAACTTAAACCTAGCCTACCCCTTGCATTTGCATCGCAACACATCAAATGCATGCGACGTGAATGCGTTTGCATCCTTCGTGAATGCAAATGTGTCGCAACGCATATGATTCCCTAAATTTAATGCCTAAAAAAGCATGAAAAATGAGAAAAGGACGAGGTGGGTATAGGGTACATACCGGTGGCTCTACGCCCTCTAGCCATCGGAAGGTCCATACTCAAAATCGGCGATGCTCGGTCACTGGAATCATCATCTTTGCGCAGTCTCCTCTCTCTCTAAGCTCTCAATTTTCAAAAGGTAAAAGTGAAAATGATTTACCTTTTCACCCAAATGAAGCCTATTTATAGGGTGGAAATTAGGGTTTCCTCTCAGGGTTCATAACTGGAGGTGCATTTGACCATCTTTGACTACCCTTTTGACTGCCTTAAACATGTCAAAATTCAAAACCGATCGCGTTGTTTTTTTTCTGGACATTAAATTGACTTATTAGAACACTTTCCAAATTTTTCCGGCGTTGGGCCAAAATTTGCAAATTTCTCTGAGGGGCATAGATACTTCGTACCTTCGCTGGAGCATATTCTGAACTAAATTTTCTTTGTCACAATACGATAAACTGCATTATGACAAAGAGGGGAAAAATGTAGACACATAAAATTGACCTAGGCCTACAAGTTGTTGGAAATAGGATGTCATTTAATTGCAATCCTAAACATTATTTCATGTATCTCCTAAGTCCTTGGAAAGTGTTCCCCAACATTAGGATTAGAAAGAAACTAAATTTGAATGAAATGAACATGTTAATTAACATTTTTAATTAATTTTAAATGATAGGATCATGAGAGGGCATCCATGAAGAGCTCCTACAAAATAGGAGCACATGGGGCACCCACATGGAAGGTGGAACCCACCTTGAGTTAAGTTAACTGTTTGGAGTAAAAGATAAAACTTCAGTAATGCATGTAAAGATCTTAGAAGTTACAGATTGATTTTTACATGCATGGAGTTTAGTTCAGTTTAGTTCAATTCAGTTTAGTTTAGTTCAGTTCAGTATCAGTTCAGTTATGGTTCAGTTATCTTCAGTTGCATGTAGTTAGTTTCAATTGAATGCTAGTTGACTTCAGTTGACTTGGAATGCATGAATACTGACTTGAGTTGCATGGCAGATAACAGGTGATACATTCAATTAAGTGGGGATGATCAATCATGCATGATATTTGTCTGAATGGTGGAGAGATATGTTTTAGTTAACAGAGATTGACTTGGACCCACCTTGGGCATCCAAGTTGGCATCTTGGAGTTGACACTTTTGCATGATAAGATATTTTATAAGGCTGAGTTAAGTGGGCCCATTCTTGGGCACCAACTTTGAGGATAAACTTAGAAGAAATCTTTAGAATCAAGGTTGAGTTATGACTTCAGTTTGGGATGCCCAAATGGATGAAGGAATTTTTTTAACATTGTTCTTCACGGTAGAACTCTACTTGCAAAGAATAGGCGTGGGTTTTGTGAGATAAGCATTGTGCTTTGTAATACAAGGCTCATTATTGTCTATTTATTATAGTAAGTTGAAGAGAGTTTATCCAATTTTATTGCAGGTTGTGAAGAAGAATTGTTGAAGGAAAAAGAAGCATCTCAAGCAAGGATTGAAATTATTGTAATCTTATTCTAAGATTAAATAGTACATTGATTCTTGGTGGATTTTTTTCCTGAAAGAGTTTCTCCATGGTATATGTTGTGTAATTTATTTCTTCTGGTCTTATTTTTCTACAATCTTCTATCTACTTCTACAAATGGTAAAATGAATCTAAATAGATAATCATCCACAAAGAAAGTGTAACAAAGAATACTTAATTAGATCAACAATTTCATAGTTTTACAAGTTCTAAAGTTACATAATTACCTCCATTTTAAAATATTTAATTATGTCCTATGGTCCAAATTCAACTATTAATTAAATAATTTTCAATTATTTAATTAATTCACATCTTTTATTCCTTTTGACTATTTAAATAAATAAATTATGTTTATTTTATTTAAATACGTCGCTAATTTCCTATGTCCCTCTATAATTAAATAAATTCATAAATTTATTTAATTATCATTTGTCCACTATTTCTTCCCGATTATTTAGATAAATAAATTTTATTTATTTATTTAAATACATCATTAATTTCTAATGTCTTCTTATAATTAAATATTTTTTTATAATTTATTTAATTATTGTACACCTTGGTTTTTTTCTAATTTTAAATAAAATCATTTATTTAAAATTGTCCCGCTTTCTATTTTCTTCCTTCAAGTGAATAATTTAAAAACATTATTTACTGTCACGTGGCCCCACCACTTTTGAATTAAATTAATTTTTAATTCAAAAGGTTAACTTAGATTTTTTAAATCAAATAATTTTAAATTATTATTTGATTTTCTAGCAACCTCTTTTTTCGTGCCCAATATCCTCTTGTCACATGCATTTTCCACCATTGATTTTATTTTTCTAAAATCAAATCTCAGCCCTTCATTTCAAATTTTTCCCTAACCCTAATTGTTGGTTGTCACATTTAATTTTAGTCATTGATCTTAGGGCATTTCTCAATTTATAATCTTGGCCATTCATTTAAAAATGGATTTTCTATAAAAAGGCCATTTCAACCTCATTTGACACACTTCATACACTTCATGCTCTTGACTTCATGCTTCAGACTTTAGGCTTACTTCTTACTTGCAATTGTTGAGTGCATTTGCAACTTTAGGATAGAATCCTTCAATATTTTCTTAGGGCATAGTCATAGTCATAGGTTGCTCATCAAAAATCTAAGGGCAAACATAATATTGCAGCAAATAGAGAAGGGAAATGGAGATCAATCATGGAGGGCTTGAAGACATTTGGTGAAATATTTCCTTTCTTTCATGCATTTTCCTCCTTTGTACTTCATTGTTTAGCTAGGGTTTTGATTATGCTAACCTAAATTTTTTCCTTAGTTATAGATATTAGAAATTCAAATCCATAGTTTCATTATCCTAACTTAACTTTTGCATCCCCAAAATCACGCTAAGTCCCCCAAATTCAAATATAACAACCTCACCCAAAATCTTATCCTAACCTCATTTTATATTCTTCCATCCCAATCCAAACTTATTTTCAAATCCAAAACCTTATCATTAGATCATAAACCAATAATGTACAAATTGTCATCCTGACACTATTTCCTTATCCATTTATCCTAATATACATTCCATTTATTCCAAATCAACATCCAATTATCTAAACCAAATCTCAACTAAACTCACCCACACCTCATCCAAATAAAATCCCATAATCCAAACCAAATAATCTTTCTTCTAATCTAAATCAAACCACCTTTAGAGTCAATACTTTTATCATATTCAATTGTCATCCTTAATTCGTGTGTTCTTAAGAACTTTGTTTATCTTAAGTAGCAAATTAATTGAAATCCAAATCATCCCATCAACCTTGGACAAAGTTAAATTAGGAACTTTTCCTATCTTAAGTTAACTAGTCCAAGAAGATCATAATCAATATTGCCTAAGAAGTTACCTATCTCAAATATGAAATATTAAATCATCCATCTAAATTCTTGATTAAAATTTGTCTTTGATTTAGAAACCCCATCACATAGCTTTCACATCAACTAGTTTTTCCATCCTAATCCAAAACTAACCCCATAAAACCATATGAATCATAAAACTTCACCAAGTCCTCTACCTTCATCCTTAGCAATCAAAACATAATATCTAAAAAAAAATACACTTAAAAGATCAAATTAATCAAAAACCTAAAAAATCCTTATTGTCATTTCATGCCACATGCCACTTAGTTGCAAGAAAAAAAAGAATATGGAATAAAATGATGAAAATATTTTTATTACCCAAAGCCAAAGCTTGAGACCATAAATACATAATGAGACAACCAATTAGCTAAAAGACCTTGTAATCCAACCTAATTATGATGATGATGATGCTAGCTTTATTGATCAACAAGTGAATGATCCCTATGACATAAATGAGATCCTTTTGGATTAGGATGAACTCCTTCGATCCTTCGACAATATTACATTGAGCAAGTTGGCCACAAACCATCATCTCCCATCCATCAATCATCAATACCAAGAACTCATAAGAATAAGCTTCCCCACTAATCCTAATTTTTTATCCATTGATCCTTAAAATATTAGTCCTAAATCATATCGTAAGCCAAGACAAGGATTTCATGGCTAGGTACCCTCTTCTCTCTAGAACTAGTCTCATCATCCTGTTGTGAGCCTGACCTGAAAAAAAATTAAAAAAATTCTACTCAATCTCGCAAGGGGGCAGCCTAGTGTCCTACCATCCTTCTTTCATCCACTGGGGCATAGTGGGGCATTAGAAAAAAGAAAAAAAAAAAATCCAAAGCAGCATCAAGTCTTTGAAACAACGTAATGAGTACATTATCTCAAAGAGGATCAAAATGTGGACATCTAAAAATGCCTAAACATATCACATATTCATTAACTTTGAATTTTCATAATTTTCATCACTTTCATCATTAATTCCTCACTTCTCATCATTTTCATCAGTTTTCTCACTTTCATCACTAAATGTGCTTTTTCCATCATTTCTCATCATTTTTGTCATTTTCACCACTTTTCACCATTTTTCATCAATTATCCTCTAAATCACCTCATTGCCTCTATTAATTCAATAATTTTTAATTATTTATTAATTCATCACTTTTTACTAATTATTCCTCTATCCCCTCTAATTAAATAATTTTCTTTTAATTATTTAATTGGAAAAATCTAATTTTCTTCTATCTCATATAATTAAATAATTTTTAATTATTTAATTAACTATTTTTTTCCCTCTACTTGCACTTGGAATAATTCTTTTTTCAAAAAAGGAATATTACTTTCCTCCCATAATTAAATGATTTTGAATTTTGAATTATTTAATTATCTAATTTTCCCTCTCAAAAGCATATTCCAAGGAATTTTTTTTCAAAAATATCTCAATCAATTCCCTAAAATTAAGGAAATATTTTGAGTTAACTAAAGCTCTCAATTAATCTCAACCCTTGATCTTCTATATTTGATCTTAACAGTTGATCTCAAGATCTGGTCTCCACCATTGATCTGATTTTTGAAAATCTATAAAATAAAGCCATCTCCCTCCATTTCAAAACACCTAAGAGCACCTAAAAGCATTTTGAGCACTCATGTTATCATTTGAGCATTCAATCTAAGAATTTTGAGCATTTTTCAACATCTTTTAGGTCAATTCAAGATTTTGCAACAACTCGGTTTTAAGGTTTGAGCAATCCAACATCAAGTCGACTTAATTCACAATGGAATGTTAGGTTTACACTTCTTTGGATTTGTATTTTGAATGTTAATTCTAATTTTAATGATCTTTTTCTAAAATAGGAGTACTCAATTTCATTAGTTAGTGGGTTTCATCAATCTTTTCTTTGTGGGTGCTTGAGATTTCTAACCCTAATTGCTTCAATTATCTTTCTAATTGATTTTCCACAAAACCCATTACACAATACCACCATTCCCTCATTCATTTTAGAAATATTATTGAGGATACATTATTAGATAACCAATTAAAGCAACCATATTGAAGAACCAATGAGAGGCATATTGAAGAAATTTGTAGAGTAGAATGAATTAGGTTTCCTCTATAATATTTTGTTAGAATCTCTACATCCCTTCCCCCTAGGAATGGGTTTAACTTTAGAAATTTGTATGCCTATTTGCATATCCACTTCTAATATTTCACATTACTAGGATCTATCCTTCCCATGTAATACAAAGAATATTTTGAATATTTATTTCCTTCTAAGGAATCTCCAATCTTATATCTTCCATATCCATCAAGAGGAGCATCCCTAAGCTAGAAGATAAAAATGACATATTATCAAGTTCCTTTGAGGACTCAATTCATATTAACTTCAAAGAAGCTCTTAAATTTTCAAAGTTCTAATTTTTTAAATTCATTTCATTAGAAGTTTCATTTATACAATAGCATTAATTAGTAATTAAATCAGTAAAAATTTCCTAAGGACTATAATAATTTGTTATCGTTTCTTAGTTAGATTAGATTTATTATTATTTTCTTAGG
This sequence comes from Sequoia sempervirens, assembly GCA_007258455.2. Taxonomy (NCBI): domain Eukaryota; kingdom Viridiplantae; phylum Streptophyta; class Pinopsida; order Cupressales; family Cupressaceae; genus Sequoia; species Sequoia sempervirens. The sequence goes on from VDFB02000017.1 coordinate 384,864,929, forward strand.
TAAAATTATATTTAATTTTTTTTTTCATATATTACAACTTAGATTAGAAGCTTCTTCATTTTACTTATTTCACAAATTATTTGTAATTTATAAAATAGAAATAAAAAAACATTCATTCTTCATTTATATTCAATCAAAAATCAAAAACCCAAAAAAATAGTGTAAATTACATTTGGGCATATAGAATTTGATTATTTGCTAGCTAATTAGTTTAAATTTCATTTTAGAAAAATATAAAAAATAAGATAGAGAAGATTTTTTTTTTACATGCATTAGACATTCACATAAATCATTTCAACTCTATAACACAAAAAAAGGAAGCAAAATCCATCAATCCCAAAACAAGGCATTCAACAAAATTTCAACAAAGTCGAGAAAAAGAAAAATGCAAGACTTAAAACAAAACAAGTGAACTCAAGAAAGCTCAAAAAAATAAAGGAAAAACAATGCACTAAGAATTTTCTTTCAAAATTATTTCTCTTCCATCACTCTAAAATCTCATGCCCAATATGTCCTAGGATAAGGGAGAATTGGATTGAGGCAATTTTAAGAAAAATTTGGGGAAAACAATCTATACAAAAAATGATTTTTCCAAGAGCAAGTCCAAGAACAAATAGAGATTGTTAAGTAGATCCAAGAGATCAATGCAATGAGGTGTATAAGGGAAGAGCCCCACCTAAGAGAAATATTTATCTTGGAGGAACTCATCTAACCTATTGACACTAGAATCATAACACTTTAAAGGTATTTAAGACAACATCCCACAGCTTCAATAATTCCACCCCCAACTCCATGAACCAACACCATAGCCCACCACCCTATAACCTTTCCTTGTGAGGTGAGTGAACCAATAGCTACAACCTCCACTCCATATAATCATACCACTATTATCCATGAGATTCTCCCTTTGTATGAAGGGAGTAATCCATTGAATTCTCCAATACTCGACTTCTTGACTATTTTTTTCTAGAAGAGCAAGAGTAATTTAGTGCCCTCATCGAAGGTACAAAGCATGTGTCATTCTAAGTCCACCTTATTCACTTTTTTGGTGAGTAGGTTTATAATATCACATATTTTGGTGAATTCAAAGTGAAGGGAAAATCCTTCTGGATAAGCTTTCATTTTTTTCTTTCCTCTCCTTGTCATCCCACTTATTTTGTGATATCTACAGTACCCCCAAATATTTCTAGACTAATATCTCAATAGCGATAGATTCCCTCAAATGAAGCAAACCCTCCTCCATTCAACTAGTATGTCCCTATTGATCTCATGGTACCTATTATAAATATATGTGATTACTAGGACTGACTCGAATGGTGGGAGGCTAGGTCATAATAACAATGTCATAAGGGATAAGATTTTACAACCTTTACCAACCCTACATGGGGTGATTATCAAGGGTATGTTTAATACAACCAAACTTGAGCTAGGTGAGAGCCATTGTGTCCTAGTCCAATCAAAAATAAAATGACAAGAGTTTATCTATGAGGACAAAGCCTTGCAAATAGGCAAAGAAGTTGCTTTCTTTAAACAAGACTTAATGGAAGCTCGAGTGGCACAACAACCCTCAACACAATTTTTCAAAGTGACCAAGTATTTACTTGAAGGGGAAGAATTAAGAATCAACCCAAGGCAATGCAAAATAAAGCTACTAAAACCTTGCATATTGAAAAAAACAGACCTCGTGGTGGAGAAATGTAAAACACGAGAGAAGCAACTCCTAAAGCTCTTATAGACACCCTAGTTCAATTGATTAAGGCTCTTGAAGCTAGGGGTTTTGAGTGGCCAATGTATAATCCAACCTAAGAAACTAAAAGACCAAATTCTCCAAGGTGCTAACCTCACACCAACCCTTTTGCTATGGAAAATTTTGAACAAAGTTTAGGGGTAGCTTAGTGACCCCAATGTTTTATTTTTTACTCACATAATATTAATAGCAAGGATTTCATCTCCTCTTTCCCTCATCATTCAATATACAAAACTTAAATTAATCAGGTGGGATACTTATCATACAAATTCAAACCCAAACAATCCCACCTAGTATATGTAGAACCATGAGGAGGGTTTTTAACCTTTTATCTTTAAAATCACCTTGACTCTTCCGTGCCTTATGATCTTATATGATGAGTTACCTCCTAAGAAGATATCACTTATAACTTTCATATTTACAAAACAAGCCCTTGTGAGGAGACATATAAGAGGAAACACATTAACCAATCAACCATAAATCATGACATTAGTGTGTGTTTGAAGATGTCAAGTATACATCCCTACTTTAGTGGAGGTATTTGTTTCTATGGAAGGAACGTCATCATGTGCCTTTGTCAACAATTTTAAATCTATATTTCTTCTTAAAATGCTCAATTTTATATTAGTTTCAAAACTTCTTCATAAGTCTTCCTAGATATTTAGATTTACTTATAGACTTGAATTGTTTCTCCCTAACTTTTTTTCTTCTCTTTTAGGAAGAACTTCCCAAAAACAAGTCATCCTTTATTAGATCCTCTATGGATTTTTCCTCATTTATTCTAATAACAAGGATGTGACTATTTCCTAAAGCTTTAATTTAGACAATATACTAATAATGACTATAACGAGATTATTTCATGAATAACAAAACAAAGTGATACATTTATCTTCTTTATTCACTTTTAATATCATGAATACATATTTTGAAAGAATAGTTTGTTTATTAAGGATGCAGTGTAAACAAAGACCTATTCAATAGTTATTTAATGTTAGACACTCCCAAGACATTCAACAATATCAATTCTACTAGACATATCTAAATTGAAGTCTTTGCCTTCCTAACAATTTGTTAGAATATTACATCTTAGCATAGTAAATATATGTTAGATAATTAAATTTAATAAGAAATTGTTGGTATAGATAAAACAAACAATAGTTTGTGGTAATTAGTTTGGTGGAGAAGTTCTATGAAAGAAACCACAAGCTTAATAAGCTAATGCATATCAAAGTTAACATGTAAGAAACTAATACAAAATACTATTTATGTTTTACATGTACAAAGACATAATCTATATGTTTCAATTTTTTACATGCTCTACCGTTTTCATATGATATCAAAACAGTTTTGAATCAAAACCCAATAACCATAAAACGTTAATGGTGGCACAAATGAAGAAAGGCCGAATTAACTATATTTGTGTTGAAGAGGCCATCTATTTGTTAATTGATTGCAGTCAAGTACATAGATCATTACGGTCATCCATCCACACAATAGTCTATATTCATGGCTATCAATGAGTAACTTGCAAAAGGTAAGCGTTTGAGGTAATCCACAATCAAATCGACTGTAGGTGATTAATACAATCACAATTTTAATGGTCTTTATATGTTGATTGCTCTCAGATATCATTGCATGTAAGTTTTCTCATTAGCAGGTGGAGGCACTGCTTGGTTTGCAACAGTTCCAATCCCCTAATTTTATTCCATAATAGGCAGGTTGTGCAGAGGAATATAAAGTAGTTTATAGTTTATAAAGTAGTGTTCATTCTTGTGGATTCCTCTTCAATCTTTCATGCACTTGGAGTTAGCGTGAAGGCTTAATAGGTTAAAGGAAAAAAGAGAAAAAAAGTTTGGAGACCATTAATTTGTAATAAGGTGCATTTTTTTGTTTCAAAATATTTTTCTTAAGTTCATTAATGTTATGTTTAATGAGACTTTCAAAGATTTTGATGTTGTGTTTGGTGAATAGTGTTTAAAGAAGTCAGAAAAAGGCTGGAGGATATAAGAGGTTAGAGAAATCTTATCATTTCAAATTAGCTTTTCACTTAGAGATGGTGTTTTGTATGAGAAGCACTAATCCTTCATTTTCATCCCTTCATGGATCAAAAGGAGGCTTGGTAGTTTTGTAACTATGAATAATTTAGTGTAGAAGTCCACACTTTAAGATAGGCAAGAATCTAGACTAAATAAAGCTTAGTATGGATGGCTACCCAAATAGTTCAAGAGTTTGTGAATATTCAAAATTATACTCTTACAAGGGTCATGAGACAACTTGATGGTGCACTATGGATGTAGCTCAACATGGATGGTTGAACAATTATTAAAAAGATTTGTAATTCAAGACTTTGAAGAGGTTGAATCCAAGAACTCAAGACTTGAACTTGAGAGCTACACCTTTACAAGGGTTACAAAGCAACTTGATGGAGTTCTATTTGGTCCAAGACTTGTTTCCAAAGAGAAGCTTCTAGAAATATGGAGTTCTACTATATTTACTAACCTAAAATATAATATTTAATTATTTAACCTATATTTACTACACTAAGATGCAATTTTTACTATACTAAGATAATAGAGGCAAAGAGGATGGAATATTTGAATATTACATCTTAGTATAGTAAATATAGGTTAAAAAATTAAATATAATAAATAATTGGTAGTATGGAAATGAAACAAATGTTAGTTTTGTGATAGTTAGTTGGGTGGATAACTTTTGTGTAGAAAACCACATGCTTTATGAGTCAATACATATCAATGTACAAGTTAACACATTAAAGCTAGTACAAAATATTTTATGTGTTACATGTGCAAAGATGTAATATGTGAGTTTTTTTTTTGTATGCTCTACCATTTTCCAATATAATCTTCATTTAGTCTTCTAATATAATCTTCTTACTTGGCACAACTCATTGTTATTTGTCCACAAGAATATTTTTCATCATTATATTCCATAACTCAAAGCTCAAGTATTAAACTTCTCTATCTTCATCCTTGAAGCACTTGTCCTTTTCTTCTGTGTATGAGATTCACCTATACAAAGCTCCCACTCAAGAAAAGGTTTGTCATGGAGTCGATATGCCCTTGCTCTCCAAGAACTAGATATATCCTACCTCTAATACCATATAAAGAGAAATTATATCAATGAACCTATGTCAAAGAAGCAATGCAAGTGAAGTCTCAAATTAGTAGAAAGAAGACAATGGGATACACACAATATAACTAAGATTATTTTCTTTGGAAAAGCCCTTTTGAAAAAAAAAAATCAGTAAAAACAACACTCGTATTAACTCATCTATTCACAATACAATAAGGATTTTGTATTCACACTTAACCTTAATCCATGTGCAAGTATTTATGAGCACATTAGTATAGAAATGCTACTCTTAACCTATTTATTGTATTGGCTATTTGTAGTTGACTTGTGGCTAGCATAACTCTTAATTAAGTTATATAATCATTCATATAGTCTTATACAGGTATTCATCACTCTGGGTGGCATCCAAGACATAAGTACATGGTATATATAAGAGTTGGTGGTTAATTTATGATCATAAAATTGGGAACCGTGTTCTTATTAGCGATTTTTGGAGGTTTTCCCCTACGAAGTGGCTTAAATTATTTGCAACATGTTTCCTATTATATTCTTCTCTTGTGCAAGTTGTTTCAATACAAGAAAACTACCTAGTGGTATTGCAATACAAAGACTTAAAAAGATGTGGCAAGATATAAAATACATAAATAGTGTAAAATATGTTCCAACAAAAGAGTCAAAGATAAGAAAATTAATAGGATGAATTACTACAAGATAGTGAAGAGCAACTTGTTAGACAAATCAAGAATGCACTAATGTTAATATACAACATATAAACCAAGATAATCATTTGACAACAAAATCCTATCAAGTAAATGTTGGAATTTGATTATTAAAAGATCATTAATAAAATGAAGGTGACACTCAAAAGTTAGTGTAACAAAAGGAGATGCCTTTGTGTTGGTCTATTAGGGGTAAATTATTATTCTTAAAAATCGAATTAAATTGTCCTCGTAAATTTGAAACAAGAAGATAATGGAAACTAGCCCAAGTGGATCAGAACCTTGAATGTGACAAGTATTGAAGGATGTGAAGTAAGAATAACATGCATAAGATTTTAAATGTCAAGGATGCATATTGCAAGAGTTAGTTGTGGCCTGATGTACATAGCATGCTAAAAGTCAAGAATGTATAAAGAAGGGGTTAATTGTGGTTGGCATGTGCATAACATTCCAAATATCAAGAATGCTTAGAGCACAAATTTGGTTGTGGTCTACAATTGCATAAAAGGCATATGTGGCAAACAATTGCTAGAAGAATGTTTCCATCATTGCAAAGCTATTGCCTAAATCCCACAAGTTGTGGGATGGAGGAAATTGGCCCCTTAAATGTAAGTGCTTCCCAACATGGGTGTGATGTACATGTATCTATCTCATATAATCTTAACCATAATCCATTGTTTCAATTTTGCAGATCTACAATGAGAGGCAAATACTGAAAAACAACATAAAAACTTATTATGATTGTATTCACCTAATAATTCAAAAGGGAAAAGCTTCCAACATAGTATAATTTATTGACTGCTTATCTACATGAGAGGGAAGAATAGATTGCACTTGCCTAGTAATTTATTGACCACTTCCACCAAATTAAGTGTAACCAATATATTTGTATAAAGTAATTGTAGTCTTCAAGGTCACCACTCACGAGGCACCAATCTGGGATATGAGATCCCGCTTGCAAGCCACAAGGGGGATTTTTTCCATGGACCTAGATGAATCAAACTGGTGCCCTCCTTTGGGGGAAACACACCTTCACCATTAGGCCACTCAATTGGTACATGTTCATTGAACTAATGTTAATGAGGTTGTTAGATTCTAAGAATGGGTTGAAATTGTTTGATAGCATTCTCGACTTGCATCATTGTATCCAAAATAGAAAATCCCGGTCTCATTTCTACCTCCATAGGTTTTATGATGGCTTGGTTTTGTTTTCCTAATTTTTAGCCATTGTACTACATATCCCAATAGTATTTGGTGGTCAATACTCTCAATCATTGGATCTTAGATGTGTTATTAGATGAAGATGCACATGGTTCCAATTGCATTATAAATATAATTGTAAAACTTAACCGTTAATGAAGAGAGAGAAAATGCATAGTAGTAGACTGCATAACTGCTAACAATGGGTGATGTAGATGCAACTGTATGCATTTAACATAATTTCTCTAAGTAAAACACATAAAAATTCAACTTGGTATGAAGAGAGATGCATGTTTCCTTAGTTGAATGGCATGGCAATGCATTATTTAGAAGTTTCTATCTATAAAGGGATCTGTATGGAATCCCTCTATATTGTGACTCTAGGGATGTAAATTAGCACAATTGAGATTACACCATGGTCTTGTTTGCAATACAATGATGGTGCTTTTTCATGGCCTCCCAATGGTTTCTTGTGCACACTTTCCTCAAGATTCAAAAGTGACTTTACTAATAACCATATGTATTGAGTTACATGTAACAAATGGTTAAATCAAGGGTGTTGTAATTGTACCAAGGTTTGATTTGTATTAGAGAATAAAATTACGGTCCTCTTTCTATAGGAACACTAAACCCAATTTTGATCCAATTCATTAAGTTAGAAAGCCTCAAAAATCCTATTAAGAAAAAATGAGAATGTGGGAGTGATGTAGTTGATCCATCTTTAGGTAAATCCTCACTTGCACCAAATTGAATTCCCTCATAATATGATGTTTAATCTTTTCCATACCTTCCATGGAAGAACTTGAAGCTCAAAAAAGACCTAATTTGTCCCTTTCCAAAGCAATGTATAGGATAACTTCACTAACAACAAAACAATTGCATTGCTTAGATCTACACAACTAGTTTATGACTCTCCAAAGTTCACCAAAAAATTTCAAATATAACCACTCATCCATGACACTAACACAAAATATATTACATCATGTGTAGGATAATGAACCGGTAAATATATATTTATGTAGATAAGCTACAAAATAGTCTAAAATAAGATTTTTTTGACATGGGAAGTCCAGAGGACCATCTAGGGGGATTAGCATCTTCAAAAGTGTGTTCAATGTGAATATGGTATGTGGGATCAAATGACTGCATTGCGCCTCAAATTTTCTATGTCCTCTTCTTTCATTGTAAAAAAATGGTGTATCTTGATATGTTTACACATCTCTTGCCCTATGTTATTGGGTTCTTCTATTTTTCCCAAAGAACCTGCTCCGGGAGCATTTGGGAATGGGAGCAGGTTGGGGAGCGATTAGGGGTTCCCAGGCGCTCCCAAACACTCCCATGGAGTTGGGTGGCTAAAAGGACAAAAAAAAAACATTTTAAAAACCAAATAAAGTTCTTTCAAAACCCTAAAACGCCTCCTTATCATGCATTCATCACTCCATTTGACATCTCATTGCTCTAATCAAACATATTTGCCCTCCATTTTTTCATTTTGAAGGTTGCTAGTTTTTGAAGGAGATCACTCAAGTGTGAAAGGAATTGAGGATAGCTTGCACAAAGGAGATCTAATCACCTAAGGTATGCATTTTAACTCAATCTTTCAAGTTTTTGATGATTTTTTCAAGTTTTTTATTTTTATTTTTTATAGAAAAGAAGAAATAAGTTTTGTTATTTGTTTCAATTTGTTTTGGTATTCATTTTGTAATTTGTTTCAATATATCTTATAATAGAAAAATTAAATTGTAAACTACTTCAAATGACTACAAGTTTAAGTTCAGTGGGTGTTGATAGAAACAAAAATTTAAAATTGATCAAGCATCTCCTTTATGGAATCATGTTACGATGCTTGAACAGCTTCCAGGAGGTGGGGCCTTTGTTTGGGATTGTGGTGAGTGTGGAGTCCAATTTAAGAGTTTATATAGTCGAGTGAAAGCTCACTTATGTGCACAAAGTGGGAAAGGGATTAGAATATGTGTAGGGCCAACTAAGAAGAGGTTGCCAAAGGAAAAAAATTATGGAATACATTAAAGAACAAGAAGAAGTTGATGTTATGTGTGAAAAAGAAAAATTAAAAAATCATCCTTTAACAAAGAGAACAACAATGACTTTACCTATAGATTCAGTATTGGCCTCTCAACATCCTTTCTTGGAGAAACCCTCTATCCAAGTAGAAGACCCCACTCCTTCCCGCAAAAGAGGCCCATTGGATAAGGCATTTCAAAATGAAGCAAGAGGCATTGTAGAGGAAAAAATTGTGTGTTGCATTTATGCCAATGGTCTTCCTTTCAACTTGATGAGACCACCATATTGGTGTGATATGGTGGAGGCAATCAATAGTGGACCTTCTAGTTTCAAAGATCTTGGGTATGAAAAGGTGTGCACCACCTTATTAGGAAAAGAAAAAAATCATGTAGAGACATCACTCAAGCCAATTAGGGATTCATGGATTGAAACAAGAATGTCTATTGTTTTTGATGGATGAAAAGATTGCAAAAACTGACCTTAGATAAATGTTATTGTAGTGGCCCCCAAAGGGGCTATGTTTTTTAAGGCAGGTGATTGTGAGGGGAAAATCAAGTATGCATAATTCATTTCAAAAATCCTCATTGAGTCCATAGAGATGGTGGGTCCTGAAAATGTTGTTCAAGTCATTATAGACAATGCAAAAAATTGCAGGGTTGTAGGTATTTTTGTTAAGAAAAGGTATGAAGACATTTTTTGGACACCATGCACTATACGCTCCCTTAACTTGGTGATGCAAGCAATTGGCACTCAAATAGAGTGCGAGAAAGATATATACGAAGAGGTTGAGGAGATCAAAATGTTTGTGACAAACCACCATATGTCATAAAGCATCTTTAGGGCTTTCTTGAGATTGGAATTGTTGACGGTAAATTTAATTTAATTATGTAATAATTTTATTTATCAATTATGAATTATACCATGTATACTTTTATAATATATTTTTATATTTTAATGTGTTATTAACTTATGTTTTACATGATCCTAGGTTGTTGAGACCTGATTTGCATCACACAATCATTTTGTGATGACTTGTGAAGGTGGGAGAGGCATTAGGTGTCATGGTTATTAGCAACCAATGGAGTATTTGGAGGACATCAAGTTCAGAGGGCCCAAAAGGTCAAGTCATTGATCCTAGATGATGATTAGTGGGTTCATTTGGACTATGTCTTGAGTTTCACTGAACCTATCATGAGTATGATTAGGTTTGTTGATACAAATCGACCATGTTTGGGGGGAATCTATGATGGCATTGACTCCATGATAGAAAAAATAAAGGTGATGATAGCAAAAAAATAGAATGACCCCCAAGAAACATTTTTTCATAGAGTTGAAAAAATTATTCATCACCATTGGGACAAGATGAACACACCATTACATCTCCTTGCATATGCATTGTCTCCTAAATACTATAGTGCACAAATACTTGTTTTTCCGGAGAGAACTCCACCATATAGAGATAATGAAGTTGCTAATGGGTACAAGCAATCATTCAAAAGACTCTTCTTAGATCCAAAAGTGCTGGAAAATGTTAGGAAAGAGTTTGGCTTGTTCATCTCAGGACAAAATCATAGTCTTTGTGCACTTTAAGACCAATACAATGTAGATGCTCTTACATGGTGGTACCTCCATGGGCAAGACTTTATGCTCCTCCAACCTCTTGCAATCAAGATTCTCTCACAAGTAAATTTTTTATTATTATTTAGGGGAGATGTCCCAGTTACGGCCCACCATCCAATTATCGCTCACTCAAACCCCCAAAAAAACAATTAACTTTGACCCACTAAAAAACTTTATTTTATCAAATAAAAAGTGGCAAAAACACCAATGGTTGTTCATAACACAATGTGTAACTGACCAGTGCAGGTAGTCAACTACACATGCATTTGCATTTATAATACAAGTCTAGTTGCACACAAAAAAGCTCATTTACAATCTATTTAAAACTTTTATTGTTACAAATACCCCCACTTACAAAAGGTGTTTCACATGACATAATCACAAACTCCTATCAACTCTATGGGATTTCAAATGCACATTCTTCAACACTTTATATGTCAGCTACATGTATTAACTCCATTCCCTATAGGTACCTGCACAAATAGATATTGGTGTAAGGCTCCCCAAATAAATATCAAATCCAAATATAATGTAGAATTCAGTCAAATCACCATAAAAAACTTGCGTAACTGACAACTACAAATTAAAATCTTCCCCAAATAAATTCAAATTTGAAACAAAATAGCCAAATTGAATTATTTCCCACAGTTTTTTGGGGTAAAATGATTATCTCCTACTCTCCATTTTATCGCGTGCTCACGATCTGATAAACCATCCACAATTTCATGATTTTGTCTAATAAAATGATGAGGCATCTCGCGAGTTTGACCACATGTCTATAGAAAATAATGTATTTGTCTACTTGGACCTTTTTCTTAATAGCCCATGTGTATTTTTATGCATATATATATATGAACACTAAAGAATACAGTTCAGGTATGTCCACTTTGTATGAATGTGTCAGGTCTGGGTTGCCAACTAAATACACTAGATATATATCATACATATATATATATATATGCATCTATATAAGTATGTATCTATATAAGTGGACAACATATTTCTAGGTACATGATACTCAAAAATTTCTTAATAATACAACTTTCATTGTGTGCTACTATCTTTTTTACAACTTTGTTTTGATCATGTTGTCTGACTTTACAATATATGAATTTCACAACTTTCAATATATATTTCAAGTTTGTTGCTATCATGTTATTTCAATATATATTTTAAATATTGTGTAATAATTTTGTAGTTATTTCATTCAAACATGGTGATGAAGAGATAGTACATAGAGTAGTAATTGGATTGAATGTGTAGTGGTGTCTAGTGTTAAGCCTTGACGAGAAATGTGTAGTTTTGGACTATTATGACTGCTAACCTGAACCTCCAACATTAACCCTTGAATTTTTCCCATTCATTTTTGAGTGTTTATGAATAATGAATTTGTTATAATTGCACCCAAATATTCACACACACACACACATATATACATGTATATATATATGTATGTATGTATGTATATACATATATATGTGTATGTATATGAATTTGAAAATATAAATGTTGAGCACAATGACTAGATGCTCTACTAGAACACTAAATGCAACATATCAATAAAGAAAACTATATGTATGTGTTGGTGTAGATAAATCTTGTACCTAGTTAATTCATTATTAGGGAACTTATTTAGGTCCTAGGAAGGGATCTTTCTAGAAGGTGTTAGTTGTCATTAGTTGTTATCTTATCTTTTGACTTGTAACACATGTGAACCTAGGTAAGTGTGACAAGTTTTCCCATGTCATATGATTAAAACACTTGTCATAATCTTATGACATCTTGTATCTCACCTTGGTTATATAACTAAGGGGTCTCTACTACATTGTACATCAATCAATTGAATCATAATTGATAAGAATGCAATGTATTCTTGTCATATTCATATTCTCTCTTTTTGCTTTCCATTTGGCCTCTAGTTCTTGGGTGGCTATCTCCATAGCCAATTCTAAGATGGTATCAGAGCGGGTTGGGAGCCATTGGATAGTCTTTTTCTGAAGAGAGATAGAAAATCTTGAAAAGTTGAGTATGCTCTTCTCTTGCATCGTATGATGATTTGGAGAATCAAAAAAACTTGATAGAAATACTAGATTCTGGGGGGGTTCCTTTTTTTGGCTCTTTATTGTAGATTCAAATCGAAGCTTGCTGGTGCAATCTAAGCTCACCATTGAGTTTAGAAGGTTCAAGATAGTCAATTTTTCCTTTTGTTTTATCCAAATGAGACATATGAGGTCAAATCTATGAGGGTTTGAAGCTGAAGAGTGTTTGCTAGATCTAGAAGGTAGCTACATTTTTGGAGCATTTTGGGTCAAATCCAACCCTACCATCGTATCCATAAGGACCAAAAACCTTAAGATTGACTGTCAATTCATCGAATTCGGAGCAGTTGTCCGCTGAGGCAAAAATAAATTGTCCGGGGAGCCGTACAACTCCCAGATCATTATAAATGTGTCGGTACAATTTCTAAAAAGAAATTATAATTTATTTCGATTGAAATTTTTTCAAAAAAAATTTATAAAAATTTTATATTTCAATCGTTGTAAAAGTTTTCATAAAGTTTTATTAAAAATTATATATATATAAAGCAAAAACTCCACAAAGTTTAATTGTTGGAAAGGGTACAAATTACCCGTACTTTTCATACCCACAGTAGTCGTGGGAGCCATGTGGCATCCCCGCAGGCCCCACAAACTATCGGCGCTGCAACAATAAACACCGACTAGTATTTAAAAAAACCAGCAGTCGCTTCTTTTCTATCATCGACAAGCATTTAGCATACCGGGGGATAGAAATATAAAGAATCTAATGCTTCATTCAAATATCGATGGGTTCATTGTTCAATCGATGGTCATTGCAATAAAAATTTGGAACTCAATAAAATATTAATCCGGCAGTCATAAAAATCTTCAACCGGCATGGAAAAAAATCGGCACTCATTCTGACAAGGCCAATCAAAGTAGAATATACTGACAGTCAACTGAGATTTCGACCGGCAACGAAAGAATATTCTAATGCATCTAGAAGATTCTACCCCACCATCGACCACAGAATATTCCACAATATATTCTTTTCAACCTAGAGGACCGACAGCGATGAGGACCGACAACGACGATGATGGCTAAATGGTCGTCAAATTTAATCAGGCATTTTGTTGACATCAGCCATTTTCAAAAAAAAAAATTGGCCTCCTCACCAATGAAGTTTTTTATTTTGCAATTGATTTTCAAATGGTCATAAATTGCTCATTTTGACTCCTTTTTTTGAGCAATTTTTTTTATTTGGGCTAGTTTTTTATGCTCTTTGCAGTGGTGCAATCAGTTTTTAGTTTTGGTGTGTGTATTTTCTAGAATTTGTAGATACTCACAGGTGTTGCACTTCGTCCTCATTTTGGGAACTCCAAGGGCTCATATCTTGCTCCTACGGTAACATTTTTGGGTGCAATTTTAATTGAAAGTGCATAATTTTTCGTGTATTTTCCAGTGGTATGATCAGACTGATCTCATTTTGTACCAAAATTTGTACTGGATTTTGTGGCCTATTTTGACATCTGTAAGTACTAAGATCAAGTCTAGCTTGTTGTTTTTGGCATCTAGCAAATGTAAATGCATTAAATATAAAGTGTCACAAATCAAATTTCTTGGTGGGTTTCATGATTGAGTGATTTGGGGAGGGGGCGGGGGTCTCTTGGTGCATTCTTTTGATTTGTTTGCTTGTGTTCTCTTGTTTTCATGGATCATTCTAAAGTTCATTTACTCACATCATATAATTATTCAACATGGAATCAAAATGCATGGAGTATTCTAATGACTAAAGGTCACACTCTATATGTTGAAGATAATGTACCTGAACCTACAAATGCAGTTAAAAAGGTAAAATGGATGATTAAACATACCAAAGCTCTTGGATGTCTTCATAAACTAGTTTATCAAGATTTGTTGTTTCAAATTGAATCATATAAAAAAAAATCATGAAGCTTGGGAAAAATTGAAAACATTCTATGGTACTACAAATGAAGTAAGAGGCTATCAAATTGATAATGAACTGATGATCCTTGATCCTAAGAACTTTGACAACATCCAAGACTATATCACTAAGGTTAATGATCTAATAGAGCAATGTAAAGCATGTGGAATTGATAAGGACATTCAGTTGGTCTACAATACAATGAACAAACTTGGTCCTGATTATGCTTATTTTGTTTCTAGCTTTCATACTCATAGATTGACTATGGGGTCTACATATACTACACCTTCATTTGCATCATTTTCTGAGATGTTGATACATAAGCAATAAAAGCTTATCTCAATGGGTCTCATCAAGACTTCTAAATCTCAGGAATTGTTTCTTAGTCAGGTGAAAGAATCAGAATCAGATAAGAAACAAAAGAAAGCAAAGAATAATCAACATTCAAATAGAGCAAAGAAAAAACCCTCTTCTAAAGGTGAATAATCTAAGAAGGAGAGGCCTACATGTGCATATTGCAAGAAGGATGGACATGAAGAACATTATTGTTATAAGAAGTATATTGATGAGTTGAAACATCTTCTCAAAAAGAATCATATTGATTTTCCTTCTAGAATGTTTGATTCACCTCCTCCTTCAAAACGGTCTAAAAAGGACAAAGGTCAAGCTTCTACATCAAGAAATAAAGGACATTCTCTTTTTTCTTTTCTAGGTCATGGATCAGGGAGATGACTTCTAAATTCAAGAGCATCTCATCATATGGCATCTTCACAGTCTATATTTTCTTCTTTTTAGCCTTGTACTATGTCTCTTATCTTGATGGGAAAAAATAAATACATGAGTGTAATTGGGAAGGGATCTATTAGTTTTTGGGATAATTCTTTTCAGGATGTTTTGTGTGTTCCTCATTTGATGAACAATCTTCTTTCCATATATCATATTACACATGGTGGAGATGGGAGGACTATGGAGTTCACACCTGATTCAGTCATCATTTGAGACTTGGAGACTAGAGAGATCATTGCTACTGGGATGGTTGATCATTCATCTCGATTATATACCTCTACATATTTTGATTTTGATGGTGACATTGTTCCTTCGGCTGTCGATTACACTTCAAGTATGAACCATGATTCAAATGAGACATTTGGCTTCTTGAACTTGGGAGTTATCACATCAAATCTAGTTCTTGAGTCATTATTTTCATCTCCTACATATACTATTGCAATTGATGATGCTTTTGTTGCTACAGATATGGCTTCTTGTGATTCAATGCAGCGGGATATATAGTCTTTCAGATTTGGCTACTTTGGATGACTTCTCGATGGGTATTTCAAACTTGTTTGTGGAATCTGATGTTGCAAATTTGGGAGATATCATTGATGACATTCATCTTCTCTTTGATGGAGAATATCCTTCTTTAGTTGTTGTGAGGGAACACTTTGACCCTCTTGTTCAATCTCTACATGATCATTCTTTGTAGTTTGACGTGACTGTGGATACTTTTGGACAACATTTGGAGGATGCTTCTTTGTCTTCAGATGGGATATCTTTGTCTTTGGATCATGTTCTTCATTCATCTCTACTAGATTCTAGATTATCCTCTTCAGCAATGTGGCCTAGAATGCTTGTTTGGAGTGTGTCAACTTTCAGCATTGGCATGGAGACACTTGAGCATGCTTCAGAGGCATCATCCATCATCCATCTTCCTAACATGGTTTTGTTTCTTCCTAAGGGAAGGAACGTTGTTTGACGCTTTTGGATCATCTTCAACATTCAATGTCAAGCTTCTACCATCATTGCAAGAGACTCAACATTGAGGGGGGGCTACATTGTCTCTCTTCTTCTCTCTTATGGGGGGGTCTTTTTCCTCACATGGGTTTTTGGCCTTCTCATGCATTATTGAGAGAATTTCATTTATTGTATTTCATCTCTCTTTTGGGGAGGATTTTTTTTTCACTGGGTTTCTCCTTTTCTCCATTTGTGATATGTTTCTTTGTCATTTCATTTGCATATGTACATGGATATCTAACATGGCCTAGTCGCTAGGACCCATTCTTGCATATTTGTGACATTTGCATAATAATCTGCTACTCCCTAAGTTGCACTTAAAGGGGGTGTTGATGAAAATAAAGTCTTGTACCTAGTTAATTCATTACTAGGGGACTTATTTACATGTTAAGTTTACTTAGGTCCTAGAAAGGGATCTTTCTAGACAATGTTAGTTGTCATTAGTTGTTATCTTATCTTTTGACTTGTAACACATGAACCTAGGTAAGTGTGATAAGTTCTCATGTCATATGATTAAGACACTTGTCATAATCTTATGACATCTTGTATCTCACCTTGGCTATATAACCAAGGGGTCTCTACTACATTGTGCATCAATCAATTGAATCATAATTGATAAGAATATAGTTTATTCTTGTCATATTCATATTCTCTCTTTGTGCTTTCTATTTGGCCTCTAGTTCTTGGGTGGCTATCTCCATAGCCAATTCTAACAGTATGTTTATAAATGTGTGTTTGTAAATGCAAGTGTAAATGCAAAGGGCACATGGTTTCATAGTGTTATAGATGCAGCATATCCATAAATTAATGTAATTGAAATTCTAAATTCTTCAACACATATAATATAAAATCAATCAAATTCTAAATTCTAAATGTAAGTGTAAAATCATAAATGAATAAGAATAATGAACATTATAAAAGAACACAATGTCTATCGGGTCATTGCCAAATTAAAGTCTTGAAAGACTAACTAAAATGTCAGCTTACAAATTGGCATGCTCTACAAACCTCCCAACCATTTGACGTGCATGCCACAACAAAAATATATAATTGAAAAGAAAGAAATGAACGATAGTTAATGAAAGAACTAAAATGACATATTAGTTATTGAAGGAACTAGTGTTGAATAGGACAAATGAGAGGGGGGTGAATCAGTTGTCATGGATTTTAATCTTCAATTCAATTATCAGAACTAATACTTAAACTGCTTAAATGATTAATCATCAAACGCCAATGCAGAAACTCAAATCCAATACATAAACACAATAACACCATATTTACGTGGAAAACCCAATGAAGGAAAAACTATGGTGAGGATTAGCTCACACTATAGAGAATATCAAAACTGATTATAAAAAGGCTCACTGCCTAAAACAAGGCTCAATGCCTGAGATAAGGACTCACTATCTAATAGGGCTACAACCAGGAGAGCTCACTACCACAGAGATACAAAGAAGACAAAGAAGACTTATTACAGAGAGGCAATAATCCCAATGCAACAAAGGGTTACACCACAATCACTTGATCAACTTGCATGAATGATAGAGTTCACCTTCTGGTCACTACATATGGAAACTCAGCATTAAGCATCGCATTGATCTACCACACACATAATTCACACACACTTTCTGAATAGCATCAAATTCGTGTCTGCTCTTTCACTTATCTTCTCTTCTTTTGTATATTTTTACTAGCTCATCCTATATTTATACTATCTCCAACCTTGAAAACGATACAAAGTCGGTCATCGAACTTCAAATTCAAATTAGGTCGACACCAAAACATCCTAGGGTGGAATTAGAATGAGGGCGACCCAAACACACGCTTCACTAAGACCCAAAATAGATCCAACACGCTTCATCAACTTTGAAGATAGTGCTTAACACACAGTCGGCCAAACCAATGTAAAACACATAGAACAATTAAGCTCGAAACTTCCAGAAACCAAAAATATCTTCAATGCAATCAGAACATCTTAATTCTAGAATCGCAAGTCAAAAGACTTCATCAAAGGGAAATCTATACCAACAACTTTTCTCTTAGACCTCAGCCAGAACATAGAAAAAACATAGTTCATAATTGGTGAACACAACTCGAACTTCACTATGAACCAATAGCCAAAAATCTAACATAGCAACCTTCAACAATCATGACCAACATATCTAAACTGCACAAACATAGGGACAAGTACTAGATCATCCTAAGCAACAACTGAATACCTGTAATCTTTCTTTAATACAATTTTCTTAATATCCTCAACATATACAGCCAACAACAACTAGTAGATAACCAGTTGACCAGTTGACATTAATGACAACACTTTCATTCCTTTTTCCATTCTTGCAACAATCTCCCCCTTTGTCATTGATGGCAACACATGATGTGAAAAACCATCAAAGACACCATACCAGTTTTGAATATACTTCTCAAGGTTTTTTTTTTTGTTTCTCCCCCTCAGAAGATCATCTACCTCATTACCTGCTTTCTCTTATTAGCTTTCTTCTCCTTTTCACATGCTTTCTCTCCCCCTTTGACATCAATGGCAAAGGAAAAAGGTATATTCATTGAATTTTCCTTTGACATGAAAATAGAATACTCACAATGACAACACTTGAAACTACCTGCTCCTCCTGAGAGGTAGCCACCAAAACATTAGTCCAAAAAGATAGAACCATGAATCCACCAAACTGATGCATCTCCAAATGCATCTTAGTTTATAAAAGGAGGAGAAATAACCCCTAACTTCTCTCGGAGATACTCAAAAGTATCTTTAGGAAGAGCCTTTGTAAATATATCAGCAATCCGATCCTTTTTCATAACATACTCAAGCTTGACTTCATTCTCCATGACCTTCTCTCTCAAGAAATGATATTTGATAGATATATGCTTTGTCCTCGAGTGCATCATAGAATTCTTCAAAATGTTAATTGCACTTATATTATCACAGAAGATAGAAATGGGATCATCATATAGCACTGTGATATCTTTCAATGTTTGTTTCATCCATAGAACTTGTGTACAGTAAGATGATGCAGCAATATACTCAGCTTCAACAGTAGACAAAGAGATTGAATCTTGCTTCTTACTCAACCATGCCACAAATCTACATCCAACAAAGAATGCACCACCACTTGTACTTTTTTGTCATCTACACATCCGGCCCAATCTACATCTGTATATGCACTAAGTGTAAAGTCAGTATCTTTAGGATACCATAATCCATAATCCATAATCCACAGTGCCATTCAAATATATGAATATTCTTTTAACTACAACAACATGTGTTTCCTTCGGATCTTCTTGAAATCTAGCCACAAGACAGACCACATACATAATATTTGGTCTAATAGCAATCAAATATAGTAGTCCACCAATCATAGATCTATACTTTCTCTTATCATCATTAGGTGAATCATCATCTTTACCCAATTTGCAACCAATCACCATAGGAGTACTTACCAATTTGGAACCATCCATCTCAAACTTCTTCATCTTTCTCCCATACTTAGACTATGAAATAAAAATCCATTTCTATGTTTGATTAATCTATAGCCCAAGAAAGAAATACATCTCCCCAAACATAGAAATTTCAAATTCTTTCTATATCTCTTCTGCAAACATCTTGCACATCTTTTCATTTCCTCCAAAGATAATGTCATCAACATATACAACTACAATCAAGATTTTGTCATTTTCAATCTTAAAGTACAAATTACTGCTTGTCATGCCTTTGTTAAATCCTTGTTGAATCAAATACTTGTCTAACCTTGCATACCAAGCTCTAGGAGATTTCTTCAATCTGCACACCGTATATGGTTGATCTATTAACTGAAATCCTTCGGATTGTTCCATATAGACTTCTTCTTCCAGCTCACCATTCAGAAATGTTGACTTGACATCCATCTAATAGACTTTGAAATCTTTATAAGCAGCCAATGCCAAGAACATCCTTATAGCTTCCATTCTTGCTATTGGGGCAAAATTCTCCTAAAAATCTATGCCTTCTACTTATGAGTAGCCTTTACACACAAGTCTCGTTTTGTTTCTGACAACTTCTTCATTCTCATTCAACTTATTTCTGAATACCCATTTTGATCCAATGATATTTTTGTCTGTCGGTCTTGGGACCAATTCCCAAGTCTGATTCTTCTCAATCTGCAAAAGTTCTTTCATTGCTTCCTTCCAACGTTCATCTTTACAGGCTTCACTTACTATCTTCGGATCAATCTCAAATAATAAACATAAATTTACTTGAGCAGCAGCTTTGCTTTTGGTTAACGCACCTTTTGTCTTGTCTCTAGTAATCCAATTTTTTGAATGATTCCTCTGTACATATTTCGGTGTCCTAGGGGACATCACCAAAGCATCTTCTTCTCTTTCATTCTATTCATCTTTCTTTTTCTGCTCATCTTTATCTTGTTCTTCCACAATTTCTTTTATTCTTGCACAGTCATGTTTATCAGACACATCCATCAATATCAATAGAATTCTTCACTATCTCATCAACCTTCACATTCGAACTCTCTATAATATTTCTCAGTATTTTATTGAAACATATGTATTCCTTGTTTTTGGTAGAGTATCCAAGAAATATTCCTTCATCACTTCTTGCATCAAACTTGCCCAAAACTTCATCTTTTTTGATATAGCATTTGCTTCTGAAGACCTTGAAATATTTAACTGTAGGAATTCTTTTGTGCCATAGCTCATAAGGAGTCTTTTAATTGTTTTCTCTTGCTTGAACTCGATTGAACACATATACAATAGTATGAATAGCTTCTTTCCAATAAACTTACAGTAATCTGGCTTCAATGATCATTGACCTAGAAGCCTCTTAAACTATTCTATTTTTCCTTTAAATGACTCCATTCTGCTGAGGAGTTCTCAGAGTAGATAATTGTCTCTTTATTCGATGCACTTCACAAAAAATATTGAACTCATGGGAGGTTGATTCTCCACCTCTGTCAGATCTTAAGCATTTTATCTTCAAATTCACTTCATTTTCAACCATAGCCTTAAATGCCTTGAATCTATCTAATGCATCTAATTTCTCTAAGAAATGTAACCCATGTATATCTAGAATAATCATCAATTAGAAGCATAAATTACCTTTCACCAAGTAGACTTTGCACTCTCATAGGACCACAAAGATCTGTATGAACTAAATCTAGTAATCCAGTAGTAGATTGTTCTCTTGACCTGTAATGATTTCTTGTTTGCTTCCCAAACTGACAATTCCTACAAATAGCATTAACAGGCTTTGTAATTCTTGATAAATCTCTCACGGCCTGAACAACACTAATCCTTGACAAGTTATCAAAATTCATGTGACACATTCTCCTATGCCATAACTAACTGTCATTTATCTAAGTCATAAAGCATCGTTCATCAGCACCCTTAAGTTGATAAATATTCCCTTCAAATTTCTTTTTTGTTGCAATCAATGTTTCAGATCCTTTTTGGATCTCACATTTATCATCCTTAAATACAAGATCATATCCTTTTCTGCACATCTGACCAACACTCAACAAATTATATCTTAACCCCTTAACATAGTAAACATCGTAAGTATGATGCTTGCCATCAAAACTTATTGAACCTATCCCACAGATTTTAGCACTAGTATCATCTCCAAACATAACTAGAGCCCCATCATATTTCTCAAACTTTACAAACTTATTCTTATCACCAGTCATGTGATGTGAGCAACCACTATCAACTACCCAAAGATTCTTTTCTTGTTTAGCATGTAGGGCAGAGATAATTGTACCTTCATTTTTCTCCTTCTCCTTCTTTAGAGGACTCTTCTTTACCCGTTTTTCTGAATTAGTAGAAGTAGGTTCATCCTTAATTGCCAAGAACAAGCATTCATTGTCATCTGGATCTTCATATTCTGAATCTTCATCTAAAATACTAGCATTCTCATTCACATAGTAAGCTCTATTAATCTTATTTCCTTTCTTTTTTTTTCTCATATCTTTGTTTATTCTTTTTAGCTCTTTCCAGACACTTTGCAGCATAATGACCTATTTCTCCACAACTAAAGCACTTAAAGGGAAACTTACCTTCATACTTATCAGAGCCTTTTCTCATTCTTCTTGCAAAGTTAACTTCTATTTCATCAAAGTTTTTGTCATCTGGACCTTCAATTTTTGTAGCTTTAAAAGCAGTCTCTATTTTGCCTCCATTTCTTAGACTCAGCTTCTTCATCTTATAAGATGTCAAAAATCCTAACAGCAGATCCTTAGTACAAGTCTTGTAATCTATAGTCTGCTCAATAGCACTCACCTTCTCACTATAAGCATCAGGAAGAGTTATGAGAATCTTCTTTACAATCTCGGTTTCATTTATAGTAGCGCCAAGAGATCGCATTCTAGCCACTACCTCATCCAATCTCTGTACACAAGCTTTGACATTTTCATCTTCGAACATATGTATAAGATCAAACTGTGTTTCCAAATTCTGTAATTTCGCATCTTTAACTCTTTCCTCACCATCATGTGATCTTTCTAAAGCATTCCAGACTTCCTTAGCTATCTTCAAATTGTGAACCTTAATCAACTCAAAATGCACCAGACTATTCTTCAAGATGAACTTTTCCTTATTATTCGCTTCATGTGCTCTAATTTCTTCAGGTGTAATTGAACCATTAGCAGGAGGAGTGTAAGGATTCTTATAAGCTTTCTCCACATCACATCCACAATACTCCAGATATTCTTCTATCAATACTTTCTAGATACCATAATTAGTTCCATCAAACCTCGAATAATTAAAAACTATTTTGCTAGCCATCCCAGCCCTTCCTCAAGCGGTTAAGCTCTTCACCAAGGAACCAAGCTCTAATACCAATTGTTGAATAGGACAACTAAGAGGGGGGTGAATCAATTGTCACAAATTTTAATCTTCAATTCAATTACCGGAACTAATACTTAAACTTCTTAAGTGATTAATCATCAAATATCAATGCAAAAACTCAAATCCAATGCATAAACACAATAACACTAGATTTACGTGGAAAACCCAATGAGGGAAAAACCACGGTGAGGATTAACTCACACTATAGAGAATATCAAAACTGATTACAAAAAGGCTCACTGCTTGAGAGGACTCACTGTCCAACAGGGCTACAACCCAGAGGGCTCACTTCCACAGAGATACAAAGAAGACAAAGAAGACTTGTTACAGAGAGACAACAATCCCAATGCAACAAAGGGTTCCACCACAATCACTTGATCAACTTGCATGAATGATAGAGTTCACCTTCTGCTCACTACATCCGAAAACTCAGCATTAAGCTTCGCACTAATCTACCACACACATAACTCACACACACTTTATGAATAGCATCAAAGTCGTGTATGCTCTTTCACTTATCTTCCTTCTTTTCTTTTATATATTTTTCATTACTAGCTCATCTTGTAATTATACTATCTCCAACCTTGAAAAAGATACAAAGTCGGCCATCCAACTTCAAATTCAAATTAGGTTGGCACCAAAACATCCTAGGGTGGAATTAAAATGAGGGCGACCCAAACACATGCTTCATTGAGACCCAAAATAGATCCAACACACTTCATCAACTTCGAAAATAGTGCTTAAGCTTGAAACTTTCATAAACCAAAAAAAAATCACTGCAATCAAAATATTTTAACTCTAGAACCACAAGTCAAAAGACTTCATCAAAGGGAAATCCAGACCAGCAACTTTTCTCCCAGACCTCAACCAGAACACAAAAAAAACATAGTTCACAACTGGTGAACACAACTCAAACTTCACAAAAAACCAATAGCCAAAAATCTGGATATAGCAACCTTCAACAACCTTGACCAACATATATGAACCGCACAAACATAGGGACAAGTATCGGATCATCCTGAGCAACAACTGAATACTTGTAATTTTTCTTTAATACAATTTTCTTAATATCCTCGACATATACAGCCTACAGCAACTAGTAGATAACTAGTTGACCAGTTGACATCAATGACAACACTTTCATTCATTTTTCTATTCTTGCAACAACTAGTGATTATTAAATAGAAAGTTAGAGCCATATGAACAAAAATTCATTAATTATGTGGTGTGTTAACAAACACATTGATTGAATTTCCTGCCATAAACAATGTCGCACTGCCTCTCCTTGTTCTTCGTACCTACAAGAAAAAAATTACAACCGAGGGTCGTAATGAATAAACATCATAGGACCTTTACAATAATGCATGTGCAACAACACATAATTAAACAAGTTCAACATCTTAATATTTCCATATGGAAAACATAAATATATGTAAAAATATATATATGTGAATAGCATTGTATACCAAGATATATTCAAGTTATATTCAACAATTCTCATCATCCTTGGATATATGAAGAATGTGCAAAGGATGTCAATAAATGCTCTATAGTATGGAGAGGATATTAGCAAAGGAGAATAATTGTGAATGTCGCTAGCTACTTTCCCTCTTAATTAGTAATTCCAATATGACAATTCAATGCATTCAATTTGGTCATTGTGTTTCAAATTTGAATTTCTTTGGGGATGATCCAATCATTTGAATTTGTAGTTGCTATTTATGTAGGTTTTTTAAAGGTGAATTGATTGAATTCTACATTATATTTGGATTTGATGTTTATTTGGGGAGCCTTATATAAATAACTTTTTTTGCATGTTTATATGCATGCATACATTCATAGAAACATAAGCATACGTGCATACATTCATAAAAATATAAGCATACATGCATACATTCATAGAAAGATATACATACATATACTTTGCAAAACATAAAAGACCCAATAGCCTTTCGATATAACCACCGATTAATATTTTAAAAAGGCTCTAATTATGCCAATATTAGGGTGCAATTATAACAATTTTATCATTCATATACGCTCAAAAGTGAATGGGTTAAATTCACGAGTTAACGTTGGAGGTTTACGTTAGTAGTCATAATAGTCCGCACCTACACATTAATCGCCAAGCCTTAACAGCGGACACCACTACACATTCACTCCATTTAATGGGCATGTCGGGTCCGGTGGTGGATTAGTTGCCAATTGAAACTTCATATATTCATAGACATTTGGACAGATTCATATACATATGTATACAAACATACATACATACATACATACATATCTATATATATATATATATATATATGTATGTATGTATGTATGTATGTATACATACATACATATATATTAATATGAAGACGAAAGCTTACTCATTTCAAAGGTATTGAAGCATTCAAAGCTTAAGACTGATTATATGCCATTTGAGGCCAAGAGGAAGGTTTGTGGGTCTTATAATACTTTGATGGATGATTGATCTGTGATTCCATTATTTCCAACATGATTTGGGGAAGACCTTTTTTAAGAAGAAGAAGAAGAAGCATCCTATTATAGTGATACCAAAGAATTGGCAAAATGTCAAGTCTTTGCATTTGAATATGTTGGGAGTGTATGGAAGAAATGGCATAATGTAAAACATTATTTTGTGTTCAGCGATCAATTTCAACTTCACATATTTGTAGACAGTGGACAAATTCATACATGTATGTATAGATACATACATACATACATACATATATGTATGTATGTATGTATGTATATATACATACAAATATCGTCATATGTGGTCATACATATGAAGACGAAAGCTTAACCATTTCAAAGGTATTGAACTATTCAAAGCTTAAGATTGATTATATGCACACACATATATAGACACATGTATCTATATATACATATGTATACATGTATATATATGTGTGTGTACATATATGTGTGTATACATACATATATAATTAAATTGTGTGTTTAAGTATACACTTTTATGATATACTGGTGAATTTTGTTGTCAAAAAATGAAGAAAAAAAAAATCTTCATTGTTGTCAAAAAAAAGTGAGGCGATTTATTTGTGCACTGACTCACAATACATAACATAAGCTCCATAGAGCATTAACAAACTTCACTAAATATTATCTTTTACAACAAATTCCCTGTAAGGCCTATTTAGTAGGAAAAAGAGACTAAATATTGATTACTTACATTCTTGTGTAACTAACCGAACTAGATTTTCGAGTATCTTTTAGATAAGGATGATATCATACTCTAGGAACCTTAAAGGTTTCAGCAGTCACACCTTTTATAACAGAAATATATTAGAAACATAAATCAATGTGACAAAAGTAAGAAGGAAATGTCCCGTTCAAAACTCATACAATCTTCTCCAAAGTAGATGGACTGAGAAAAGAGCATAAATTTAGTTTAGCTATATTGAACACTACATACAGTCCAACTACCAAAGGAACTATGTGTTGATTGTGTGATGATAAAAGAGTTAATAAGAGCCAAACTGAAAATAAATTTTAAATTCAGTTAATGCAAAGGAAAGGTTGCTTCAATGTTTTAAAAAATTTGGTGTTGGTAATACCCAACTCCCACATAACAGAGCATACAATCATCAGTCAACTTTATAATTTATAATTTCATTTTGAGAAGCTCAAAAACCATAGTATATACATCTTCGTTCAAGTAAACTAACATATTAATAATATTTTTTTTAAATGAGTCATCCCAAAAATATTGGTAGAAAGATTTTGTATGGTTAATATATATTTCTATGATAGATCATGCAGTGTGATTGAAATATAAATGAAAAAAACTACATAATCCAATTCACAAATATTCAAGCTAATATTATGAACTATAGAAATTTTATTTCTTTTAATATCTCCAAATGTATTTTACCAAACTTTAGTTGACAAACCCTCCAATGATATGATTATATTGTGTTCAATTGCCAATTTAAACTTCACATATTCATAACCAATGTACAGATTCATATATATATATATGTATGTATATATGTATGTATGTATGTATGTATGTACAAATATTTTTATATGTGGTCATACATATGAAAATGAAAGCTTTACCATTTCAAAGGTATTGAACTATTCAAAGCTTAAGATTGATTATATGCACACATAGAGACACATATGTATCTATATATACATGTGTACGCATACATATATGTTTATACATATATATACATGTGTGTTTGTGTGTGTATATATATATGTGTGTATACATGCATATATAATTAAATTGCATGTTTAAGTATACAATTTTATGACATAAAATGCATGCTTGGATTTTATGAATTAATCGACATATATAAAATGGAGGCTTCCATCAATTAACCAAGAAATAGCTAAAAGTACAATGAAAATGTGAGTTGTTTAGTAAAGTTAATAGTAACACAAATTTCAAATAGTACAATGAAAATGTAAGTTGTTAAAAGTACAATGAAAATGTGAGCTATTAAGTAAATAATGGAGGATACAAATTCCAAACTGTACAATGAAAATGTAAGCTGATATATGTATGGTGCTCTATTGTATGTATACAAATATCAAACAGCCACAAAACCCTTCAGGGGTCCACAAAAATGCTAAATAATAAGATTTAGGAGTACCATTGTTTGCATTTTGAAAGGAGAATTATGTTTGTCGTTACCTCAAACCATGGAGAGCAGATAGCGTCAAACCGTCAGGGGTTTACATAAATAGATATATGTATATATGTGTGTGTGTGTGTGTGTAAGTATATATATATACACACACACACACACACACACACACACACACATATGTCCATATGTCTATATAAATATATATATAGACACATAAATACATACATATTTATATGTATTTAAATGTACACACGTGTGTATATATATATATATATATATCTTTGTGTAACATCTCAGAGTACAATGAAAAAGAGTAAGTTGTTACGTAAAGAATATATGATACAAAGTATTGAGATTTCAACACAGGTAAAACATTTAACAATAATTACTAACACTTTTTATAGTAAATGAATGCTATTGTGTTGTATTGGACAGCCAAAAGATACACACATATATATGTAATGAAAATGCAAGCTTATGTGTACACTTATTTTTAAATGTATAGATGTATGTATGTATATATATATATATATATATATATAGATGTCTACACTTATGTATAGATGCATATATATAAAGAGTGGCTCCATAATTAAGATGTATTCTATTGTATTCAGTTGGTAAATGAACACACAGTCTATTGAATTTGTAAATGAATGTGTACACATTATATATATAATAAAAATGCAAGCTGATGTGTACACTTATTTTGAATATAAAGGAGTCTAACCGATGATTCAACATGCTTACATCGATTTGTTGAATGAACAAGAGACACATAATATATAGGAGCCTTTTATGAAATAAATGACAAATATAAACCCTAAGAAATAATCGAAAATAATAAATGAACACACAGATTATTGAATTTGTAAATGGGGTTTATAAGGAATAACCCATTACCAAAAAAGACCCTCATTTACTTATAAGAAATAAAAAGAAACTACATAAATATAACTGTTAAATGCACAGTTCATGAAAATAACTATAAATAGAATGTAGAATGCACAGTTCATGAAAACGTAAGCTGTGAAGTAAAGAATATATGATACAAAGTATTGAGATTTCAACACAGGTAAAACATTTAACAATATTTACTAACACATTTTACAGTAAATGAATGATACCGTGTTGTATTCGACAGCCATAGGATAGAAATTTCAATAGAGGTAAAATGATTACAAACTTGGGTTTTCAAATATATGCCAAAAAAAGTAAGCAAGGATTTCATGATAATAATTCCTTAGTCACATGAATACAAAAATGGGTTTTTAACTATATGCCGAAAAAACCAGGCAAGGGTTTCATGAGATTAATTACTTAATCACACATATTCCAAAAAAACCAAGCAAGGGTTTTCAGATATATGGCAAAAAACACATGGGTCTATATACATATGCCAAAATACACATGGGTTTGTCGATTTATGCCCAAATTCACATGGGTTATTAAAAAAAAGGTCGAAGCAGACAAATACATTTTTTTATGCAAACATGTGGTCAAACCCGCGAGATTCCTCATCATTTTATCAGACAAAATCATGAAACCGTGGAGGGTTTACCAGACCGTGAGCATGCGGTAAAATGGAGAGCAGAAAATAATCATTTTACCCCAAAAAAACCATGGGAAATAATCCACCACCAGACCCAACAATGTCAAACAACACATGGCAAAAAGGCCATACATAGGAATGATTTTTCTAGTAAAAACTAGTAATCATTGAACAATCAATGAAGAAACCCTTCACAGGTCCACAAAAATGTTGAATAAAAAGATTCACTAGTACTATTGTTTGCATTTTGAAAGGAGAATGATGTTCGTTTTTACCTCAAACCATGGAGAGCAGACATCATTGCCCGCCACGAGACACTTCCAACCCATGAGCGCAAAGTGAAATAATGAAATGAACATTTTACCCCCAAAAACCGTGGGAAATAATCCATCATTGGACCCGACGTGGTTATGAAATGGAGTGAATGTGTGTTGGTGTTTGTTGTTAAGGTTGGGTTTTTAATGTGTAGGTGCAGACTATTATGGCCACTAACATAAACCTCCAACGTTAACCTGTGAATTAGACCCATTCACTTTTGACCATATTTGAATGATAAAATTGTTATAATTGCACCCTAATAGTGACACAATTAGGACTTTTTTTAAATATTATTTGGTGGTTATAGTAGGTGGCAATCGGA
The DNA here is from genome assembly GCA_007258455.2 of Sequoia sempervirens. Taxonomy (NCBI): domain Eukaryota; kingdom Viridiplantae; phylum Streptophyta; class Pinopsida; order Cupressales; family Cupressaceae; genus Sequoia; species Sequoia sempervirens. The sequence continues at coordinate 384,894,762 of VDFB02000017.1, forward strand.
ACGTTTGGTGGCCATGAGCGGGTGGCACCTCTAGAAGGTGACTTTTTTACCCTTGCACGCATATCAAACACTTCTGCATTTGACCAAATTTCCCACAAGCCAAAACAATAGCTATAAGCTATTAACTCGTGAGCGAATAAAACCCATTTAAAAAAATTTGATCCTACATACAATTTGAATTCTAAGGTTGCGCGAACATAGCCCTGGTGGTAACTAGGGCATCTCCCCTAACATTTGTATTGTAGACTTTAAGTTTAATACTTACCATTCTTTAATTTATTGTGTTTTTTATTTTTAAGTTGTTTTGGTTTTCTCTCCAATTTCAACAAGTTGCAAGTTCTTCTTCGGCTAAATGAAATTGGAGTACATACCCTATATCCACTCAGTTAAGCGTAACCAAATGGCTGCAAAAAAAAGCAAGAGACTTGGTTTACGTCCATTCCAACTTTCAGATAAGCAAGATGAGTACAAGGATGGTTCAATGAAGAATTGGGACATAGCCCCTAGGTTTGCCAACTTCGATGCATCTATTGCAGAGCTTGCTAGAGTCACTATAGATTATGATGATGATGATGATGAGACTCTTGCACATGATGCACCTACTACGAGTGGCAATGCATTTACTTGTGATTCAAATGGTGTTGAACCAAACAATGAATTTGATCTAGATCCTTTTGATGATTAATGAATAATTGTAATGATCTTCATTTGAATCATGACTCTAGACATATATGATATGAGTATGACATATGAACATATGTATTTACAATTTTGGTTATTTTAAATTTAATGATGATTGATGAAGTATCATACTATCAAATGTATTTTACAATTCTGTATATTTTAAATTTGTTTGCATATACGCGCACATGCACACACACATATATAACCATACCCAAGGGGAAAAAATCGCCATACCAACATACCCGTGTCCATTCCCGTACCGGCATCTTAGCTCCTGCCTCAACTTCAATACAGTTTTGACTTCTAACAAAAGAAAAGACGATATTACATCCCTAGGAACAAACAAAACATTGGGAGTTTGGATTCATAAAGCTTCAACCCAGTAACGGCTTCAGAAAATATGGTCTAAAGAGATCTCGCACCCTACAATTGAGACATCATCCTAGTACCATCTTACAGTTGTTTCAGCTGACATGAAAGTTGTATACAACATCTGCTAAAAACAATGCTCTTTACAAAGAGCATATCCCTACCAGCTCCCGTTTCTAGCAGGCAGTAAAATATAGCTGATAAATTTGACAGTTTTAGAAATCTTTGAATAATAATCTTTTGACATAATGTTGACAGATTTAAGACATCACTGGTATCCAATATCCCATTTATTGGAATGTAAAATTTACAGATGGGTTCATTTAATCTATTCAATTCATCTACACGGGCATCAAAAGAAATTACAACCTAGGAAATACATGCTCACCAATAAAGAAATGGTGCGTTTATATAATATTTTGATTCTCGAGAGTGATCCTTAAAAGAGTCAAATCCATCCTCATCCTCATCATGCAACCTTGGCTGATTGGGCTCTCTTCATTTACTTCTCAAACATCAATGCCTTAACACTCCATAGCTGGAATAGATAATAAATTGGGAACGATTGATGTGCCAATAGTTTCCCATTACTATCCAATGCAATGAGCCTGTTATTTGAGGACAAAGTTTGGACAAGTAAAACTAATGAGCATCCAAATGAGAGTACTCGAAGCGTTTTTATACCTTTCAAGATTGTTAGTTAAATAGTATCAGGATACTACACAGATGTTTCTTTTGGTACACATATTAGCGAGCTAGCCACGTGTTGGTGACCACTGGTTATCCGAAGAAAAACACAAAATATTTTTATCAATCTTTTGAGAACATCCTTAAGTGCATTTAGGAATAAGTTTGTAGACATTTGGAACAAAGTCCACTTCATCATAACTATGCTACTTTTTATATTTTCAACCAGATATTATTAAACTCGAATATCATTGCATGTTAGTAGTAGGTAAAGTATTGATTAACCATTTCTCAACACTGAGGATTCAAAAACCATTTCTCATATGCTTGATCAATTTTATATATGATATTGGAATTTTATTTTTTTTATATGATATTGGAATTTTTGCACTGACTATTGTTTTTTTGATTGAGAACATTTTGCACATCAACTCCCCTGAAATTTTATAGGAAACAATTCCTGGTTTTATTTTGTACTCTTAACACTGTCAAATATTTCTTGATTATTTTTGGAATATGAATTTGGAATTTTCTACAAACAAGTGCAACTTCCCACCTAGGCAAGCCCTTAGAATCATTCCCACTACTGTAACAAGCCAGAATCACACTCTCAAACCTGTGGGTACTCAAGTCTGAAATTGTTGCATAGATCACCAAGAATCTAAGGACCAAAAGAGGTCTTGCAAGGACCTTATCCATTGTCCAAAATTTCAACCAAGCTCAAATAGCAACAATTCAAGAACTGTTTATAACTTATGTTCCTTATTGTGAGGAACGTGATGTTCTAAAGATGGATTCAGTACAAATCAAGAGTCTTTTCCATAAATGCGGCTAATAGCTCATTGTAGATCCTTCCACAGATCCAAATAGATGGCCATCTAATCATGTCTGGTAAAAAGGGGGGATACCCAAGGAAAATGCTTTTTTTTGGTTCACAGATCAGAACAATGTATTGTCTCAGAAATAACTTAAAAGACGAGTTGACTGGGCCCATCCATTTGAGGCGTGTAAATGCTCAGAATAATTTGCAGGGCATTTGTTACTTCATTGCAGCTTCACAATTGAAGTTTGATCTTGGCTAATCCAAAACTTGGATTTGATTGGGTTTGGCAAGAAAATCTGCACTCCCTCATCTCATCTTGGCCCTGCCTAAGTGGTGCAGACAAGTTAGAACCCCTTTCAAAAGCTATCCCAACCATTGTAACATGGGAGAGCTGGAAAGAGTGAAATAAGGATAGAGAAACTGAAATGAGTAGGCTTTCGGCCAAAAAAGAGTTTGGACTCTCAGAGGTTATCAATGCAAGACCCAAGAAGTGTAAGAAGAAGTTCTCTGCTTTGATAACAAGACTGTTTGAAGTTAGCCCTTTATCCATCTACCACCCACCGAATACCCTAGTTCTAATAAGCTTTATAAGGCTTCTGCCAGATGGTTTCTCCCTTGCTCTCAGTAGGTAAAACTAAATTTCAAGGGTGCATTAGTGCAAAATCCAGGAGAGCTGGACTGGTGGTATAGTTAGATATCATGACTGCCTCCTCTAAACCTTTCAAATTATATCAGGCATGGCACAGATGATAAGGCTTAGGCCTTTGCTCTTGTGACAGGTTTGAGGTCGCCCTTGAGTCATAATCTTAAAAGCCTTGCAGTAGAAGATGACTCCTACTAATTGTCAGTGACATGAACAAAATAACATCCAAATTTAGAAATTAGATTGAATCCTCGATAGTATCTCCCCCACTTATCAAGGATCTCAATCAATCACTGGTTTAGAGAAGCCAACAAGCTTGCAGACTTGTTAGACAGTGCAGGAGTGGGCCTAAAGCACAGCAGCATCCTTGATAGTATCTGCTTTATCTCTAGTAGAAGGACGAGAGGATTTAATCCTAAGAGCACACCTTAGCACTCACCACAATCCCCAGTAGCGTGAAGATGGAACTCCCTCATTATGCCCCTCCATTGGTATCAGATCAGTTTTTGATGAACTCTATTTTTGTCTTGGCACCTTTATTTATCACAAAAACAGCTCTGTCTTGTCTGTTATGAGAGACTCAAAACAGACAAGACAGGGCACTCCAGGCTACAATCAAAACCTTAAGGATGCAGAGCGCCATCCATTTACTTCTTTATCTGTACAAAATCTGTTTTATTTCAAGCATTGGAGTGAATGAGAGTTGTGCTTTGGATGATGTTCATGAGGTTACTGATGCTCTAGTTGCTTGGGATCTTGATCATCAAGCCTGATGATCCCTATTCAGGGCTAGTTTAGTTTTGTTAAGTACGATTGTAATACAGAATCCTTGGCCTTTTGGCCATGACTCAGTTGCCATACATATTACATTGCCCTTAATGCTATGGCATTTCTGGAACGCTGATGACTTTACATTTTTACTTTTATTTAGGGTGAGGGCACCAAATTCAACCATCATTGTTCCATCGATATACACAACAATGTCCAACCTTGCTCACTTGGAAGTTGGAACCATTAAAAAATACTTGTATTAAAGGAAAGAAATATTATTATAATGACAATATTAAAAAAGAATGGAAAATGAACTAAAACTAAGATAAGTAGAAGGTACTTCCCGCAGTGAGTCAAACTATGATACTTCTATCAGGATTCAATTGCATTGAAATAACTGGGAAGGGTGACCACTTGGGAAGTCCCAATGCTTCACCCCTATAAACATCATTTAGAACTTAGAAGCAATGAGTGCTAAGTGGACCATTTATTCTCATGAGAGTTGGGTTCCTGTGAACCACTACTCATCAAATATGCGTCAATGAGTTTGACTCATAAACTACGTAGTTGAATCCTAGTAGAAAAAACATGCTTTGATACATTATGGAAATTATCTCCTACTTATCAATTAATGAGTAGAAAAAACATACTTTGATACATTATGGAAATTACCTCCTACTTATCAATTAATGAGCTAAAGGGGCTCTAAAACAAATGGTTCATAAGGCTGAACACTTGCTGAAGGTTTTGCAAATGGTAGCAAGCTAAGTGGGCTTGATCTTGGGTGAAACTCCATGGTTAAGTGCACTTGAGTTGGAGTAGTACTAGGATAGGTGACCTCCCAGGAAGTCTCAATGCTTCACCCCTATGAGCATCACCTAGATGCAATGAGTGCTAAGAGACCATTCATTTTCACGAGAGATAACTTCATGTGAACCACTACTCATGAAATATGGGTCAATGAGTTTGACTCATAAACTACATAGTTGAATCCTAATAGAAATATCATAAAACTAAGATTTCAATTCAAAATCAAGAAGTGTGATCTCTAGTTTTTATGCCTAATTTTGATTCTGAAATATATTTCAAAAAACACTTTTGAGTTCTTTCCCCACTTTTCCAAATACCATGTCTCGGTCATCTATCCAATATGTACATAACAGTATGTGCATGTTTCCTTGTTTCCAAAGACTTTGAAAATGTCCTTTCCAAAACTGTACCAACCCTCTATTCCCTCTGAGCTTTAAAATTATTTCAGATAAGGATAAGCAATAGTGAATCCTTCTGAGATGCAAGAACCCATCCATCTTTGCTGTATTCTTAGCTATTGCCTATAAATATTGAATTCAGATTCTTGTGATATAAGCAGCTAGGCATCGTGGTCAATGTCACTATGGCTTCTCCATACTTCAAACAAATAGTGCAAATCCAATTGTAGGTTAACCATATCCTTTTCCCGTATGTCATGACATTAAACTGTTTTCAAGATTATCAACATGAAAAGATAGCAATGCCATATCTTCCATAGGCGTGGGGGCATGGATGCAGGCCTGCATCCATATCATCTTATTCTTAAATATTCCTGTTGCAATAGACGCCATCCAAATCTTCAAGCATATATATAAAATTTAATTCCCTGAGCTTTGATACCTTTCTCCCTCTATAATGATCGTAAATCAGTAATGGAATTTTGCTCACTAACCACCCAACAACATCGGGCCTTCGTTAATACTATAAGTTAACTAGTTCATTTAATATAGAATCAAAGCAGCTCAGGAAAAGTAGTATCAGTTATTGTACTAGTTTGTGAATTATTTGCAGCAAGCCTTTGTTCCATAAAATACACCATGTCATCATACTAGGGAGTTTATTGATAAAATAATCTCTTACTTCTAGTCTTAATGCCAAATCCTCAAGTACTTTGAGAATTAAATACTTAAAAGGCACGCATTAGTTAATGCTAATGAATTAAAAGTAAGTCATAAGGTTGTATTCTAGCTTGAAAATCATCATAACATACAGCCTTAACAATCAATAAGAAAAGATTAGAAACCCTTGTCTGATTGAACTTAAATAATTCCATTTACATGAGACAGTTTCATAATAAAATTCAGATCTCAACTAAACACAAATAACACGGGAAAAGAAGGGACAGAAAATAGATTAAACTGATTTATTTAAAAATAAAACTCACTAAATATTTTATGTAAAAAGCAACATAAATAGATTAAGAAATTTCCAATTAAATATAACAGGAGATGATAAATCATCAAAATACAAGCCTCCTATAAAGCAATCACACCTGCGTATTAGGCCTAGATTCCAAGGCTATCATCCTAGGAATCCATTTATTCAGTGGACATTCTGCAAGCCAATTCCAGGACCCCTCGATTAAATTATATGTACACACATCTCGACTCCCTTTCTGTCTCAAGCACAGGTAGTTCTCTATTCCGATGCACTCACACTCATAGAAAAAGGGACTTCTCCACTTAGGATCTTGGCTTAAAGAGGGCGGCATCCTTGTAATCTCCTTCCAATTCCAGTTACAACTTGAACCCTCTTCCTTCTCTAAGAGCCACACAATCCCGTCCTTCAAGTACCAATGGTTCGCACGCCAATTAGCCAGGACTGCTCCTACTAGTACAACTGAGGATCCACATGCAACCAAATGCCATTTACATTTCCTTATTGCCACAGGTAATGGTACTAAACTCATGCTCGACTTGCCCTCTTGTATGTTATAGACCAGAAAACATACCTTGGGCATTCTTGTGGCACAAACTATAACATCTTTGCATAATACCATACCATGATGCCTGGATATTGAAACATTGATAGGCAGCTGGAATACAGTCCTCCACGAATTTTCTATGGAATCATAGACTTGTATATTGTTTGTATTTGAGAACACATCACAACCCACAGAAACCACTTCGTAGCTCTCTTTGTTCCCACACACAGTCCCTGCCACCATGGCTTTCGGCATGGATTTTGGCATAGATTTCATGGGAGGAAGCTCGAAACTTGTTTTCATGAGTAGATTGTAAACTCGAAGTGTACCCTTTTTAAGCAGCCGTGGTCCTGTTCCTGATCCATAGTAAAATCTCCAAAAACCTTTGCCGGCGTTAGCTTGATGCAGAGAGGAAAGAGAAATATTCTCCCAAGTTTGCCTTAAGAAGTCGTAGGCCATACATTTTTCATGCCGATTGCCAAAAACCAGCCATGGGTAGCCATTGGGCATTTGAGAACTTACAGATGAGAATCCTGTAGAAGATAAGCCAGTAATACACAAAGACTGCAATGAAAGCCTCGTATATACCTTTTCCTGGTCATCATTTGAATGTGCATCAACATCAACTCTAGCACAATCTTTGTCCGCTGTGATTGTACCTTTAGATTTTTTAGATAACAATAGTTGATCCATACTCATTCCCTCAAATATCTCTTTCCAATCAATGCCTATTCACCTTGAAAAAAATTAGATGGTGTTATTTTCAACAGATTTTGCATGCATAAGTATAGATTCAAACACTTGATAACCCAGAAAATTAAGCCATTTAGGATGATATTTCACTTGAACTGAACCCAAAAGACAAAAACAAAAAAAGTTTTAGCTAAAAAAAAAACTCAACTCATGCATATCTTTATCACCACAAATTGAAACAATGCATGAAAGTAGAACTTACTTGTGGGTATTATTAATGATGTTCCACTGTTATTTTATTCATACTCTAGCAATGGAACAACACAGAGAAATGCGTGGGATGAACCACATATTTCTATCTGATCTATTGTCATTAGGGTTTGTAGGGTTAGCTTAAACTTATTTGAAGAATTTTTGGGTTTCGGGCGGTTTCTTTCAAGAAATTAAAACTGTAGTTTTTGTTTTTAACGTACAGAAAAGGCATCTCTTTTCTGTAGAAGAAGCAATTTTGTGTTCGGTATAAATATGCAAGTCTTCGCCTTATGCATTTCAAAGAGTCGTGGAAAGCAATCTGTGGGAAACAAACATGAAAAACAATGTATTAATTATATAGGTAAATATATTAAAAACAATGAAAGCAAAACATATATAGTCCTTAGGTAAAATTAGAAGGTAAAATTAGAAAAATAATATATTTATGTCATTTTTCGTTTAGTTTTGAGTTTATCTTGGTGAAATGTCTTATGTAATAATGTATTAACAAGCGGCATACTTTTTTGCATTTGGTTTGGCTCATGGCCTAATCCCTATAAATATATATTTCCTCATATTTACACCAATTCCCTTACATTCATCATTTACTCATCATTAAATCATCATTATTACACCCTCATTAGCACTTATACTCCCTGCCTGAAAATGATCATTTTAGCATAAGGTTCATTTTTTAGTGGCTCAAGATTGATCTAGTTCAATCTCAAGGCACACAAAAATGAACTAAAATTCAAATTCCAAGTCTCTTGCCCCTTTGTGCTACTCATTATGGGTCGACTTAACATATGTTTGTGTGACATGTTGTTATGTCATGGTATTTAAAGGCATTCAATGTGCAATTAATTCATATACAAAAGACATAGAAAATCATTAGAGCACACTTCCATTTCTAAAGGAAAAAAAAAAAATTGCATCATCATATAATTAATGTGCATGTCTTTATATTGTCTTCAATATTGGCCCACCAAACAAGTTTGACCTTGGAGAACTTGTTCACCTATTAAGTCGGTAAACCCCTAAATAATGTATATAGACACCACCTTGATAGATTTAACTATAAAGAAGGCAAATAGTTTCTTAGGCACACATTTTAGCATATCAATCTCACACACCACAAATTAGTTTTGTGCATCAAATCAAGTTTTTGTTGCTCAAGATTGACCTTGTGATACTCAAGATTAAACCATAGAGATTTTTTAGACCGTATGTACTTTGACACATTTAGTGGACCAAAGAGATTAATTTCTAGACTATGGTGAATGGATTTAGTATGATATCAACAAGGTTTCTTCATCATCAATACTAGATCAATTTACCCATAATCATCACATTTAATTTTCATACATTTATTGTAACTCTCAAACCCAACTCTTTTATCTAGGTTAATTTATGCTTAAATGTTTACATTCATTTAATTAGAATAAGATAATTTATGCAAATAATTTGTATTTCAACCCCAACATTCTTACATGAACTTCCCCCTTAGGGTTTCTTCTTTTACATTAGGGTTTTGGATTTAATAATTTTAATTAGTTTTCCTTTATCTCAAATTGAATTAGGTTTGGATCTGCTCTATATTGAGTATCATTGATTTATCTATATTAGGGTTCAAGCCATCATTTTTTATTTACTTTCTCTTTATCCATCTTTGTTAGGTTTTGAGTCTTTTGTTGTGTGATCTTCCTTTGATTTCCACTCCCCACCCTTCGATTGTGCTTCATCACCACATCTTTTATCTTTGATTCTCTTAGCACATTATAATTGGCCTCTTTCATGCTTCTCCTATAGATTTTGATACATTTCTACAAGTTGTGTCATTTGATACTATTATCCTTGATTCATTCATGAAATTTCATCATAATGATGGGATTAGCTTATCTATGAAGGAATCATGTCATCATGTATGCAACTTCTCCTTCTTTAGCAACATGATCATTAATTTTCCCTCTTTTAGATACTCTCACTTTACTTTTTTAGGAAATTCATGTTTCCTAACTCTTCCTATGACTAGTGATAGTGGTGTGCATAAGTGTGATGATGTGTTACCATTAAGCACCTTTTCTTCTTAAGATTTGTTTAATATTGATGATAGTTTAGACTTACCCTCTTGTGATATATCTAAGGATCTTCTTTGATATACCTAGTGAACATATCATTTATACATCTCATGTTAGATTTTCTTGTTCACTTATTAATTATCCTACTGTAATAACACAAATTGCATACATTGTAAATTATTTTATCATGTTTTGCACTTATTAGAGATGTTCACATTTGTATGTGTTTCTAGTCCTTTTTTTACACTTGTTCACACCTTGTTTAGTCATGTCTATCCTAGCTTGGTCCTTGTTCACACCTAAGTTGATGTTGTTGGTATTTTCTATGCTTATGTGTTGTATCTTTCTCATTTTCATGTATTTGTGACCCTTGTGAAATATTTTCTCATCCTTATCCATGTGATGTTTATCCCACCACCTATCATTTAATTTATGTGTCCTCCCTCATGCATATTTAACCCATCATTTCATCTTGTTCCTCTTATTTCTCACTCCCCATTCATCCAATTGACTTGAAATCACCTCCCACCATGTTTTCTCATCCTCTTACATCTTACCTACAGATTTTGGGAGCCCTAGCATTAACTTCCACCCACATCTCCATTGGGACATCCCCTATTACCAATGCCCCTTCGGGCGACACCTAATTTTAATGAGTGTGATCACCAAAATTTAGTGGAAGCTTATTAATGCTCTCACCTACCCATTTACCATACTTCCATTGAATCCTTCAAAGCATGTATTTATGAACCCCCTTTCCTCTCTTTTCATTATGAAGTGTTTTGTGTGTTTTCTTGCCTAAATGCTATTTGGATTCATTTTATCTTCACTTTATTCAAGTTATTTGCAAGTGATTTATGGATTATTAAGCTATAGGAGCTTAATTCTATAGAATTTGTTGTTTAAAGTAGGACAATGATGCTCACCCATCCCTCAATTATTGTTGTAGAGCCATTAACTAGCATGTCATCCCCAAGTCATGATCTTAACTAATTTATTGGGTAATATCATGATCCTTGCACTTGATACCACGAACCATTGGCAAGAGTACAAAGAATGTTCCTTCCACATTTCCAAATGATCATAGGGTCATCCATGTGAATAATGGGTTCCAAACTTGGGACATCCTGATTTTTGCTTGAAATCACATGTTTTTAGAAAAACTAATGATTTAAGCCTTGAGATATTTTATATAAAGGGTTTTAATTGAAGAGGGTTAGATAAAACCCCCTTAGATCAAACCCCCTTGGATAGAACCCCTCTATTCTTAAAACATACCCACAATGGAGTCTCTTTTGCGCCTATCAAAATGTTGGCAAAAAAACACTTTTTCTTTACCTTTTGAGGGATTAAATAAAGTCATTTAAAAATTATGTTTTGTAAGGATGTAGCTCTTATTATAAGCTTTCCAAAAAGTATAATTTTAAATATTTTTAATTTTATTATTAGATTTACATTTTATTTCTTGTGAATGTTGTTTTTTCACTAAACATCAAGGTATTTATTTTATACACACAAAAAATTAGAAAAAATAGAGAAAAATATTCTGAAAAATATGTGTGCACTAGGTATTAATGTTCTTGTTTCGTAAAAAAAAATTAATTAATTTCAATGCATACACAACAAGTAATGTGTGACGAGGGCCAAGGGGCCTAGCTCGATTAGCTAAAGCATCATGTTGTTGGCAAGAGGTCATGAGGTCTAGTCTCCCCCTCAACCCCATGGTACCAGAGGGCATGTTGTGCCAATGTCATTGGTCACATGAAAAAAGTTTACCAAGCGCACTGCAGTTTATAGGGGGCTACCCGATTCCTGCAGTCTAAAAAAAGTAATTTGTGACGACATACACCTATGTCATAATTATAATTACTTTGACTTTAAAAAATAATTTTAAAAAACTATGAAATAAAAATTATGAAAAAATATCCATACACTAGATATTAACATTAAAAATCTATATTTTAAAAGTTATAATTTTATCCTTTCAATAAAAAAGTTATGTGTGACGACATAAACACCACTTTTAAAAAATGTTTACTAAAAAAAATAAGTTATTAAAAGTTACATAAAAAATTATAATTTATTTCTATTTTTTAAAAATATATTTAGAATCTGCACACAAATCCTTACAAGTCAATGTATCTAATCTAAAGGGATATTCTTTTATAGAGCATTAATGAGGATGGAAAATAGGATTTCCTTTATGGCACAAGTTTTGTGGTAGTACTGGGTGCTTTCCTCTTAGGTATTAAGGATCTAGCAGTCATTTTAGAGGAGAGTTCTAAGTCCAACAAACAAAGAATAATATAAAATATATTTCTATGTAATAGATTTGTTATTCTTTGAAGTGTAAATATATGTTGAAGCCTTGTAATTAGTGAAGACGGCTATTTTACATCCTTCTATGACAATTATATTGTGTATATTTTGAGTTTAAGTTGTATTATGTGGGTTTTAGTCTCTATTAAGTCTATTACAAGTTGATTGTACATACCTCACCCCTCTCATGGTTGTATTCTCTATACATTTTACCTCTTAACAATTTTTTTAATAGAAATTGTGCAATCCATTATCAACTATGAATAGTTCCTTATGCTTTTAAGGCAAGTTAGAATTCCACCAAGTCTTGGGGCATCACCACCTTTCTCTTTTTGTTATCTTTCTTTCCCCATTTTCTCCCATAAATTATTAGAGTAGGAATAGGCATTAGTTTTAATCTATGTTGGGTTGGATCAACACTTGCACTTAAGCTTGGAAAGGAACCAGCCTTCTCTAGAGGTTTTATCTCAAGTTAGCAAGGTCCTACACTTGAGAGATCATTCTCATTATGTCTCTGAAATACTAAACTAGGTTTAGTAAGGGTGCATTTCAGGTGACAATAATTTCTTGGCACACTTGGTAGGATTGGTTTAATGAGACTTACATCATTTTTTTGAGAAGATTGGTGTTGTTCTTAGTAGTTGTAGTCATTAGACATGCTATACAAGCACCTGGCAACTCCAATCTCTTAGTTTTAGGCATGCTAATTGTCGACACCTAAAAATGTCCTAACCCAACCACACCTGATTTTAGCCTATCCTATCCCATTAATTAATTAAATAATATTTATTTAATTAATTAATTTACCCATCACCTTTATCCCACTTTATCCTAGACAATTAATTAAAGTATTTAATTAATTTAACATTTTCTCTTATCCTAATATTTAATTAAATAAATATTTATTACTTATTTAATTAATTTATCTATTATCTTTATTCCCCACCTTTAATTAAATAAAATTTATATTTATTTAATTAATTCTAGCCTTATCCCCAAATCCTCTAGCTAAATTAAATAATTTAGTTAGGCTAATTAATTTCCATTACCCTTTTCTTCCATTATTTAATTTCACTTTATCCCCTATCCTTATCCATTTAATCATATCCATTGATTCCATTCACATGGATCACAATCTAAACTTGTCACCAAATGACAAGTGTCCCCTTCACATGTCTAGCCTTTATCCCAAAATTCAAACTAACTTTTCATCTCAACCCTTCATTTAATTTCCCACCTCTTAATCCTAGCCATCCATATAAGGATGTTTCCCTAAACCTAGCCCTTATCCCTCATGTGACACTTGTCACATGACTACAACTTCAATCTAAACCCCGTCTTTTCATTCAATCCTAGTCATTCATCATGAATACATCCAAACCCTCCATTTCTTCCATCTCATTTCTATAAATGAGAGGCCTCCCATCCCATTTGAAAGGACATCTTCTATGTTAATGTTATGTTGCTGGTATTTCTATTGATTCATGAGCAACCACATCTAAATCTTCAACAACTCAACATAATACATTCAAGTTTTTGAGGTTTGCATGTATTTGGTTTGATTTAAGCTATTTTTATGCATATTTCTATTATATCCATTTTGCATGCATACACTAATTATTCATGCCAAAGATACAAACAAGAGCACCCTATCAAGGTAAGTGTTTTGAATTCTTAGAATCACCTTTATCTTTGGCACGAAATAAAAGATAAAATAAATAGATTTCACCATACTTAAGAGTTCAACCAAGAATAAAATCTACACATACTACAAGTAGTCCCCCTAACCTATAGAAGACCATTCAATACTTCTTCCATGCTTGTTCCAAGAAATCAATTTTTTTGTCATCTTTAACAAAGGTAGTCCTCTTGTCCTAGCTAATAGGGATGGAATTCTAGTAGCAACTTTAAAAAGCATACCCTATTTCACTGGTGAAGATGCTACCACCCCTATAAAACACATCCAAGGGTAAAAGTACAAACCTGTGTCACACTTTATAAAGGAATCAGCCAACAAAAAATTCTCAACTTCGACCACATAGAAGTGGTCTTTATGTTTTGAATTTCAAAATGATGTAAACTACTAAAATGTAAAACTCTTGATGAAGTTTATTCCTGTAATTTTTTTATTTTTTAAAAATTCTTTTGATTATTTCTTTATCAATTTAAAAGTAGATTTTGAAATGCTGAAAATTTTAGGAAAACGTGACGTTTAGTTGACGTCAAGAAAGAAATAGAAAAAAAACTTCATTTTCCCCTGAATTTTTTTCTCCAAATAGGTAACTTCAATGTCTAGTGCATGGGAAAAAAATGAAATTTTGATGTATATTTTTCTCGTAATAACATTTTAAAGTCAAACTTACTAGAATTTGTTAGTTTTCATTTGACGCCAGCTATTGTCTGCATTTTTATCATTTTCAGAAAACAAATTATACCCTTTTGAAAAAGATTCTCTCCTCTAATGCACCATATATTTTTCAAATTTTTTTAATATGTTTTACTATTTTTTTAATTCCTAATCAGACTTTTTTAAAACTTTAACAACCTACTTGCATTATTTTAAAATATATATTAAAACTAGTCAAAATATCAAAAAATATATATCGACTCTGAGCTCTACAAAAGGGTTTTTTTTTTTTAAATCATTCTAACTAAAGAAATATGTTGGCTACAAACTAGAATGCCACATAGATGGTCTCGATCGAAACATTTTCGGTCGAGTAGTTTCTAAACCTAATTGATCAAAAGCTTGTCAGTCAAAAATTATTCGATTGAAAAAATTCATATAAATATTTTATTTTATTTTATTTTTTCAATTCAAGGATTTTGGATAAAATACAAAAAAGGACTTATTTTAATAGAAGAAGAGATATTTTTAGGTACATTGATCTTCAACTTGTAATCAAGATTAATTCAAAATGTTTGCATGCGATTGTGCTCAATTATTGACTTATTTTAGGGTTTTTTAATGTGTACAACCAACTTATATATATTATTTATTAATAATATATACAAAAACGTTGAGAGATGTCCTTCTCAAAGCATCTATTATACTTTTATGCGAATAAATGATTAAAAAAAGATGCCTCAAGGAGGATATCTCTTGGAATTTTTATATATATTATTTATAAATAATATATATAAGCTAGTAGTAGTTGCAACAGAACATGGAAGACAAAATTATTAAGGTTAAGGTTTAGGATTAGGATTAGAGAACTAGGGTTAACATTAGGTTTGGGGTAAGGGTTTGGGTTAGGGTTTGTGTTAAGGTTTGGGTTAGAATTGGGGTTGACATTATAAATAGGGTTATGGTTACGGTTGAAGTTAATAATAGGGTTAGGGTTAGGGTTCGAGATTACATTTTTTATTAATATTTGAGATATGGCTAGGGTTAGGGTTGGAGATTACACTTTTTATTAACATTTAGGATATGGCTAGGGTTAGGGTTAGAGATAAATTTGGGATTATGGTTGGATTAGCATTAATAGTAAGATTAGGGTTAGGGTTAGGGTTAGGGTTAGCATAAGGGCTAAAGTTAGGGTTAGGGTTACAATTAAGAGTAGTGGTAACATTATGAATAAGGTTAGGGTTACGATTAGGGATAGGAAAAGGGTTAGGGTTAGAGATAAATTAGGATTAGGGTTGGGTTAGCATTAGTAGTAAGATTATGGTTAGGGTTATGATTATGATTAGAGTTAGAATTAGAATTTAGGTTGGGGTTATCATAAAAAGTAGGGATAGGGTTAGGATTTTACATAAAATTAGGTTCAAGGGTATGGTTAAGATTAGGGTTAGGGTTAGAGATAGAAATACGATTAAGGTTAGGGTTAACGTTAGTATTGGGATTAGGGTTTGGCTTAGAGATTAGGATTAGGGTAAGCATTGTTTTTAGGATTAACATTAGGGTTATGTTTAGTGTTATGGTTGAGGGTTAGAGATAGGTTTAAGGATAGAGAAAAAATTAGGGTTAAGGTTGGGATTAATTTTATTATTGGGAATAGAGTTAGGGTTAGGTTTAGAAATAGAATTGGTATTAGGGTTGGAGTTAGTATTAAGGTTAGGATTAGGTTTAAGCTTAGGATTATGTTTATGGTTAGGGTTAGGGTTAGCATATATATATAAAGGGTTAGGTTTAGAAATATGTTTTGGATTAGCAATAAGGTTAGGGTTAGGTTTAGGATTATGTTTAAAATGAGTGGTAGGCTTAGGGTTTGGGGTTAGCATATATAAAAAGGGTCGGGTTTAGAAATAGGGTAAGGGTAAGGATTAGGGTTAGATTTAGGTTTAGAGGTTAGGGTTGGGGTTAAAATTATGAATAAGGTTAGGGTTAGGATTAGGATTATAGATAAAATTAGTATCAATGATAGGCTTAGGGTTATGGTTAGGGTTAGAGATAGAATAGGTATTAGGGTTAGGATTAGGGTTAGCATTAGTGTTAGGGTTAGGGTTAGGGTCAAGATTAGGATTAGGGTTAACATTATGAATAGGGTTAGGGATAGGAATAGGTTTAGGGTTAGAGATAAAATTGGGATGAGGGTTTGGCTAGTGTTAGTAGTAATATTAGGGTTATGGCTAGGATTAGGGTTGCGATTATGATTAGAGGTAGAATTAGAATTTGGTTTGGGGTTATCATCACAATTAGGGTCACAATTAGGGTTAGAGATATAGGGTTAGGGTAAGTGTTATTATTAGGGTTAGCATTAAGGTTAGGTTTAGGGTTATGGTTGAGGGTTAGGGTTAGGGTTAAGGTTAGAAAAAAACTTAGGGTTAAGGTTGGGATTAAATTTATTATTGGGAATAAGGTTCACAGGTAGTGTTAAGGTTAGGGATAATTTTAGTATCGAGATTAGGGTTAAGGTTAGAAATACAATTAGAGTTAAGCCTACCCTTATTTGATCCTTAATCTTGGCCATAACACCGAGCTTTATCCTATAACCCTAGCTCTATCCCTAGCCTAAATAAAACTATAACCCTAAACTTGAGTGAGCACTAACCCTAACTAAACTCTAACTCTAACCCTAACCTTGATTGAACCCAAACCTTAATTGAACCTTAAGCCTTATTAAATCATAACCATATTTAAACATTAACATTAATTAAATCCTAACCTTAACTATAAATAAACTATAACCCTAAGTAAACACTAACTTTAATTGAACCCTAACCCTTATTAAACCTTATTGTACTTTTATTTGAGAAATTGATTTAAAAATAAGGGTAGGGTTATGGTTAGGAGTAGAGTTAGGGTTAGGGTTAATGTTAGAGATAGAATTAGGGTTAGGTGTAGGGTTAGGGTTAGGGTGAAAATTAGATTTGGGGTTGGGGATAGCCCTTAGGTTTAAGGTTAGGGTTAGGGCTAGGATTAGGTTTAGGGGTGGAGATATAAATATGGTTATTGTTAGAGATATAATTAGGGTTAGGGTGAAGGTTATAGCTAGAGATGGTATTAGGATTACGATCAAGGGTAGGGTTTGGGTTAGATATAGATTTAGAGTTAGGGTTGGGGGTTTGAAATAGTGTTAATGTTAGGATTAGGTTATAGTTAGGGTTATGGTTAGAGTTAAAAATAGTGTTAGTTTTAGGGTTGAGATTAGGTTAGGGGTAAAGTTACACTTAGAATTATTGTTAGTTTTAGAATTAGGATTAGGGTTAAGGATAGGGTTGCAATTATAATGAGTATTAGTTATAGAATTAGGTTGGATTTGAAATAATATTTGTATCAATTAGAATGAGTATAATCCTAACCCTATCTCTAATTGTAACCATAACCCCAATCCTAACCCAAACCCTAAGCCTAACCCTATTTATATCTTTAACCCTAACCTAAACCTTATCCCCAAATCTAACTACAATTTTGACCCTAACACTAACTCTAACCCTACCATTAACCTTATTTCTATTTTAAACTCTAACCTTAACTGTAACCCTAATTGAACCTTAACCCTGATTAAATCCTAATCTTATCACTAATTAATCTCCAACCTAAACCTAATCCTAGCTCCAACCCTAACCATAATCATAACCCATAACTCCTAACCCTAACCCTAATTAAAATCCAATCCTAACTCTAACCCTAATTGAGCCCAAATCCTAACCCCAACCCTAACCCCAAGATTTATCTTAGAACCAAAACCTTAACTGTAACCCTAATTGAACTTGAACACTAATTAAACCTGAACCATTACACTAATTGAACTCTAACCCTAATTGAATCTTAACTGTAACCCTAATCTTAACCCCAAGCTTTATTTCAAAGATCTAACCCAAACTCTAAGCCCAAACTTCAAGCTAATTCTAATCCCAAGCCTTGTTGTAGAACTCTGATTGAACCCTAACCCTAACTCTAGTTAAATTCTAACCCTAATTGTTATCATATTTTTAACCCTAACTCTAACTATGACCCTAATTCTAGTTCTAGCCCTAACTATAATTCTAAATTTATTCATAATTCTAATTCTAACATTAACCCTATTTCTAATGGTAACCTTAATGTTAACTATAATAATAAATTTGAACCCTTATCCTAACCATAATTAAACCCTCACCCTACCCCTAACCTTGATTATGCCTAATCCTAATTGAACCATAATCCTAGCTTTAAGTCTTAACCCTACTAAATCATAATCAACAACCCTAACTATAACCTTTAACCTTAACCCTAATTGAACTCTAATCAAACCTTTTTGAATCCCAACCTTGATTGAACCCTAATCCTAATTGATCCCTAACCCTATCCCTAGTTAAACCGTAACCAAAATGCTAACCATAACGCTAACCTTAATTGAACCCTAACCCTAAATGAACCCTAATTTTAAATGAAACACTAACATTAAAAGAACCTTAACCCTACCCCTATTTTAAAGTTAACACTAACTAAACCCTAAGTAAACCCTAACCCTAATCTTAATTTAGCACTAACCCTAACCATAACAATAACCTTAATTATACCCTAACCTTAACCCTAATTAACATTAAACCCTAATCCTAATCGTAGTTGTTCCCTAACCCTAATTTAACCTTAACCCTAATAATAATATTAATTAACCCTATAAATAACTCCAATTGAACCCTAACTCTAATTAAATCATAATCCTAACCCTAACCCTAACCTTATTTGAATGCTATTAGAATCATAATCCTAATTAGGTTCCCATTATATAATTTATAAAACATGAAAAATAAAATCCATACATAACCCTATCTTTAATCATTTTTTTAAAATCAAAACCTAATCAAAACCTAGTGCGAACTAAACCTTAATTAAAACCTAACCCTAATACTAAGTGAACCCTATTCCTAACCCTAACCATAATTGATTTGTCAAGTTAATTGAACTTTAACCCTAATTGAACCCTAACCTTGAAAAAATTGTAATTGTAACCTTAATTAAATAGTAACTTAACCCTAACCCTTATAATAATAATGTTATATATTTTTTATTTTTAAACTATACAATAAAGTTAACTTAAATCTAATTCTTAATTACATTAATTTTTAAAGATGGATATGCTAGTTTTAAATATATCAATTTAAAAAAATATTTTTATATGTAATAATTATTATATTTTCTTTGTATTTAATTTTCCAATATTAAATTGATTTTAGATGTGCACTTATATTAGACTATATATTTAAGTTGCTATATTTTTGTACAATAAAATCTTTAGTGAAACCTTAAATTTATACTATTTATTTGTAAATTATATTAATTTTGAATAAATAGAATGTGAATGCATTTTCCTTTTTTAAAATGTTTTTAATTTTTTAAAAAATATTGAATATTTTTATGACTTAAATATATTAATTTAGAAACTTATTTAAATGTGTAATAGTAATTATTTTTAAATTTAACTTTCTAATTTTCTAATTTTAAATACATTAATTGAGAATTTTAAAAAAGAACAATTATTTGTCATTCCTTTATAATTTTATTTTATTTTAATATTAAAAAATATGTTATAATGATATGAAAGAATATTTTTATTTTTATAAATATTTTCAATATTTTTTAATTTTAAGTATAATTTTAGAAACTTACTTTTATATGTAATAGTAAATTTCAGAAATTTCTTTCATACTTAATTTTCTAAATTTTAGAAACTTCTATTTATATATAGTTATTTAACATATTTTTTTATATCTTATCTTTAAAAATAATATTTTTTGATTGGAAAAGATTACTTAAATAAATCTAATGAACCTATGCATTCATTTCAAACAGATCACTTGCTACAATATATGATATGAGAGGCTATTCTTTTAAGTGAAACAAAATATCCAAAAAAAATCATTCCCTTTTAAAAAATTAAAAATCAAAATTAAAAAGAAAAAATCAAAATTATAATATTACTTTATATTCTATTATTATTAAAATTTTATTTTGAACAAGACTCCTCTCTTTTCTTATTTGTGATCATTCACATTTCTTGACTAAAAATTTGTTTTCCAAAACATAAATTATCTCAAACATTTTAAAAAGGCAATGTAAATGATTTTTAAAAATAGAACGCCTCCTTTTCTTTCTATATTGGGATGTAATTATTCTTTTAAATAGGTTTTCTTTGGATGACATTATAAGAGATTTCTTAAATTTTGAACCTCTATATTCTCAAATGCATGCCTTAGGATGTTTCATTGCTGGGCAAGTTATTATATAATGAGAAGCAATTTTCTCCCTAGATAAAGAACAAAATAGTGGATTACCTTGCTAAATTGCATGATGCTCTTAATGATTTCATATTTCAAAAGAAGGAAACTATTGCTTTTCAGACATAACACTTCAAAGGGGACAATGAAGAACCCATGCATGCAATTGTGGTAATGGAGGCGAGGAATGGAAGTTGGTTGTTTGTCAAGAAGCTTGCACTACTATTACCAATGTGGAGCTTCTCACTTCTAGCATTGATGGTGAGCAGTGCCATAGGCTTCAACAAATGATTATGTTGTCCTTTGTACGTGGTGCTAAAAATTATATGGGTCTTGAACAAACCTTTGTACCTACTTTCTACCTGAGCAAGAAGCTCCCATGGCACGTCTTTAATAACCTTTCTGCCACTTGTTTCTCTTTATATTTTCCCATAATTTTTCCATTGTAACTAAAAAATAAATTTGTTTTGTTCTCTTGATTTTTGGCGTGTTGTTGGTTTTCCAGGCATGTTACTTTTTCCCTCTCTCATTTTCAGCTTGTTAGGGATCCAAATCTACACCCTAATGTGGAGTTGTGAATGAAATTAGCAGGTTTGGATGTAACATGGGACTGCTTTCAGGTTGTGGGTGTCCTATTCGAAAGTAGACCTCCAGATTATGGACTGGATCCCCTTTTGATGCCACCTAACTATCAATTTTTGGGCTAAAGGGCAAGAATTGCATGAAAAATGAACCTAAACTGAAAATACCTAAGGTGATACACCAAAACTAACCAGGACTTGATAACAGCCTATCACATTCAAATAAATATTACAAAAATCTGTTTACACAACTCACTTCCATATTCATTTCACATAAATAATTTATAAGAAAGTTTTTTTAAACATGACCTTTAGAAGGAAACAAAATGCCTCACAACTAACAACACTATTGACTAACACAACTTATAACCTGTTAACATGCATTTTCTGCTAAACAAATGCCTAAACATGAGACAAATTTGCAAGGAAAGATAAATTTCACAAGTCAAACTGATCAATCACTAACAACATACCATGAAACATGAAATGAGAACGTAGAATATGCTATCATATTAACTCAAAGTTAGTCACTGCATAACAATCCATCTTAGTTACAATACTGCTCCATGCTGAAAAATAACTCCAAAACTAAAGTTGTCACTCTGCTGGAAAGAAAGAACTCCCCCCAAAATGCCCAAAATGAAGATACTTAAGAAAAAACCATCAAAACCCCTCACACATGTCCATCTAGAAGGTTTTGGTCGGATGCAACAACGAGGCCAAAAAAGAACCTTCTAAAGTCACTCCAAAAAGTCCTCCAAACAGTCCAAGGTCAAGCCAAGACCATATCCATCCAAAAAGTGTGACAAAACAACATCCAAAATAGCAAATGTTTCTCCAAAATAGTCAAATTCCCCACTCACACACTCTCCTCATGTCTACAAGTCATCATTTTGTCTCCCATCCTTGACCCATGCAATATGTGTTTTGAAAACACAAGACTCAAAAAAGGCATTAAAGATAATAACTTGATTAGGTGATTCATAATACACCAAATAATCAAGTTATTTTACATTTCAAAGAAAAATATAAGAGGGCTCCACCACCTCTTTGAATTACATTACATTTGCCATAAAAAGACATGATAAAAGTGATTTGCAAATCACTTAAATAATATCTTTATAGTTCAAAATAAAATGCAACATAAAATGTTATACCAAAATGCTTTCAAAAGTATTAAACAAGGTCAAAACCTCCAAGGCCCTTTATCATTTTTACTTACCTCATTTTTCACTCCAAGGCCACACACTAGTCAATATTTTCTAATTTTCAAAGGAAAAATAAAGCTTCAAATTTGGCCTATATGGTCAACCTCCACACTTCATGGAAGGCATATTTTGAAAGTCTTGCAAGCATCTCATGTTTTAAAAGGCAAGGCATGTTTCACATGTCTCAAAAGCAACATATGACCAAAGGTCAAAAGGCATAATATGTGTGACTTGGCACACTCCTCATGTTTCATTTTGAAACACTTAGCAATTTTTGACAAGGCATCAAGTTTACAAGGCAAGAATTTGCCCAAGTCATTAAACCCCCATTCGGCCCCCATAACACATTAATATGTGTTGCATTTTTTTTAAAAATGGGACAAAATTCCCATTGGTCATCAAAATAGGGTCAAACCCTAATCAACAAAATATGGAAAAAAGTGAAAAGACAATTCATTCTTACCATCGAACACTTTGGAAAATGATGTTGCCGCCATGAGGGTTTCAAGTCAACACAGAAAATGGAGGCTTTCGACTGGTTTTTTGACAATTTCTGATGAAAAAATGCATGTAACAATAGGTAAATTGGTTTTTCGGTATACAAATCTGCATTTTTTCACTTTTTGGGACCATTTGATGAGTTTTAGGCCGCGGCCATGGGAATTCTAATGATTTTGTTTCATTCTTGTTCTTTTGTGGTTGATTCATCTACTTTAGCCGCAATGAGAAGCATTAAATGGAGCTTTTGGTAAAAGCAAAAAGCTTGGAAGTTGCAAAAAATGTGAGCAAAAGCTCTAGGTACGCCTTGAATCTACTCCATTCCTCTTAGATTTTGAGCAACAAAGCTCACTTCGAGCCTCCATTATGACTAATAAAGTAGAAATTGTTCATTTCCTTCTGCATTTTGCATTAAATGAAGAAAACTCAACATTTTTTGTTGTCTTCATGAATAAGTTTGCTCCATTAGGCTGCGGCCAAGAGGACAAAAAAAGGGGCCTTTTTGCTTTCCATTTATGAGTTTGCACTCATAGCATCATATTTTGTGATTTACTTTTTTAAAAAAACTTCAAATGTGCCTTTTGTACAGCTCGAACCCCAAGTGGGTTTCTTCAACTTGTAGCAAGATTATGTTTTTGCAAAAAACCCCAAGTGGGTTTTGGTGTTTTTATGATAAAAAGACCTTTACAGGTTGTAGCCATGAAAATGTAACTAAACCCTTGCATTTTCAATTTTTTTATGAGAAGATTTTGCAAGATCATAATGTGAATGAGATTTCATGAGAGAGTGATCAACTAAAACAAGAACCATCACAATAAAATGTTGCCCCGTAAAGAATGAATAGTTGTAAATGATTCAATGCCATTGCATAGTACGGGTATAAGTCACAAGACTATACTTCCTTTCCATTATGTAACTCTTGTTATCATGAAGGCTCTATTTGTTTTGATTTTTTGTATTCCTGATATCTTGAAATAGACCTAGCTGGGGTCCTTGCAAGAGTAACCACCCCTTGCACTCTGTATTTGCATTTTTTGATAAACCCTAGGTGGGTTTTTTGTATTTGAGAAGAAAATAATTCTAGATTTTTTAACCAAAACAACTAGAAGGTTTTCTTATGTGATTAGGAACTTCAATTGCCCTCTGTAAGATCACTAGTTATCACATTGTCACATTCATTACCTATGCTTACAAACTTTATTCTCTTGAGTGATTATCCATTGTTGTACTTTGTAAGCACTAAAATGATCATTTAATGTAAGCTCTAATCTAGAGATCTTAGGATAGACAAAATCTTATATTATGACTTCTTGAAATAAATGTTTGTCATTTGATGAATACCTGATTTCCAAGAGGTCAAATGACTTCCTATAAGTCATCATTTTCAAGGTTGACCTTATCTTTGTGCATTTAGCATGTATGCATGGTTGTAGCATAGTTGGCCGCCTTCACTACTTTTGCCTTGAATCTATTTATTCTGAAAGCAAAATTCTATTGTTGCACTCAAATACACTCTCCAAAATGGATTGAGATCTTTAGTGTATAGTCCTAATTGCTCCTCATATGACTCATGATTGTGATGCTTGTCCCTATACTTGATATTCAACATTGTGCATCATGACTAATGGTTTCTATTTCCTTTAACAAGTTGGTCATATGCCCAGTGTCTGCATTTGCTCTTGGTGATTCACTAACTCATAGCTCCTTTGAAGAACTGCCTTGCAACCCTTTGCTAGCATCTGATCGTAATGGAAAACTTGTTTCTAATGCTTCATTATCATCCTCTTGTTTGGAAAACTGAACCATATGATCATTGATGTTTATGTAACAACATCCTCATCACACAAGGGATCACCAATAACTGACATTGGTGCATAAAATAGTTTCTCTTTTTCATGTAGTCCCTTTAATATGTTTCAAAGACTATGCATGTGCTCTCAAGTTGCAAGCTGCATTGGAAGCCTCCCTCTTTTGTATTGATTTATCAATTAAAGGCATATTGCTTTACTTCCTTTTCATCATGCCCATTAAAAGTTACACTTGTAAGTTGTGAAACTTGACCGCTTCCCCCATTTTCCATCAATAAAGTTATTGTCAACTACATATATCACTTGTGGAGGTAATCCTTGGCTCTGAGCAACTCAAGCAAATGTAGATGAAAGTTGTGGTTGATCATTATGTGACACCGAACAGGGTAGTTGAAAAGCTTCACTACCCTTCCTTTCTTCTTCATCTGAGATGCAATCTCTTATGAGTTTGTGACCATCTCTTGTTTTCCTTCAGTAAAGTCAAAAGACATTTATCTTTGTTGTTGTCTCGTATGACATGAAAATACATTTTCTCCTATGGACTGTCCTGATTTCTTGGTAGTTATCAGGTATCTCCTTGAATACATGCATTTCAATGATGTTCTTTTTTGTAATATTGACATCATATAACACTGTCATTCTTTAGAGCTTATGGCTCATTGCTTCTTTGATGCTATGTTCCATTTTGTGGATTTCTTGTTTGATGAAATTGCCTCTCCATATCACTGTTATGTATACTTTTTCTCAAGGCATTGATTCTTATCATCCTGAACTTGGGTTCCTACTTTCTTGCATGCAATCTTGATCCATGTTGGATCATTTATGATGAATGAACCCCTGCATGAAATATTATGAGCATATCCACTAATAATAACATTCCATGATATCACATTTCATTGGCACACTTAGTTCAGTAGCATAGATGCCTTGTGTATAAATGTTGTTACAACTTCTCATTTGTAAGATTGAGCCAGAACTATTGTGCTTAAAGCTCTCAAAACCAATGCTCTTTGCATTACTCTTCCTCCACACTGGAGGTTTGTGACTGGGTGGATGATGTATTGCAAGGACCTCTGTCACTGCTCTTGATCCTCTACATTTGTCATTGCTTAATGCCTTTCTTCCAGGTTTCATGATAACTGTCAGCATGTGATTTCATTAATGCATGTGAGGCTGCTCCTTATTGTTTTTCTGTAAGACTGTCCCAACCTTCATTGTTTCCTTAACAATGCTTGCTTCCACACATGTTCGCAACCTGATTTCCACAACATTTGTTTACCTTTTCAATCATGTGCAACAATTAACATTGTCTCCTCACTTTGATCCTAGTGGGCAGACACATGTCACCTATGTTGGTGACCTGAAAGCTCACCATCCTATGTGATGTGTGGCTATCCAATAGGGTTAAGGTGAGAGGGACCTGAAAATACTTTGGATTGCTCCCGCATTATTTAAGAGATGCATAATTGAACTTGGTGCATCTTTTGAATTTGATAATGAAAGTTGATCAACTGGTGTGATTCCATATTGATTTAATGCATTAATACATGTATATATTTGATCAAGTTGCTCAATTTCCTACTCCTCTCAAAAAAATCAGAGGGCAGCATGATGAGCTCTACCCTCGTGGGAGACCACATTTACCCCACATGTTGTATTTAACTGAATCATAACAGTAACAATACTTGTCCTAAAACTACACATGAAGCAAACAAGTTAGAAAAATAAATGCATATTTTGGATGTGTTTGATGACTTCATTGTTTTCTAGGACATCCAAGGTTTGCATGCTTATTTAATGCATTTAGAGATCAGTTTATACATGCATAGGTAAGTGTTCATGTAAGGTTTGAGATCTTTCATTGCTTAGAGAATTGCTCTAACGTCATTGTTATTTCCAGATGCAGGAGCTAGGAGCACTATGGAGCTAGGAAAGACACAAGCAGCTCGGGGTAGCAGCAAGACAAGATGACACCTTTAGAACCAGTCATTCTTAGGCAATGACTGGTCTCCATCCTTATATAAAAAATTTATTGTTTACTTATTCATGTATATGCTTTTCTTTACTTTAATTGAATAAGCAAAGTTAGTCCCTTGGCTTGTGAGGGACATGCACACTTTCATGATTATCAATAAAGATTACATTTGTAACACATATGATTCTCTTTCTCATTTGTTGTAATTGCAACATTGGAATAAAATGTAATCTGTTTCATTTGACAATCTCTTTCATGCATATTGATGACTTAGCAGACTATGGTTTATCTTTTAAATGTTTAAACAAACAACAAAAAAAGAATGAACACTAAGTTACCTGATTTCAGCTGAAAGCTAAAATAAGGTAACATTTCTGGTGACATCTGCTATATGTTTTCCTGCAAAACATGAGACCAGTTGCCTAAGCTTATCCATTGGGCAAAAAGTCACTCAGAAAACTAACACCACTTGAAAACAACATTGAATGTTGTTGTAACTCACTAAACCAACAAGAGGCACTTTGAAAACCTACTGAAAACCCAAAACTTTAGAATGAAAACTACCTAACTGTGCAAAACAACACTTAGGGAAAACTGAAAATGCATCTGAAATGAAATTACACTAACCTACTCTAACTAGCAAAGAAGTTGGTCAAACAAAACCATTGATAGGCTTTGTAAAATAAAAACCATTTTTAATCAACAACTGATGCATTACATGATTATGCACTTTTGAAAGAACATGAAACACATGCAGATATTCAAAAGACTGTTGCAATGTTTCATGAAAGATGTAAAGAAACTCACTTACACCTTGATCTTGATCATGCATATTGTCGTCCTGAACTGGACAGGTGAGCTGAATTCGATCACCTTCAGCTGGAACTCCAAAATCAACTTCTTCTTCAATTGCATCCTCATCCTTGGGTGCAAGCATGACCTCTGGTACTTCAGTGGCCTCCGAAATGGCTAAGTATCTAATTGGATACCCCCTGGAACGAACGAAATTTGCACTGCCATTGTTGGTTGCTTCTCTTCCTTCCTGCTTTTCATGGTTGTCCTGCTTCATGGCTTCACCTTGCATAATGATTTTCCATGTTGATTCTTCCTCCATGGTTAATGAACAATCACCTTCCACCAAGGTAGCTAATAACTTATCAAAGCTGTCAGTTCTTGGAAGGCTCTTAAAGTTAGCTTGTTTAACCTTAAAATCCACATTATCACTCAAAGAGATGTACTCCAAAATAGGCTCTTCTTCTTCAATGAAGGCAGGAAAGTGTTTAAACAGTGAAGTAGCTTCTTGAAACAAAATTTTAGCTGATAAATCAGCTTCAAGCTCTGTTGTACAACAAAAAGGATGCTCCTCTGACCAGACAAGACATTGCACATTAGGTTCATGAGAAGTTTCTTGTTCAAACTTGTGAACCTGTTGTTGAATTTCAGCATGAGTGTCAAACTCCTCTAACAGATCTGATTCCTTGTCATCCAATCTTGAACAAAAATGTTTATTTATACCAATGTACACCTCTTCATAAAGCTCAATATTAGCCTTTTCATCCATAGCATGCTCAAAAATATCCAATCTGGTTGTACACTGCTCTTCATGGTCAACCTTTTCCACCATTTCACCTTGCTGTCCTATTGGAACATTTTCACCATCTTTGACAACAACAAGAGGATCATTAGCTAAAACATTGCAAAAAACATTTTGAAAAATCTTCTCTTGTTCAACCTTTTGTAGATGTAGCCTGTATTCCTCCATAGCCAAATGTAGCAAGTTCACACTCCTAGTCTCCTCCATGTTGAGTAAGTTGTGCGGGCCAAGGGTCTGCTCTTCTTTTACTTTCTGGATGTTAGAGCATGGTTCCAATTGAATGATAGATGGAGGAACCTTACAAGGTGGAACAAATGGCTCTTTCTGACTTGAAAACCTATGGGTAGAAGGCTCGTTGGTAGGGTCACTCAATGGCTCAACAAGTTCTTCTTGTCTAAAGCTAGGGAACTTGTACTTAGGAACTTCTTCACTCACG
Organism: Sequoia sempervirens; assembly: GCA_007258455.2. Classification (NCBI taxonomy): domain Eukaryota; kingdom Viridiplantae; phylum Streptophyta; class Pinopsida; order Cupressales; family Cupressaceae; genus Sequoia; species Sequoia sempervirens. The sequence goes on from VDFB02000017.1 coordinate 384,923,561, forward strand.
GGATGATTCAACATTGTAGGAGGAATTGAGATGAAAATAGGAAAGGAAGGGGCTACCTGGGTTTCATACCTTAGTTGGCATTCCTCTGTAGCCATCTACATTGCCAAACATTCCTCATGCTATCTCCTTTGAATCTCCATCTCATGCTCTTGAATGTATGCCTGGAAGGCTAACTCCTCCCGATGCATTTCAGCCTCCTATTGTTGCATTTGATACTCTTATTCTTTATTGATCTCATCCAACTGCCTACAAAAATCTAGCAATATACTGCCAATATTGCTAATCCCCATATCATTAGCATTTTGGGGTTGCAAATGAGAACAAGACTGTTGTTTTGGAACAAGGTATCCTTCTTGAGGCTGGTTTTAGGCATATACTAGCTGATATTGAGATTGAGCAGGAGTGGGAGGGAGAGAAACATAATGAGGATGCTGGTAACTTGTTGTCATAGGGTTATTTGAAATAAAACTAGCAAGTTGTTCAGTGTGGTATAGCTAGTAAGAGGTCATACATGTATGATTTTCATGGAATGGTGGGTAATTGGAATTTTCATGATATGTTGGGTGATATGACACGTTTCCATGAAAAATGGACATGCTTATTCATTCAGAATCTAGAAAATGAGCAAAAATTAGATTTACTTGAATTTGTAGAACCCCAATCCTAATACGTGCAAAACAAAATAAACAAACACATAGTTATATCAAATGCAAGCAAGAATTAAGATTCCCCATGAAATCCATTAGCAATGCTCAAAATAGGAAACCAAAATGAAAAACACAATGAAAAAGTAATGAAATCCTAATTAAGAAAGAAAACTCTTAATCCCATAGGGGAATTGGTGCCAATATGATGTGAAAATTGGCCCTTTCCCAACTCCTATGATGCAATGTTGATGAGTGATGAAAGTTGATCCACTTTGTTGAAGATTCACTTGAGCTCCATGATGAAAAATCTACATAACCTAGCTATAAACTTGATAAATGGATGAAAATTATGATGCTTGAAGATAAAATTGAGTATAGTAAACTTGCTCAAATTGTGGATGATCAAATGAGGAGAGAAGCCTCTTATTTATAGAAAGACAAGATGGATAAATGCCCAAAATGAAGAAATGTGGGACTGACTTTCAACCAATGGCCAAATGCCACTTGTCAGGATGTGAATGGGCAAAGGATGTGCACATTTTGATGAATGTGCCCATAAATGCAATTAGGTGGAATTTGAAAATAGTGAAATGGCATGTAAGAGGGAAAAAGGAATGACTTAAATGCCACTTGGCTCAATGCACAAGGACATGTAAGAAGGAATGAATGTCTTGTTGGAAGGACAAAGTCCACTTGGAGGGATTTCAAATTTGAAGGAATATTCTCTAAAGATGTCAAGTTGAGAGAAAATAGAGATTTAATAAATGAATTAAATCTATTTTCATGTGCAAGTGGAAAAAGCTAGAGGATGGGACATGGATTAGAATTAAATTAATCAAGGGTTGACTAATTTAATGAGGGATTAAATGATGTGACTAATTGATTTAGATTTATGGGTTGATTTAAATCAAAAAATGAGAAGAATGTGATTTATAGGCTAATTAATAAAGATTTTTTATTTATTTAATTAAAGGGGATGAATGTTAGATTGAATCAAATAAGGTTTTAATTTATTTAATTTAATAGAGTGACTTTTAAAGATTTAATCAAATACAATGAATTATTTAATTAAATAGGGACTTAGGATTAATTAGATCAGATTGATTGATTTAATTAACAAAAAAGATAGAGACTTAATCAAATAAATGATTTATTTAATTAAGAGAGGAAAATTGATGAATTTAATGAAATAAGGGTATTCGATTAAATGGTTAGAATGAGGGATGATTTAGGACGAAACGGTGTTAGTAAAATCAGGATCAGATGTGTAACGTCAATCAGTACATTTTACATGTCTACATTTTGCCCCTCTTTGAAGCGATGCACTTACTGCGTTGGTTCAAAGAATAAGTTGTCTCGATCAAAAGCCAAAAAAAATCTGATTTTAAAATTTGTCCCACTACTTCCCAGGGCGAGAGAGAACATGCCGATATACTGCCCCCTCAAGAGATTAGACGAAAATTTCAACTTTTGGGTGATCTCGCGAAAAAAGAGGACAAGGTGCCTGAAGGGTCCATAAAGGCTCCAGGATGCCAAAAAATGAGATAAAACGCAAAAAACGGTGCAAGACAGCCTTCAGTTGGGCAAAAACAAGATCGGGGGACCAAACCCTAGCAGGATGGCCAAACGGGGTGAAAAAACCCTAATTTTCAAGCTTAAATAGGCCTTGAGGGGCCACTTCCAATTCATTTTCACTTTTAGCCTTTAGAGATTTTGCAAATTTGAGCTCTAACCCTTTGGAGAGATGGCGCAACACAGCTTCCACGACACATTTTGGATTGAGTATGCACACACCAGAGGCTGCCTAGCACTGGAGCATTGGTGAGTCAACTTGCCTTAACTTCATTTTTTGATTTTCGTGCGCCCCATATAGCGTTGCTCGAAAGTTTCAATCGATGACGCACGGCCTCAAACTGTGCCGCAGTCACAAGTAGCAACGCTGCGACGCAATTTGGAATTAGGATTTAAATTCCAAACCTAGTCACCTGTGCAAAGTGCACCACCGCAACCCATTTTGCAATTAGGATTTCCATTTAAACTAGGCCGCCTTCTCAAACTGCAATGTCGTTGCGGAGTTTGAGAGTTTGAAGCTCCTAGCGGCAGAGTTTGGAGTTTGCAAACTACACCGAACCCACAGATAGTGACGCTGAGATTATTTCAGGATGCCGAGACAAAACATGATCAGGATTTTTTGATGATTTTTTAACTTGGTGACTTCCCTGATGTAGGAGGAGATGGCGATACTTTATTCATGCGAGCACAGGTCCCGAGATGTTTTCAGTGTTTTGAATGATCTATCTAATCGACAGTAGGAGTATCTAGGATAGATGGGCCTGTGGTATATTTCTTATGCACCGCCCGTGAGGACACATTTGGGCATGATGATGGCACTCGCTGAGAGATGGCACAACAAGACATCCTTCTTCCACCTTCCAACAAGTGAGGCCACAGTCACACTAAAGGACGTGTGGCAGATTCTGAGATTACCCATCTTCGGAGAGCGGGTGATTTACGATGTGGATGCCAAGAGGAAGGCTTGCTACGACATGATGGGCATTGATTAGATTATATTTTGTGAGGGGCAGATCAGGCTGGAGTGCCACAGGCCTGCCGTGTCATCCTACTGCTTGGTCATTGCAGCCATCATATCGAGTCTTGTCGCACCAGATCGATGGGGCCGATATTTTCTGTCCTGGATGGGGCTCACTTGGGAGCACATGGTTCGGCGATGGACACTGTTTGCGTGGGGGGCAGTTCTTCTAGCCTCACTTTATAGATATTTGCACGAGTTCGCATACCTGGACGATAGAGCACTTGGGGCGGGGGTCACACTCCTGCACATCTGGGCTTGGGAGCACATTGTTGTGCTTCATCTGAGGGTTGTTCCAGTTATGATGGAGCGAGATGATCCAGTTATCTGGCAATACAGAGGAGGTGTTTCCTTCACCCACACAAGACAACACGAGATTCCTCATTGGAGGAGGGTCCTGGATGATATGGGAGCATTTACATGGTGACCATACCTTGGATGGCCCGCATGGTTTGACGATGTTCAACAACTTTTCCTCGCATGACAGGACAAAATGATGCAGGGCAGGGAGCACATGATGCTCGAGATGTACTTGCCAGGCAGGGTGCAAAGGTAGTTTGGAGAGCCACAGGATAGGCCGTACGATTAGTATGTGGCCATTTTTGCACGAATGACGAGCCAGACCTCTTGGGGCCGATATATACCTACACATGAGGCAATGTAGAGTTTCATGCAACTAGTGGTCAGGTCGTGGCCATATGATCAGGGACAGGTAGATCTAGGGACCACGCAGGCGTACAGAGACTGGTTTAGGCCGCCACTTAGATTGACAGTGCCAGGGACACCATCTGCCTGACATAGAGCTACAGGCAAGGGAGCAGGATGAGGCCGAGGGGATGGAGATGGGGGCCGAGGAGGTGGAGGACCACCACCAAATCAGCCAATTAGGGATCAGCAGGATCAACCCCACCAGGATGTCTCGAGGTAGGATCAGGACCAAGGGAAACGGGATGGATAGGACAGGCACCAGGATAGGGTCTTGACACTGCCTAGAGATGGGGATCAGGATCAGCCAGTTGTGCAAACACCTCTCCAGCCAGACCCTAGAGATGGCTAGATTTTGTTGTTACAGGCCCAAGTACAGGTATTGATAGCTAAGAGAGATCAGCTATGGGTAAAGCACAACCGGGCAGTCCAGTAGAGACAGGCTACAAAGCTACAAGCAGTGGAAAAGATGGGCAAATGATTGTAGCTTGAGAGCATGTTTGCATCCTCATCCTGGAGTATAGTATCACTTCGGTCATACAGGGAGGCCATCCAGGAGACTAACTATTATAGGTTGCATTATTACCAAGCCGTGCCGAGAGCAGCCCGAGTCTCAGACTTTTCACAGAGGATAGGCCACAAACCTGCAAAGGACCACAGTGAGAGAGCAGGCGGTGAGGGCAGCAGCCAGCAGGGGTAGCCTTTATTTTGATCAGAGATAGGATTCTTTTTGCACTCGATGGGCTCATTTTTGATAGCCCGATGGGCCTTTGTACTTTTTGACATACACATGTACATTGATTTGATTTTTGTACCATGATAGTGTACATTTTGATGATATATATGATATGATGATTTGATGCGATGTGCTCTATTCTATTTATGCATTATAGATGCCTTTTACTTTATATATGCTATGCGATGTGATGAAATGGTGCTATGATGTTATGATGTGCATTATGTTTGATGTGATGATGCAAATGTGATGAGATGCTATCTTTTTTGATATCTTTTCTGCTATGATATGATGATGTAAAATGCAATGATTATGCAACTAACAGATCTATAATATCGCCCTAATGGATGAAATGCAATATTTTTTCTTATCTTTTCTCATGCATTATGTGCTGATGTATTTATATGATGCTTATGATGATGCCTATGATATGATGAATGCAAATGATGTTTTATGATGATTTATGAATATGATAATGCAAATGTGTAAATGATGAGATGCTTAGAATAGCCAATCTATATTATGTGAAATGCAATGCATGTGGTATGATTTAATATTTCCTATATGATATGCAATATGCAATATGCTATGATGATTTGTGGATGCAGGATGAGTGCAATGACGATAAGGATTTTTAATATGCCATGGTACCATGTTAGCATGGAAAGAAGATAAAAGAAAGCAAGAGATTCCAACAAGACACAAGATGATGATGCATACTGAGGAGTTGGGATTTTAAAAGGACCAATTACCTTATGTTTGATAACACACATAGGCACTATGCATCAAGGTATTAAGAACTAGGATGGCGTTGTACCTAGTGTGATGGAATTTGAATCGACAATTAGATAGGAGTACTCCTGTTCACACATGGTGTACGAAACCTTATTCAGAGTGCAGTTCAGATATTTCAGACACCTCGAACCAAAACATAGAAAAGCAAGCCTTCCTATGTGGTCAACAAGATATCTAAAACACCCCCCCTGCACCTAAACAAAGCACACATGACCAAGTTATATTACAAGAATATCCAACAAGCATAGCAGATAAAAAGATAATGATTATTGCCCCATTTCTTTCTCTCTAAATCCCTTCGTTTGGGACATCATTGAGAGGTCATTTAAATGAGTGCAAAAAAGATAAGTCAAAAGACAAAGATAAAGTAAACAAACAAGCTAATGTTCTTCAATACCACTAGCCAAGACTAAACTATGGTGATGCCTGATGTTGATGTCCATTATAGGAAGGATGCATCCTAGGACATGACAATATTAGATGATTGATATGAGACTAATTGGATGATAGACTATTGATACAAAGAGTTGACCAACTTGTCTACATACTGACCTAGACTTGAGACTTTGACGCTTTGAGTTTTCACTTTTGATCTGCTAGACTTGTTCCCGATTGTTTTACCAAAGGTTGAGGATAACGATTGTTTATGAGTGGATGTTTATTGTGGGTGAGAGTGAGATGGGGATGGATGGATTTTTTCACATATTTGGATGTTTTTGAAGTTTTTTTTTTGAAATGTTATGAGGCTGTTTTTGGTATTTTTGAGATTTTACAAATGTTTTGATTTTCGATTTTTCGATGTTTTGGGGTTTTCTGAGATTTTATGAATGTTTTTGGATTTTGTGTTTTTTTGAATATTTTTGTGTTTTTGTGTCTTGGGGGCTGATCAAAGATTAGCCTTGCCTATGTTTAAGCTCAGAGACGACATAGTTCAAATACCATGTTTTTGATGTTTTCTGAATTTTTGAGCGTTTTTGGGTTTTTGATATGTTTTGAATGTTTTTGGATTTTCGCATGATTTTGACGATTTGGATGTGGATATGCATGATGATATCAGTGCTCTGTTTGGGATTTTGTTGAAAACCAAGCTAGGGTTGATTGATCAAATTGATGGATTGATGATGATAACATTGTTGAGGATACACAACAATGCAAGGATAGTGTTAAGCAACACGAGGATTAGGATGGATATCCCAAGATGACGAGGGATTGATTAGATTTGATTGATCAAAATTGATGATGATAACATTGTTGAGGATACACAACAATGCAAGGATAGTGTTAAGCAACACGAGGACTGAAATAATGATGGATTGATTGGATTTGATTGATCAGGATTTTGAAGCTTGATTTGGAACCAAAAAAATTTTGGATGATTTTTTTTATTAGTGATAATGTTTATTTTATTAAGATAGGAAAAACCAGTTACACACACTAATAAAAAACCCCAATACATCCCCTGTCAACCTCCACAGGTCCCTAAAGAGGAGCCAGAAAGGAACCCCAAACCCCCATCTAAAATTTCTAGACAGAAAAAAGAAAAAGGCTTATTATCAAGCCTTGTTACAACAACCAAAGAGTCTCATAAACAGGAAAAAACAAAGCTTATTTTGGCTAGCCTTTTGTCTGGGACCGAAGAACCATGGAAAAGGAAATATTCTTCTCATTCTTTTCTTTCCTTCCAACCATCATTTTCCATCCATCCTCGACCCGTGCAACCTCCTTCTGCCAATCTAAAGAGTGAGCTCGAGGACTCCTCCAGGCACTACTACCACTACCGTCTTGCTGATGCTTATCAAAAGCTATCCACTTTCTAGCCTCCCACTTCTGGGGAGATAGTTTCCTAGGGATCCTCCATCCACCCTCATCATTGCTTACTTGATCTTCAGCTTTTTGCTTTCCCACATCCTTCTTTTGGGATCTAGCTCCTCCTTTCTTTTCTCTACATTCTAGGGTTTCAACCCCATTTTTGGAGGTCTTCTCCTTCACACTGTTGTAAAGACCCTGATTCACATTATTTTCTACCATCCATCTTTCCTGGATGGAATTCTCCTTAGACTGTTGTAGCTCCTCACACCTTTCATCCTGAGCCAGCTGCTGCTCTACCTGCGTTGATTCCTCTGTTTCCTTCCTCTTCATCTCCATTTCCTTTTGCTAGGTATTCCCTTGCTTCAGCTCCTTATTCTCTACTGTATAGTGTTTGGTGGTTACATCTTTCCACCAAGAGACAAAAGTGTTATTTATATTTTTGGCACATTCAACTGCCAAGTGCCCTATTTGATGACACTTTCTGCACCTGAAAGGAACCCCTTCATAGTCCAAAGGCTGCACCCAACAACCCTTAGATGATTTTAATCGAATCTCCTTCGGGGGCACCCTGGAGATTTTCATTTCCATTAAGATTCGGGCATATGTTGAGTGCAAAAGGTTTGAGGAGGCTTCATCCACTAAAATGAAGGTTCCTAAAGAGTTCCCTATAGCCTCCAAGCATGCATCAAACCAATACTAGAGAGGGAGGTTGGGAAGCCTCACCCAGATGGGAACCATCTCAAACCTTTATGTAGTTGGGTTGAAAGCCGGGTGCCATGGCTTCAGGAAAAGAACATGCTTTTCTTCCCAGTCCCAATGGTATTCATAAAAAATCTTATTTTTATCTTGAACCTTTCAAAAACAACAATAAAAAAACCTTTTTCCATTGGGTAAATTTGAACATACCCATCCAGCAAGGGTTTCCAGTGGTCAGATATCCATTGATGCAGATCTGGCAAGCTTGGCCAGAAACCCCTGAATCTCCCGATAAGGCCTAGCTCTGAGAAAAATTTCTCATTTCCATCAACTTCTTTCTCCAGATCACCATCCAACTCCAAAGTGATTGCAACAGAGGCATTTTGTGTTGTCGGGATATCCCTTTTCTCCCCACCAGACCCATTGTCTATAGGTTTAGTGGCCAAATCGATCCCCGTCAAGTTTAGGGCAGCCCTAAACCCACCCTCTCCTTTCTGATGAGCATCACCCTACAATGAATACACTTTTCCTCCATTGTCCACAGAGAAATTACATTGTTTCCCTATCGAAAGCTTTGCTTGTTTTAGCTTTCTTTTTCCTTCTATGCCAAAAATGCCAACGCCATTGGATGCATGAGCCTCCAGCGTTCCCTGCGAAGAGAGTTCCAGAAGTCTCGACTCAGGAGAAGCCCTAGCCCCTCCCTCCAAGAGCGGACGTAAGCATACATCATAAAATATCCTTTTTGTTTTTGGATGATTTGATGTGACGTTGACATACAAATTAGATGTGACTGATATTGATTGTTTGGGCCGATGTTTGATTGAAGATAAAACTTGATAAGGAACATCTTCTTGTCAAAATATGTCATGGGCTAGTGATTTGTATTTTTTGCTCATAAGTGGTTGACCAATTTGATTTTACGTTTGCCAATGTTCAGATCACCACATAAGTTGGAGGATATATATCAAGATTTATTCCCGAAGCAAGATGTAAATATTTTCCCCCAGTGTCTAGCAATGTATGGAATGCCATGGGTGGATGCTTGGATAGGTGTATGGATGGATGGATATGGATTATCTTGTGATAAGGTGTTCGAACAGAGGATGCTCATTTGGATAATGCTTCATGGCTCAGATAATGCTGGGTAGGATAGGTTCAATGAAAATGACTCATGTCAAGATGTTTACCATAAGCAAGTGTAAGGTGTGCACTAAACTTTCATCAAGATCAAGATAACTTGGACTATGGATGCAGATGGATGAAGATGGATGAAGATGGATTGGATCAATGGTTTATGGATGAATGGAATTATTATGGTTGAGATGATGGAATGTTGGATTTATTATGGATGAGATGAGATGCTTTCACCTGATCTGGAGCATGCAGATGCTTGATTCTACACATGACACTTGTTTTCTAGGTTTTCATCATGGTACTTGCCCAAAGCGCCACCATAGTAGTTTTCACTAGAGGACAATTTTTTTCTTTACTGTTTTCAATCCTTTTTTTGATTTTTCGTATTTTTTTGTATTTTTCTAAAAGATTTTAAGCTCATGTTAAACCACCTGGTGGTGTCAATGTAGATGCTTCTTTCATAATGTTCCATCATATCCTACTTTAAGAAGCTACTTTTCCAAGATACGTGCACTTGAATGCAACTTTTGAGATTCCTAATCTTCTTTATTAATACCAAAGTTAACTCTGTCTCTGTGCGCACATCGCAATAGAGTGCCTTATGAATCCTTATGATGAAGGGTGGCTGCCAATACATGGTCAATGTGAGAATTGGATATCATGCGCGGAGGGATGGATGGAGTGTGTTTAGGGATAAAAGATAGATTGGTTGATAGTTTGGATCTTTTGATTTTCCAAACTTGGGAAGATGAGCAATGATGGGTGGATACAAAAGTGTACATGGAATTAGGACCAACTGCTTGATATACTTTGTACGTTGCTTGAGAAGCCTATTTTTTCCTTTGTGGACATCTTTGATGGATACTTTTCCCTTTTTATTTTTCCCCATAGTTTCTTTGACTAATGGAGTTTGATAGGGATAATATTTCTTTGTATTCCTTGGTATCCACTTGTATTTGATTTGTCCATTATGCTTCCCAAATTCTTTTGCTTTGATGATGTTCTTCCTATTTTAATTCACATCCTTCTTTTGATATTGGTCCCAATTTATGGATGGGGTGATGGGTGGATGAAGATTCATGACGTGGCTGGTTGTAGTATTAGCATCAGTTTCATCACAAGGATTCTTCGTGCTCCCTATGTTGACATTTGCTTGAGACGAAGTTTCCCCTAGTATGGTAGTAGTAGCATCTTTGTTCTTTTATTATGCTTGTTTTGAGATGTCTTGTTTAGTAAGCATTCTTTGACAAATGACCACTGTAAATGACGTTATTTCAATTTGTTGTTCTGCTGACTTTGGCATATCCTATTATGTCTGACTTGTTTCCTTGAGTGGTTTATGTTGGATATCTTCATACATGATGTCCTCAGTCTAAATTTTGGATATATTTGATCCTGATTTTGACAACTTAGTTTGACCATATGAATCAATAACTTTCTCTTTTCGTGTAAAGATATTAGGAGTAAAGGAATCATGCTCTAAATGAAGATCATCTATGTGTCCATCCAAAGAAAGCATCTCATAGGTATATGGAGAAGTATGTGCTATGTGGATATGATCATCTTGTATAGATAGGAGAGTGTCCATTACATCATTGTAGTAGCTTGGAGATGCAAATGATTGATCTTGATTAATTTCGGAATTGCTTTCGACATGCTTTGGATCAAGTTCTTGATAGGGGTCAGTTTCAAAGAATGAATGGCTTATAAAGGATTTTTGGATATCTTCATTAGGCATAGGAAGTGGCTCAAATTTCATGAGGTCAAAGGATGTCCATATGTTTTGGAAAGAATCATTGCTAGACCTTGGTGAAAGATGTTGATCATGCTTTGGAATAAATTCTTGAGATATGTCCCTTAACTCATTGGATGATGTAGAGACATTTTCAACATGATTATTGGTTGAGAGGTTATCACTACTATCGCTAGTGGTTTAATCTTGATCATTGTCCCCAATAGTTATTATTTTTTGATCAATAAGGTATTGGATGAGATTTTTGAGCCTAATGCAATTTGATGTTGTGTGTCCCTTTGTTTTGTGATAATCACAAAGGTGATTTTCATTGTACCACAACGATTTCACTAAGGGCTCTTGATAATTGTCATATGTGGGAATTGTGATGAGTTTTTTCTGCACCAACTATTGCATGATTGATTCGGTTGGTTTCCCAAGGGGTGTGCATTTCTGTTTGTTACCTTGCAAGATTTTAAATTGACGTTGTGGTGATTGGTTTTGGAGATGTGGTGATTGATTTAGGACAATTTTCTGATTTGGGATGATGTTTAGATTTGGCATGATAGGTTGGAATTTAACATTGTTTTGGTTTTGAATTACATTGCCTTGATTTGGGTAACTTTGATTTTGTATGGTGTTACCTTGACTTGGATCAATACATGGAGTTGTTAACATAACATTGGTGTGATTTACAAACGTATCTATCCCAAAGTTTACCAAGTGTGGATTTAAAATGTTCATGTTTGTAAAACTTGGTGTATTCATATTTGGCACGCATGGACTTGGTGGGATAATGTTGCTTTGTTGAAGACTCATGCATTGAGTGTTTGGTTGATAGATTTGTAGGTTTGGACATTGATTTAAATCTATCATTGGAAAAGATGTTCCAACATTTAGATTGGGCCTACTCACATTTGTTGTACCATTGAAGTTTGTAAGAGATAATGATCCCATGTATGAATTGTATAATTGTGAGTTTTGATAATCAATGGGAATTGTAAGGCTTTGATAGTTTGGTTGATTTAGACCACTCATGATGAATGAATCAAGTTTATATTCCATGTTCTTCTTGTGTTGTGATCTAGTTTGCACCATAAAATAAGGATCAATTTTCAAGAATGTGGGAGATGAATCTCTAATTCTTTGGATTGATCTAGCTTTAGGTACAAAAGAGGAAATTTAGGATGACTTAATGATCAAAGGGGTGATGATGAAATGTGTGAAAGGTGGATGATATGGATGATTTAACTCTTAGAAGATCTTGAGGGGATGCTAGACTTTTGGGACTTTTTTGGATTCTTGGATTTGTTTTGGATTTTGATTTTGACCTTGATTTGGTTTTTGGATTGCTTTGATTTTGGATAATGAACAAATAGATCCCAAGATGTTGGATGTCATCTATGGGATAGACTTGCTCACAAGATGATAATTTGACTAAGTGTAGGGAGAAGGATGCATCTACCCACACCTATTCAAATAAGATGACAATTCAACTAAGCATATGGAGAAGGATACATCTACATATACCTAGTTAAACAAGATGATTTGATGATAATATGACTAAGAACATGAAGAAGGAATCATCTACATATACCTAGCCAAACAAAATGACTTGATGTTTGATTTCAAGGATTTTGATTTGTTTCAAGGATTTTGATTCACTAATTTTGATTTGCCAAAAAGTCTAGCATGAAGGATGATTTCAAGATTTTCAAGAGTTGTTGATGAGACTATTTTGGTTTGATGTTTGAAGGATGGATAAAAGTTTTGATTTTGATCCTATGTGTACCTAGAAAGGCTCTTGTTTACAAGACCTCGGTTTTGAAGAACATGCTTTACTCTAAACAAGGTGTTCAAATTCCCAAAAAAGATTTGGATTTTGACAATAATAGAATGAGTATAACCTGGGATTATTTCTTGAAGCTTTTCTATAAAAGTTGAAAAGTAATCTTCGTCTAAATTCGTAGAGTGTTGAGAGACGCTTTTTATGTTCTTTTGGACTAAGATATTTTGATTTTGGTTTCCAGATTATGATCTTGTGTGAAATCATTTGAGACACATGTGTGGGGTTCAATTGTTCTGAGCTTTGTTTAGTGACTTCTTTTTACCACAAACAATTCTTGATTAGCTTTTTCAACTAGATGTCCAATGTCTTAACTTCTTATCCCACAAAGTACATCGTGTGGAGCTTTGATGAAATCAAGACAAGAGTTGCCTATTGTTGACTTTAGTAAGCAAATTGAGATATAAATCCAAGTGTTTAGAAACCTCTAAGGATAAAATCCCAAGGGAAAGCAATAACACATGAATCTTGTCAAATTTATTTGCTTCCTAAAGGGTTTGAAGTTTTGATGACAATTTTGAATGTTTGTTTCCAAATGTTTACGAACAAGCAAAGTGTTTTGTTTCCAAGAACAAGTACAACCCTATGGCTATGAAATATTGTATTTGTTGAATCCCCACTTGGACAAGTCCAACTACGCCTACTTTTAGCGAATGGTTAGATGCTTGACCCCACTGGCTCCCCTCCATGACACTCAGTTATATGGGGCAGCCAAGCATCAACACCCATGAAACTCCCATGGCATACTTTCCATTTCTACTAAAAACCCATAAAAGTGTGGGGTGGCTTCAAAATGACCGTTCTTGCACCAACAAATAGATCAAATATTTTTCCCTTTTCTAAACAAGGGTTTTAATTCAGACTTTCCGTTCGTGGGGGATCACCCATTAGGTGAGAGACCATTGCTTCCCTTCTCGTTGGGATGACCATCATGATACTGGATTTTGTTCTAGTACCCACACTTATATGGCGGTTAGAAGTCACTTGTCTTTAGTGTGTTGTCGGTTGGGTCGTTCCCTTGGGTGATTACTTTTTTCCCACAAGGTAGGCCCTCTAAGATAAACAAAAGTGAGCAAACATATCTGTAGTTCGATTAATCTTTGTTGAGAAACAAAGAGAGAACACATGCAATATGTTCCACTCACACTCGCAAGATGTGTTCAATTTTAATCCCAAAATGAAATGTGGAGGCAATTACTTTACCCAACTTAAGATCACCAAAAATCCTTTTGATTCTCAAGATCACCGTGAGGCGTGAGAGAAGCACATACGTCCTTTCAATGGTATTACTTTGAGTAAGTAATTACAAAACAAAGAAGCACTTGTTCATTTTAAATCCACAAAGCAATGATTTGATTCTTTTTAGAACACCAAAACAAAATATGGAGATTGCCTTATTCAATTGTTAATCCTCAAACCAAATCTAGTGAGTTTGTCCTACAGTTCTTTTTAAGTCCTTTGTAACAAAAAATGAAAGTCTTTGTAGTGTTCTTTTTAGAGCCAAAAAGAAATTTAGTATGTCCTAAGAGCATGGAAGACAACAATTCCTTAAGAGAGATTATGAACTCTCCAAAAGTGTTAAACAAACACTAAAGTGTTTAAGAACACTTCATGTAATGATGATGATGTCATAGTGTAACTTTCAACTTGATTTCCTTCCTTCACCTTTGATTAAGCAAACCTACAAAAACCAGGTAGAATTGCAAAATAGAGGCTAGAAAAACCAATTAGTAACCTAAAGCAATCAAAATGAAAAAGCAAATGTCAAATTGAACTAATTTAAACCTTTGACTTGACTCTAGCGTCACAGTTTGCACAGGCGGTCCAGTTTAAAGGACTCAATGGTGCTATATGGCGCTGCTAATTCTGCACGCATCGCTCTGCAGCAAAATAGAGAGCTTGATTGCGTCAGAGTTTCCCCCAATGGTGCAGTTTCAAATTTGGAAATTCCAGCACGTGAGATTTGAACCAGCGGTGGAGTTAAGAATTTTGAATTCTGGGTGGGAAAGACCGAGTGGTGCAATTTGAAGTTTGAAGCGGTGTTGTATGGGGACGCTGAACTACTAGCGGTTTTGTATGGCGATGCTAGACTAATAGCGGTGCAGTTCCCTGTAGACACACAAAAATAGAAAAAAGCACATAATTTTTGATAAAAACATGATATAAACTTGAGATTTCGCCCTCCTTCTAGCGCCAAATGTAGAACCCCAATCCTAATACGTGCAAAACACAATAAAAAAACACATAGTTATATCAAATGCAAGCAAGAATTAAGATTCCCCATGAAATCCATTAGCAATGCTCGAAATAGGAAACCAAAATGAAAAAAACAATGAAAAAGAAATGAAATACTAATTAAGCAAGCAAACTCTTGATCCCATGGGGGAATTGGTGCCAATTTGATGTGAAAATTGGCCCTTTCCCAACTCTTATGATGCAATGTTGATGAGTGATAAAGGTTGATCCACTTTGTTGAAGATTCATTTGAGCTCCATGATGAAAAATCTGCATAACCTAGCTATAAACTTGATAAATGGATGAAAATTATGATGCTTGAAGATAAAATTGAGTATAGTAAACTTGCTCAAATTGTGGATAATCAAATGAGGAGAGAAGCCTCTTATTTATAGAAAGACAATATGGAGAAATGCCCAAAATGAAGAAATGTGGGACTAACTTTCAACCAATGGCCAAATGCCACTTGTCAGGATGTGAATGGGCAAAGGATGTGCACATTTTGATGAATGTGCCCATAAATGCAATTAGGTGGAATTTGAAAATAGTGAAATGACATGTAAGAGGGAAAAAAGGAATGACTTAAATGCCACTTGGCTCAATGCACAAGGACATGTAAGAAGGAATGAATGTCTTGTTGGAAGGACAAAGTCCACTTGGAGGGATTTCAAATTTGAAGGAATATTCTCTAAAGATGTCAAGTTGAGAGAAAATGGAGATTTAATAAATGAATTAAATCTATTTTCATGTGCAAGTGGAAAAAGCTAGAGGATGGGACATGGATTAGAATTAAATTAATCAAAGGTTGACTAATTTAATGAGGGATTAGATGATGTGACTAATTGATTTAGATTTATGGGTTGATTTAAATCAAAAGATGAGAAGAATGTGATTTAGAGACTAATTAAATAAAGATTTTTTATTTATTTAATTTAAGGGGGTGAATGTTAGATTAAATCAAATAAGGTTTTAATTTATTTAATTTAATAGAGTGACTTTTAGAGATTTAATCAAATAAAATGAATTATTTAATTAAATAGGGACTTAGGATTAATTAGATCAGATTGATTGATTTAATTAACAAAAGAGAGAGAGACTTAATCAGATAAATGATTTATTTAATTAAGAGAGGAAAATTAATGAATTTAATGAAATACAGGTATTCGATTAAATGGTTAGACTAAGGGATGATTTAGGATGAAATGGTGTTAGTAAAATCAAGATCAAATGTGTAGTGTCAATCAATACATTTTACGTGCCTACAAAATCTAACCAACACTTGATAACACTAAAAGCCTAAAAACTTCTCAGAGTCACCAGGTATGTAAATAAAAATGCCTCCAAAAGGCTAAGACTACTACTACATACACACCAAAATATAGTAACAAAATACATAGAAATGAACTGAGAAGTAGTTCACCTGTCCCACCGGGTGTGCCAAAACTATTAGGGATCCAAATCTGCACCCTAATACCAAGCTGTGAATGAACTTAGCAGGTTTGGATGTAACATGGGTCTGCTTTCAGGTTGTGGGTGTCCTATTTGAAAGCAGACCTCCAGATTATGGGCTGGCTCCCCTTTTGATGCCACCTAACTACCGATTTCTAAGGTAAAGGGCAAGAATTGCATGAAAAATGAACCTAAACTAAAAATACCTAAGGTGATACACCAAAACTAACCAGGACCTGATGACAACCTATCACATTCAAATCAATATCACAAAAATCTATTTACACAACTCACTTCCATATGTATTTCACATAAATAATTTATAAGAAGGTTCTTTTAAACATGACCTTTAGAAGGAAACACAAATGTCTCACAACTAATAGCACTATTGACTAACACAACTTATAACCTATTAACATGCATTTCTGCTAAACAAATACCTAAACATGAGACAAATTTGCAAGGAAAGATAAATTTAACAAGTCAAATTGATCAATCACTAACAACATACCATGAAACATGAAATGAGAAGATAAAATATGCTATCATATTAATTGGAAGTTACTCACTGCATAAAAGTCCATCTTAGTTACAATACTGCTCCATGCTGAAAAATAACTCCAAAACTAAAGCTATCACTCTACTAGAAAGGAAAAACTCCCCCCAAAATTCCCAAAATGAAGATACTTAAGAAAAAACCCATCAAAACCCCTCACACATGTCCATCTAGAAGGTTTTGGTCGGATGCAACAATGAGTCCAAAAAAGGACCTTCTAAAGTCACTCAAAAAAGTCCTCCAAATAGTCCAAGGTCAAGCCAAGACCATAGCCATCCAAAAAGTGTGACAAAACAGCCTCCAAAATAGCACATGTTTCTCCAAAACAGTCAAATTCCCCACTCACATACTCTCCTCATGTCTGCAATTCATCATTTTGTCTCCTAGCCTTGACCCATGCAATATGTGTGTTTTGAAAACACAAGACTCCAAAAAGGCATTGAAGATAATAACTTGATTAGGTGATTCATAATACACCACTTAATCAAGTTATTTTACATTTCAAAGCAAAATATAAGAGGGCTCCACCAGCTCTCTGAATTATATTACATTTTCCATAAAAATACATGATAAAAGTGATTTACAAATCACTTAAATAATATCTTTATACTTCGAAATAAAATGCAACATAAAATGTTATATCAAAATGCTTTGAAAAGCATTAAACAAGGTCAAAACCTCCAAGGCACTTGATCATTTTTACTTACCTCATTTTTCACTCCAAAACCACACACTGGTGAATATTTTCTGATTTTCAAAAGAAAAAATAAAGGTTCAAATTTGGCCTATATGGTCGACCTCCACACTTCATGGAAGGCATATTCTGAAAGTCTTGCAAGCATCTCATGTTTTAAAAGGAAAGGAATGTTTCACATGTCTCAAAAGCAACATATGACCAAAGGTCAAAAGGCATAATATGTGTGACTTGGCACACTCCTCATGTTTCATTTTGAAACACTTAACAATTTTTGACAAGGCATCAAGTTTACAAGGCAAGAATTTTCCGAAGTCATTAAATCCCCATTCGGCCCCCATATCGCATTAATATGTGTTGCATTTTTTTAAAAAATGGGACAAAATTCCCATTGGTCATCAAAATAGGGTCAAACCCTAATTAACAAAATACGGAAAAAAGTGAAAAGACACTTCATTCTTACCATCGAACACTTTGGAAAATGATGCTGCCGCCATGAAGGTTTCAAGTCGACATAGAAAATGGAGGCTTTTGACTAGTTTTTTGAGAATTTCTAATGAAAAAATGCATGTAACAGTAGGAAAATTGGTTTTTTGGTGTACAAATCTGCATTTTTTAACTTTTTGGGACCATTTGACGAGCTTTAGGCTGCGGCCATGGGCATTCTGATGATTTTTTCTCATTCTTGTTCTTCTGTGGTTGATTCATTTGCTTTAGCTGCCATGAGAAGCATTAAATGGAGCTTTTGGTAAAAGTAAAAAGCTTGAAAGTTGCAAATAATGTAAGGAAAAGCTCCAGGTACACCTTGAATCTACTCCATTCCTCTAAAATTTTGAGCAACAGAGCTCACTTCGATCCTCCATTATGACTAATAAAGTAGAAATTGTTCATTTCCTTTTGCATTTTGCATTAAGTGAAGAAAACTCAACATGTTTTGTTGTCTTCATGAATAAGTCTACTCCATTAGGCCGCAACCAAGAGGAAAAAAAAGGGGTCTTTTTTCTTGCCATTTCAAAGTCTGCACTCATAGAATCATATTTTGTGATTTACTTTTTTAAAAAAAACTTCAAACGTTCCTTTTGTAGCTTGAACCCCAAATGGGTTTCTTCAAATTGTAGCAAGATTGTGTTTTTGCAAAAAACCCCAAGTGGTTTTGGTGTTTTTTTGATAAAAAGACCTTTATAGGTCATAGCCATGAAAATGTAACTAAACCCTAGCATTTTTAGTCTTTTTTATGACAAGATTTTGCAAGATCATAATGTGAATGAGATTTCATGAGAGAGTGATCAGCTAAAACAAGAACCATCACAATAAAATGTTGCCTCATAAAGAATGAATAGTTGTAAATGATTCAATGCCATTGCATAGTACGGGTATAAGTCACATGACTATACTTCCTTTCCATTATTTAACTCTTGTTATCATGAAGGCTCTATTTGTTTTGATTTTTTGTATTCCTGATATATTGAAACAAACCTAGCTGGGGTCCTTGCAATAGTAACCACCCCTTGCACTCTGTATTTGCAGTTTTTGATAAACCCTAGGCGGGTTTTCTATATTTGAGAAGAAAATAATGCTATATTTTTTAACCAAAACAACTAGAAGGTTTTCTTATGTGATTAGGAACTTCAGTTGCCCTCTGTAAGATCATTGGTTATCACATTGTCACATTCGTTACCTCTGCTTACAAACTTTATTCTCTTGAGTGATTATCCATTGTTGTACTTTGTAAGCACTAAAATGATCATTTAATGTAAGCTCTAATCTAGAGATCTTAGGATAGAAAAAATATTATATTATGACTTCTTGAAAGAAATGTTTGTCATTTGATGAATACTTGATTTCCAAGAGGTCAAATGACTGCCTATAAGTCATCATTTTCAAGGTTGACCTTATCTTTGTGCATTTAGCATGTATGCATGGTTGTAGCATAGTTGGCTGCCTTCACTACTTTTGTTTTGAATCTATTTATTTTGAAAGCAAAATTCTATTGTTGCACTCAAATACACTCTCCAAAATGGATTGAGATCTTTAGTGTATAGTCCTAATTGCTCCTCATATGACTGATGATTGTGATGCCTGTCCCTGTACTTGATATTCAACATTATGCATCATGACTGCTGGTGTCCATTTCCTTTAACAAGTTGGTCATATGGCCAATATATGCATTTGCTCCTAGTGATTCACTAACTCATAGCTCCTTTGAAGAACTACCTTGCAACCCTTTGCTGGCATCTAATGGTAATGGAAAACTTGTTTCTGATGCTTCATTATCATCCTCTTGTTTGGAAAACTGAACCATATGATCATTAATTTTTATGTAACAACATCCTCATCACACAGGGGATCACCAATAATTGAAATTGGTGCATAAAATAGTTTCTCTTTTTCATGTAGTCCCTTTAATATGTTTCAAAGATTGCATGTGCTCTCAAGTTGCAAGCTGCATTGGAAGCCTCCCTCTTTTGTATTGATTTATCAATTAAAGGCATATTGCTTTACTTCCTTTTCATCATGCCCATTAAAAGTTACACTTATAATTTGTGAAACTTGACTGCTTCCCCCATTTTCCATCAATAAAGTTATTGTCAACTGCATATATCACTTGTGGAGGTAATCCTTGGGTTTGAGCAACTCAAGCAAATGAAGATGAAAGTTGTGGTTGACCATTATGTGACACCGAACAAGGTAGTTGAAAAGGTTTACTACCCTTCCTTTCTTCTTCATTCAAGATGCAATCTCTTGTGAGTCTGTGACCATCTCTTGTTTGCCTTCATTAAAGTCAAAAGACATTTATCTTTGTTATTGTCTCGTATGACATAAAAATATATTTGCTCCTATGGAATGTCCTAATTTCTTGGTAGTTATAAGGTATCTCCTTGAATACATTCATTTCAATGGTGTTCTTTTCTATAATATTGACATCATATAACACTGTCATCCTTTAGAGCTTATGGCTCATTGCTTCTTTGATGCTATGTTCTATTTTGTGGACTTCTTGTTTGATGACATTGCCTCTCCATATCACTGTTATGTATACTTGTTCTCAAGGAATTGATTCTTATCATCCCGAACTTGGGTTCCTGCTTTTTATCATGCAATCTTGATCCATGTTGGATCATTTATGATGAACGAACCCCTGCATGAAATATTATGGGCATATCTACTAATAATAACATTCCGCGAGATCACATTTCATTGGCACACTTAGTTCAGTAGCATAGATGCCTTGTGTATAAATGTTGTTACAACTTCTCATTTGTAAGATTGAGCCAGAACTATTGTGTTTAAAGCTCTCAAAACCAATGCTCTTTGCATTACTCTTCCTCCACACTAGAGGTTTGTGATTTGGTGGATGATGTCTTATAAGGACCTTTGTCACTGCTCTTGATCCTCTACATTTGTCATTGCTTAATTCCTTTCTTCCAAGTTTCATGATTCCTGTCAGCATGTGATTTCATTAATGCATGTGAGGCTGCTCCTTGTTGTTTTTCTTTAAGACTGTCCCAACCTTCATGGTTTCTAGAATAATGATTGTTGCCCCACATGTTCGCAACCTGATTTCCACAACAGTTATTTACCTTTTCAATCATGTGCAACAATTAACACTGTCTCCCCACTTTGATCCTAGTGGGAAGACACATGTCACCTATATTGGTGACCTGAAAGCTCACCATCCTATGTGATGTGTGGTTTTCCAATAGGGTTAAGGTGAAAGGGACGTGACAATACTTTTGATTGCTCCCTCATTATTTAAGAGATGCATAATTGAACTTGATGCATCTTTTGAATCTGATAATGAAGGTTGATCAACTGGTGTGATTCCATATTGATTTTATGCATTAATACATTTATATCTTTGATCAAGTTTCTCAATTTCCTATTCCTCTCAAAAAATTAGAGGGCAGCATGATGAGCTCTACCCTTGTGGGAGCCACATTTACCCCACATGTTGTATTTAATTGAATCATAACAGTAACAAGACTTGTCCTAAAACTACACATGAAGCAAACAAGTTTGAAAAATAAATGCATATTTTGGATGTGTTTGATGACTTCATTGTTTTCTAGGACATCCAAGGTTTGTATGCTTATTTAATGCATTTAGAGATCATTTTATAAATGCACAACCAGTCATTCTTAGGCAATGACTGGTCTCCATCCTTATATAAAAAAATTTATTGTTTAATTATTCATGTATATGCTTTTCTTTACTTTAATTGAATAAGCAAAGTTAGTCCCTTGGCTTGTGAGGGACATGTACACTTTCATGATTATCAATAAAGATTACATTTGTAACACATATGATTCTCTCTCTCATTTGTTGTAATTGCAACATTGGAATAAAATGTAATCTGTTTCATTTGACAATCTCTTTCATGCATATTGGTGACTTCGCAGACCATGGTTTATCTTTTAAATTTTTAAACAAACAACATAAAAAGAATGAACACTAAGTTACCTGATTTCAGCTGAAAGCTAAAAATTAGGTAACACAACTCTTTTATATAGGACCCTTTTCATAAATGAATAACATGCTTTGAATTTAAATTGCAATGATATTGCAATTTTTGCAATTTAAAAATTATACTTGGG
Source organism: Sequoia sempervirens (assembly GCA_007258455.2). NCBI lineage: Eukaryota > Viridiplantae > Streptophyta > Pinopsida > Cupressales > Cupressaceae > Sequoia > Sequoia sempervirens. The sequence goes on from VDFB02000017.1 coordinate 384,945,780, forward strand.
AGCCAAAGTCTCATGCCCGATGTAATTTGATTTTTATTCATTTGTAACTCCCAAGAATTTGAATTTGTTTGCCATTAGTGCTAAAATCTTCTTGGTGCAAGTGATAGAGGTAGTGGAGGTGTAAGAATGATATAATGGATGTCAATTTAGGAAAATATTGAGAAATTTATCAGGCTAGAATAATTAAGGGGCATAATGCATGAATCCCACACCCAAAATGGAAGAGGCAGAGGTTTGACTGACATCTTGGGGAGAGGAAGTTTGTCTGGGTCATGACTATGAGAACCAGTTTCAGTAAAAAATGGCATAACTTTCTCATACGAGATCAAAATCAAGAATTTCAAAATGATCTAGAAAGCTGGAAATGAGGTGCACCAAACTCAAAAACCATTTGAGGAGATTTGGAAAAATGAGGAAGCAGGGATAGATAGAATGTGATGGGTTTTTGAAGCTAAGACGAACATAAGAGGACAACATGAAGTTCAAGAGAAGAAATGTATAGAGATTTTGGAGGAAAGGTATGAAGAGTTTTGGGGTAGTGAAAGGAAGCTATAGGAAGAGCCTGTTGAGAATATTTGAATCTTTTATGTATTGAGAAAATGATGTTTTTTTTTTCAAATTGATTGAATGTATTAAAACAAAATTGCTTGTGATTGCATTTCTTTTGGTTTTATGAGTTTTTCTTATTTGCAGCAGAGGTATGTTGCATTGTGAGTTTGAGTAGTAGTATCCTATTCCATCAGTGGTATTAGAGATGGTTGTTCCTGAGTGTGCAGGAAGAAGCGCTGATGTGAGGCAGTTTGCACCAAGACCTGTGGGTAGAGAGTGAAGCAGTTGCAAAGAGAGCGTGGAAAAGTGTTTGACAAAATGTCTTGGAAGTCAGGATAATGTTTTGTGATGAAGAAATAATTTTTAGAGCCACAAACAGAGAATCGAGAGTCCATTCAAAGGAGTAATTTATTCCAAACAAGCTGTAAGGTGAGTGAGAAATGTTACAAAGTCATTGTGGACGGTGGTAGCACTAATAATATTGTATCCGAAGAGATGGTAGACAAACTGAAATTGAAAAGAATCAAGCATCCTAGCCCATACTACATTTCTTGGTTGCAAGGAGATTGCTAGATATGGGTAAGTAAGAAATGTTTGGTTGATTTTTAAATTCATAGATATAAGGATGTGATTGTATGTGATATAGTACCTATGGATATATGCCATGTTTTGTTAGGTAAACCATGGTTGTATGATCAAAGATATCTACATGTTGGTAGGAAGAATACATATAGCATCATAAAGGATGGGGAAGAATATATTTTGAATCCTTTGTAGGATAGGCAAGAGGAAGTGGAAAAATAAGTTGTAGCAGATAATAAGGATAGAAAGGAAAATAAAATGGGAAGGGTTGAATCTTATTGTTCTTTTGGTACTGATATGTTTGTAATTGAAAATTTGTGTGCAGGGAAGAAGGATGAAAAGGAAAATGTGGAAATCCTTGTTCAAAAGGATAAAGAGGGAAAAGAAGAGGAAATTGCAACAATGATTAAGGATGATGAGTGTCCTTTGGAGGACTTGAAAGTAATGTAAAATGAAAGTGCAACTAAGAGTAAAGGTGAAGAAGATATGGCAGCAGGAAGTGGTGAAGAAAAGGTTGAAGAGAAAGAGGTAATGCATAATATGTTTCAATTTTTATGATAAAGATAAGAGTGGATCTTGTGTAGATGAAAAGATTTCAGCGGTAGAAAAGAAATGGAAAGTGTTGATGGAAGGTGGAGTGAAGATTGCAGCAAAAGGTAATGAGGTTAAATCAGATTTTGATGAATGTTTTGATGATATTGAGAATGTAAAATTAGAGCTGAAGGTTGCAGCAATGAATCCTTTGGAAGTAGATGAGATTAGTGAAAAAATTGAGGTGAAAATGAAGTTTTTTTATGATTGTTTCATTGAAAGTATTGAAGATGAAGATTCCTTGATAACAGAGCTTGACCATTTGTTACAAAATGTGGAGAATGAATCTATGGATTGTGGTACTAACATTGAATTGGGTGTTGAAGATCAAATTGCAGTAGTAGTATGTCTTTCTAAAGGCATAATAGGAGTGACAAACCACATTGTAAACCAGGTAAATGAGGAGCAAAAGGTAAAACAACAATAGAGGTAATGTAGTACATTTGTTTTGTTGAAGGTGGAGGTATATGTTTGATTGTTAATTCTATTGGAATATATTGGTGGGAGGTTAGATTTAAAGTTTTGAAATACATGAAGGGTAGAGGAGTAAATATGAAAGGATATAATATTGTGAGGTTGCAGAATTTGGTGAAAGGTGGATCCAAAGTAAACATATGGTCTTCAAATGTTCACAAGTTTTCAACTCTTGGAACATTTCACTTACCTTGGGTGTCTGATGTAGGAGCATCTAGGGATACCAAGCAATCCTACACACCCAAAAATAAATTTGTTTTATTTTTTTGATTTTTGGCATGTTGTTGGTTTTGCAGGCATGCTACTTTTTCCCTCTCTGATTTTCAGCTCTTTTATATGGGACCCTTTTAATAAATCAATAATATGCTTTGAATTTAAATTGTAATGCTATTGCAATTTTTGCAATTTTAAAAATTATACTTGGGAGCCAAAGTCCCATGTCCAATGTAAATTGGTTTTTATTCATTTGTAACTCCCAAGAATTTGAATTTTTTTGCCATTAGTGTTGGAATCTTCTTGGTGCAAGTGTTGGAGGTAGTGGAGGTGCAAGAATGAGATAATGGGTGTCAATTTAGGAAAATATTGAGAAATTTATTAGGAAATAATAATTAAGGGGTTGAATGCATGAATCCCACGCCTAGAATGCAGGAGGCAGAGGTTTGACTGCCCTTTTGGGGAGAGGAAGTTTGTCTCGGTCGTGACTATGAGACCCAGTTTCAGTCAAAATGGCATAACTTTCTCATACAAGATTGAAATCAAGAATTTCAAAATGATTTGGAAAGCTGGAAATGAGGTGCACCAAACCTAAAAACTGTTTGAGGAGATTCAAAAAAATGAGGGAGCAAGGATAGACAAAATGTGAGGGGTTTTAGAAGTTGAGACGAAAAGAAGAGGACATCATGGAGTTCAAGAGAAATATGCATAGATTTTGGAGGAGAGGTATGAAGAGTTTTGGGGCAGCAAAAGGAAGCTACAGGAAGAGCCTGTTGAGAATATTTGAATCTTTTATGTATTGAAAAAATGATGTATTTGTTTCAAATCGATTGAATGTAATAATACAAAATTGCTTATGATTGCATTTCTTTTGGTTTTATGAGTTGTTCTTATTTGTAGCAGAGGTATGTTGCATTGTGAGTTTGTGAGTAGCAGTATCCTATTCCATCAAATATGCATATTCATTAGCCTTTTTTCCTCTTAATATTTGAAATCTTATACAAAATAGATTACATATTAACATTTCTTCCTTATGCATCATGACAACAATTGGCCTTGTCCGGTGAGAATCATCAACTACTACCACAGGCTTACTACCACATGCTTACTCACCCTATGCCCTATCCTCATCCATATTTTTCTTTAGCAAAACTATCTCTAACCATGACAAAATATTTCCCAGCTTTCACCTCTGCTACACCAAAAATTTCAATCCTTTCTTGTGATATGATCTTGTACACGATAGTAGTGCTAGATAGTTTTAGAGTCTAACATCCGCGTAGAGAATGCTAATCTTGTAATCATTGTTACATGCTATAGTGATGCTTATTCTCTTCATGCCAGCACCTTATCCATGTTGATAAATCTCTCTCTACCACACTACTGCCCTTGCCATTGTCTCTTTCTCAAAAACTAAAAAATCATGGCAAGTGTGATAAGGCCTTGCACATAGGTTACTCTAAAAACTCTCATGTGCCTTGAAAACTCTAAAAAATCTCATGCAAACTTCCACACTATAGTCCTCATCTACTATCATCTTCACTTGCAACACCAAATCCTCACTTGGATTGTACTTGAGCATTGCACTCTCACCACCAAAAAATAATTACAAACTCTTTCTAAGAATACAATTCACTGAGAAGGAAACAAACAACATAAATGTTATCAAGCATGTGTTGTTGATAAGGAAATGGTTCTTCCCCACCCAACCATTGTAAGCCTTGGAGCCAAAGGTGGGCACAACCCAACCAGAACTTTCACCCACTATAAATGGCTGAGCTACCACCCCATTTATGAGGATTACCACAAACCATACATATCTTAAGTCTTTGTTGTTCTTTTAAAGAGACCAACACCTCTTCCACTACCATCAGTTTCATTCTAACAACTGTCTGTTTCACAACACACACCACTCCTCCACTTCCACCTTCTAGTATCCTCCACTTCCATCTTGACTAGTATAGTGCATGTCAAAATAAATGTAATGAATAAAAATATACATAAACTCATGGATGCCACTGTAGAATGCCTCTCAGTGTAACAAAATAAATACAATGAATAAAAATGTACATAGTGTGATGCAAAAATACCGTTATTGGCTGAATTACGCTTGATCCATGAAGAATCAAAGCATAACGGAGCCACCAATACTCAAATCTCAACAAGATCAATCAAATGAAATTGAAACTAAACATTTTATCAAAACCTAACATACTAAATCATGAAAGCTTTCAAAACATTTATTCTAATCCATCTGAAACTTATCTCGTTGTGGAATTGGTGTCATGTTGATGTGGAACGATGACTCTTTCCTAATCCTGTGATTAGTGAGCCTATTTCAGTCGATTCTATGGACGAGAATCAATGAAACCATTGTGATTGATGTATGAAAACCTAGATTATGCTAAAATGAACATGATGCAAGCTAAGTTACCATGATTTTATGCTACAAATGATCTAATTATGCTATTGCTAAGATAATCTAAGCTAAAATTATGCTAAAAGATGAAAACACTAATTCATTTACAAACTAAGATGGATGCATGTAAGCCATTAATGAATGGTCTAAGCTATTATGCAATGAAAATGAACTAAAATAAGTTAAAAGGTGAGTAAATTGAAAGTATGGATGCAAGTGAATTCAACAACATAAGTTTGCAATTGAAATATGGATCCATTTGTCTCCAAATAGTGACCTATTTATAGGAGAGAAAATGAGGAATGGATGGCTGAGATTAAAAAGCTTAATCAATGGTTCAAGATGAAGGGGATGAGAGGCATGGATCATGGATTCTCATCAATGGATGAGAATGCATGATGAAAGTTAATCAAAGGCTCACACTTGCCTCAAACAAACACACTTTTGACTTGCTCACATAGGTCAAAGGTAACTTGCTTAAGAGGTTGAAGGTTTAGCTTGTTCAAGAGGCCAAGTGAGTTGATTAGAGGAGAGAGAATATTCCTTTTGGGTAAGGAAAAAGGTAATTTACAAATTAAAACAAAGTTTTAATTGTGCAAAAAGGATAAAGAATATTCCATGAGAATATTCTCTTTTCTTAGAGGAAAATTAGTTTAATTGCTAATTAAACAAGGTTTAATTTATGCAATTAGGGAATTAGAAGAATTAAGAGATTGTGGCGTAGAAAATTGGATACTCTTGAGAAAAGATACAATTTCACGCTTAATTTGGACCTACTTTTGAGTACCCTTGCATTATTCATTCTTCAAAACAACATTTATAGGCCCCTAAGACCCATTATTTTTGATCTAGAGGCCCATTTCACTTAAAAATCATCTAAATCCCGACAAACAACACTTAATTTACTCATATCCCGAAAACCCACCTTCAAAAACCACTAGTGGGACCCATTCGCCACCTTGGGTGAATGAGTCCCCTCTGGTGGGACCCATTCGCCAAGGGTGGTGAATGAGTCCCTTTTGGGGAAAAAATCAATTTTGAGCGGGAATTCAATCAATTCAACTTAAATTTTCAGTGGATGTCAACCTCTTAGGTCTAAGAGTATAAGAGAAGCACATAAAACAACAAAAAATGATGGTTCAAAGATATTTATTAAATTAGATGATTTAATAAATAAGGGAGGGGTGAAATGATATTTAATTAAATAACTTAGGGTTATTTAATTAATAAGATGACTTGGGAGATTAAATTAAATATTTTGATTTATTTAATTTAATTAGATGAAGTGTTAGTGCGAAAAGAGATGAATTAACCCAATTTAATTAATTAGACTAATGGATGAAAATGATGCAATTAATTAATTAGCTAGGCTAATTAAATCAATTAAGAAAAAAGAGGATGGGTTAAAGAGGAAATTATGTTAATAAATTTGATTCAAATGTATGACATCGATTAGGACATTTTTCAATGTCTACATTTTGCCCCTCTTTGAAGCGAGGTACCTGCTACTTCGATTCAAAGAATAACACTTTTTGGATAAAAAATGCTGCCTAAATCAAAAATTAAAAAAATATTGACTTTTTAGATGCCTCGACGGAAGGATAAAGTTGACTCCCTGTCCTCTCAACAAATCGGGCAGAAATTTTGAATTTTGGGTTGATTTCTCGACAAAGGTTCAAAAGCTGCCCCAAGGGTGCAGAAAGGTTCCAGGATGCAAGAATAATGCTAAAAACACAAAAAATGATGAAAAATTAGGTCTAGATTGGTGAAAATGATAATAAACCCTATTATTAAGGTTAAATTAGGGCAAAAATCCCTAATTTTCTAGCTTAAATAAGCTAAGAGGGGTCATTTTCAATTCATTTGTGCATTCACACTTAAGGAATTCTTGCGATTTGAGCTCTGACCCTTTGACAAAATGGCACGCCGAGAGCTTCCCCAACACATCTCTGATCGAGTTTGAGAGTTCCAGTGGCTTCTAGGCACAGGACCATTGGTATGTGATTCGAAACCTGATTTTAAATTTGAAATTTTGATGCATTTATTAGGCGTTAGAATTTAGATTATGGCGGCATCGATATATAGCGACGCCCAAACTTAAATCAACGATGACCAAATTATTTATAGCGACACATATGTATATGGCGACACTTCTTTTGATCTAAAATTAGGGTTTCTAATTTTAAATGGCAACACACTTGCCGATTTAAAAGTTAGGGTTAGGTTAGGCCAGAGTCTAAATTGTGACACCAGCTTATCTGGCAATGCATTTTTCAATTTTAAATTTGAAATGCACCGGGCGTCGCTATTTGAATTTTGAATATAGCGACGCTACTGTGATTTCTAAGTTGAAAATTCCAAATAACTTCAAATTTTGATGATATCTTGACGTTGTGCGCTTCATGGGTGCAGGAGGTCTTCCCACCATTAATGTTGAGGGAGCATAGGCTGACGGTTCTTAAGAGAATAGGTGATCTTTTAGAGTTGTGCCAGGAGCACCTGGGAGAGATTGGATTGTGGTACATTGCATACACACCTGTTATTAGGACCCATTTAGCGATGATGACAACTCTGTGCGAGAGATAGCACAACGAGACCTCATCCTTCCACCTTTCGACGGGGGAGGCGACAATTACCTTGGAGGATGTGTGGCAGATATTGCATTTTCCTATCCATGGTGATCACGTGATTTACAACACTGATGCCAGATTCGATGCATGCCTCAAGGTGATGGAGATGGACCAGATTGTATTGGTCACATCGTAGATTGATTTGGAGACATACAGAGTTTAGGTGCCAACCTTTAGATTGATCATCACAACCATCATTTCAGGTTTGGTGGCCTCAGACAGATGTGGCAGATTCTTTAGCCTAGGATGGGGCTTGGCATGGCACTAGATGCTACATAGGAGGAATATTTTTGTGTGGGGGATTGTGATGCTAGCCTCCTTTTACCATGATTTACATGATTTTATTTATTGCGATGGGAGAGCCATCGATGCAGGGGTTCCTCTGCTTCATATCTGAGCATAGGAGCACATTGTCGTGCTTCAACCGATTGTATAGATGGCAGACATGGAGCCGAATGATCCCGTCATTTGGAGATATCAAGGTGCTATCACACTTAGGTACACTGGAAAGATTGGTCTCTCGTACTGAAGATGGGTTATAAACGATTTGAAAGTGTTCCGCTAGCATCCATGGCTTCAGATGTTGCCATGGTTCGATGATATACAATAGTTATATTTTTCCAGATAGACCCGTTATATTTAGGGTCGAGATCATATGATTATCGAGAGATATCTCCCTGACAGGGTGGCCATGAAATTTGGGGATGTTCTAGATAGACCCGACGATGCATATCGGGCCATTTTTGCTAGATCGGCTAGCGAGGTTCCCACATGGGGACCGACTATTCCGGCTCCAGAGGCCGTTGAGAGCTTCCTACAGTTGGTTGCCTAGCCTTGGGCATATGATCAGGGTCAGCCCATAGCAAAAACCACTCTAGTGTATGATGCATGGTTTGTCCCACTGAGGCAACTTACAGATCCAACAGGTACTCCTCCCAGAGGGAGATTGCGAGGCAGAGGTGTTAGGGCCAGGGAACAGGGAGGCCAGGATGGATAGGATGAATAGGTTCTAAGAGCTCCTCTTGTTGTGTAGCCACAGGTACAACCACAACCAGGACCACCACCACCACCACCAGATGCGCGATACACACAGATTCAACAACTGTAGTAGCAGGTGCATGCATTGAATGGTGAGCGAGACCAAGCCTGCTAGCAAGTTTTAGCTCTTATTGTTGAGCGAGAATAGGCTTAGTAGTAGGTGATCAGTGTGAGAATAGAGAGAGATGTAGCGCTGCAAGGGTACAGGCTGTCATTGGAGAGAGGGATCAGTAAGTGGCGAGGTGGCAACATATCGAGGTTATGGTGGTAGCGACACATGGTTGGACCGTGTCAACGTGGTTATATAGAGAGGTTGTCATAGAGGCTACATACTACATGCAACATTATCACCGAGATGTTCTAGTGGCTCTTCGTCAGCCATATTTTTCTCAACGCAGTGATGTGCATCCCCATGCAGAGGATCAACCTGAGAGGTAGGCTAGAGAGGGTAGAAGCCATCAGGGCTAGCTTTTTGATATACAAAAACTTTTTGATTTTTCCCCATTCTTTACACTGATATACATTCATGGGCTCCTTTTTAATAGCCTCGTGGATTTTGTACTTATCACCGATGTACATACACTGATCCAAATTTTGTACCATGACACATTTTTTGATATATAGATATATATATGATACAAATACAGATGATTCACACTATGATAGATGTTGACTTTCATGTATGGATAATGTATGGATTCTTATATATGATCATGTATGGATGCATTTTATTTTATGTCTATGTGATATGCGATGATCATGATATGGATGGATGCAATGTTATATTGTTTTTCATTATCTTTTCACGATATGATATGAATGAATGATTATGATATGCAGATGTTATGGATGCAAATGATATGGATGCATTTATTTTTTTGTTTTTCTATGTATGTTTTGATGATGATGTATGCATATGGATGGATGGATGCAAATGCTTATGATATGCAATGATTTAAGATGCTTAGAATAATAAATCTATATTATTCATCATAACTCAAATGATAATGCAAAATGTTATGATGTGATATGATTATGAGATGTGTGATTATGTTGATGGATGTTATGATTATGCGATACATGTATGTTGATGGTTTTTGGATGCAGGGTGGATGCATTGATGATGTTTTTGTTGACTGTCATGATACTAGGTTAGTGTAGAGAGAAGATAGAAGAATAAAGAATGAATGACCATCACTGATGATGTTTGCTTCAAAAGATCCGACAAGTCCTTGATCCATCGAGACTTTATTAGAGATGGTGGTGAGAAAATGCAAAATGCAAGATGAAAATGCATGATGGGTGCTCATAATTCAAAATTGGAATTTTCCATCGTTCCTTATTGTTTTATATAACACATAGACATGATGCATCAAGGTATTGATAACTAGGACTGTGTTGTATCTAGTGTAATGGAATTTGAATCAATAAGTAGATAGGATAGTTCTTGTTCAAATCTTGACATACGAAAACGTTGTTGGAATGAAAGTTAGAAGCTTAGAATATATTGGACCAAAGCATACGCAATAGTCAACAACATACCCCAAATGGCCTTCCTACACACAACTAAGCAAGTATGCGCCAAGATTATTTTACAAGAGTATCCACAAGCACAACAAACAAAAGATAATGATCAATGGCCCATTCCTTTCTATCTAAATCATTTTATTTAGACATCATTGAGAGGTCCTCAGAATGGGTCATTAAGATAAATCATAAGAAAAGATCAAAGACAAACAATCAGTGTTATCTATAGCTCTTGCCTAGTTTAAGTTTAGCTAAGGTGATATCTAATACTGATGTCCATCGTAGGAAGGATACATCCTAGGACATGTTGATCAGAGGGTTGTTTGATGTTAGGACAATGATGCTAATATGAGTCGTTTCCATAAACTTCACTGACGCATTTACATATGATTTAGACTTTATATTTTGACTTTTGGGTTCGCACTTTACAACTTGCTATGTTTGTTTTCTACTTGTTTTGCCAAAGGGTGAAGGTGACGATTGTTTTATTATGGGTGAAAGTTTATTGTGGGTGAAAGTGAGATGGTATGATGGGTTTTTGTATTTTCTGGAATATTTCAACGTTTTTGGTATTTTGAAATGTTTTGAGGTTGTTTTTGGTCTTTTTGAGAGTTTATATGAATGTTTGGGATTTTTGGATTTTTTGAGGCTTTTCTGAATACTTGAGGTTTTTTAGGTCTTTTGAGTTTTGTATTGTTTTTGGATTTTCTGAATATTTGGATGTTATGGGATTTTTGAGATGTTTTGATGTTTTTGGATTTTTTTGAATATTTGGATGTTTTGAAATTTTTGGAATTTCGACCAAGAACCTAACCTAAAGACCTATCCTAGGGGCCTCGGGGGCTGATCAAATATTAGCCTTACCTACATAGTTTGACTGACTCGACTCATTTACAAGACAAAGATATGAACATATGAGAGATGATAGCTAATTACAATAGACTGCTAAAGGACTTACCTAGGGTGTCTCGGGGGCTCATCAATGATGGCCTTAGCTAAATTCAAGCTCAAAGATAATGTAGTTCGACAAAGACATTTTTTTTGGATTTTTGATGTTTGACCTTTTTAGGGATTTTGATGTTTTCTGGATGTTTTGGATTTTTCCTTTAAATTTTTTTGAATGTTTTTGGATTTTAGCTGTACAGGATTTTGCAAATGTTTTTGGATTTTTCTGAGATTTTGAGGCAAACGATACCTAGATCACAATGTTGATGTCACATTTGTGAGATATAAGACATGGATCAAGAGTTATTTGAAAACAAGAGTGCAATAACCTACCCCCAGTGTCTAGCAATTCTTCATAATGCAATGGACAACCAAGATAGGTAATGTATATGCAAAGAGTTTGATAGAGTTTTAACATGCTAGATATGGGCTATGGGACTTCATGAGATAAAATGGTAAAGGGCCTGTCAAAATTTTTTCATGAGTAGAGTTGAAGTATATGTCGAATCTTGTCAAGATCAAGATAAAGTGGAATATCTGGATAAATTTTGGATTGAATGGATGGAGGGAACATTGGATTTATCATGACAAGGATGAGATGCTTCTGTCTAAGAAGGATCATATAGACGCTCGATTCTACTCATGACGCCTTTTTGCCAAGTTTTCATCATAATACTTTCCCAAAGCGCAACCGTAGTGGTTTTCACTAGAGGACAATTATTTTTTTGTTTTTTTTTTTGGATTTTGATCATTTTTTGATTTTTTTGATTTTTTTGAGATTTTCTAGAAATATTAGCCTCATGTTGAACCACTTGGTGGTACTGATGTAGAGGCCACTATCATAACGTGCCAGTCATATCCTGCTTGAAGAAGCTGCTTTGCTAAGATATGAGCACTTGAATACAACCTTGAAGAACTCTGATCTGCCTTGTGGATACTAGGATTAACCTTGTCTATGTGCACACATCGCGATAGAGTGCCTTCAGAATCCTTATGATGAAGAGTAGCTACCAACACACAGTCAATGAAAGAATTGGATATCATGAATGGAGTGGATGGTGTCATTCATGAAGAAATATGATATGGATTGGTTGATTTTTTGGAACCTTTGACTCTCCAAACTTGGGAAGATGTGAGATGATGGGTGGGAATGGAGGTTTTCATGGAATTAGGACCAACCACTGGATATACTTTGTTCCTTGCTTGAGAAGCTTTCTTTTCCTTGCTTGAGAAGCTTTCTTTTGTATTTGAGGACTCTTTTGATGGATACATTTCCGTTTTTTATTTTGCCCCATAGTTTCTTTGACTAATGGAGTTTTAGACAAATGATTTTCTTTATTTTTCTTTGGTATCCATTTGTATTTTCTTTGTCCTTTTTGTTTTATCGCTTCATTTTCTTTGATGATCTTCACCTTGATTTGATAGGAATTCTTCTTTTTATGTTGGTCCCAATTTGTGTATGAGATGATGGGTGAATGCCAACTCAATACATAACTAGTAGCATTGACAATATTTTCATCATAAGGATTCTTCGTGCCCCATATGTTGATGTTTGATGTAGACAAGATTTCCCCTGGCATTGAGAAGGTATGATCAATACCTAATCCTTTGCCCTAATAATGTATCCTCTGATCCATAGCCACTGAATATGACTTATCATGAACACATGATATTGCTATGAGTTCCTGCTATTCAGGAATATGAACTTTTTGCTCTAATTCTATGACATCGTTTTTTGTTGATACTGCTTCAAAAGATGTTGATGCTAACTCAAAAGATGTCAATGATGCACAATCACTGTAAGAATCAATAATATAGACTGTTGCTTTCTCTTGAACTATTTTCTTTGATTCTATGACATCATTATTTTTTGATATTGTTTCAAAAGATGTCAATGATGCACAATCATTGTAAGAATCAATAATATCAACTACTACTTGCTCTTGTATAGGAATACCAAGAGTGGGAGAATCATGTTTTGGATTCTGAAAGAAACATCTCAAGAGTGATATCGAGGACATCTTTGGAGTTTAAAATGGTTTGGAGGATTTCCCTTAGTTCTTTGTAAAACTTTGGGGATAGGGGTTCTTGATCTTGACTTGATTCGGAATAACTTTCATTATCCTCAAGACCCCCCTCTTGACATGATCCTTGGGTGGATGATACATCATCGGTAAAAGGCTCTTCCCAACATTTTGTGGGTATGGGTGGAATAAGGGATATTTCTGGCTCATTGGAACTTCTTCAACATGCCCAATCATTGAGTCATATGTGGGAGAGGTATCACAATCTGATATCCACTTGATGTCATTATGGTATAAAATAGTGCCAAACACTGTTGATGGGTTTGGAATTTGTTTTAAAATAGTATCTTGATACATATCTAATTCCTCATAAACAACATAAACATGTCCCAGATGTGGTATCCTTGGTATTGTTTGAAGTTAACGCCTTTGTCGAATCTATTGTTTTTCCATGATCAGGAATAGGGTTTGTGTAAATTTTCAGATTTTCATTTCCATATTTTTTATTGAACTCATTGTCTCTTTGTTCAATAAGATCCTCTATTAGATGTTTGAGCCTAAGAAAATTTTGTGTGCTATGACCTTTGTACCAGTGAAATTCACAAAAGTGATCTTCTCTATAGCTACGAGGTTTGATTTGTGGCTCTTGATAGTTTGAGAAATCTGGGAGTGTGATAAGGTTAGGATGTATCAACCTCTTCAACACATCTTCCATAGGTTCCCCTAAGGGAGTGAATTGCCACTTAGGAGAATTGTTTGTTCTCTATTGCCTGCGTTGAGTGTTTATAGCATTGATCGTTGGTTGATTGTTTGGTGGTTGCGCGTATAGTTGTTGTGCGTTCATGGTTTAGGTGATTTCTTGTCTAAGAGCAGTTAAGACCACCTTTGCATAAACAACACCATCACTAGTAACATTCTTGTTCTTGGCCCAATAGCGGGGCTTGTTGTTAAAACTAGTGGATGTTCGGTTGTCTCTATATACTTGTGTGTTTCCCTATGAAATTAGAGCTCTCTTGATGTTAAGGACACTAGGGACAAGCTTGTCATAAGAGGTAATGCACTGCATTTTCAAGTGAAATGATAGATCTGGATCTAGATTTTCTATGATAATGCCCACTTGTTGTTCATTGGGAAGTGGCCACTTGCTTTTACTAGCTCTTTGTCTCCACCATTGCAAGAAACTGGTGAAAGATTCTCCTTTGTTTTGTTTAAGAGTGTACAACTCTTCTAGGCTTAAGTCCATGTCAAGATTGAAGGAGAAGTGATCTATGAATTTGTCAATGATTTCTTGGAAATTTTTAATACCTGGAGGAAATTGAGAAAACCAATCCATGGTTGTGCTTGTTAAACTTCACGGGAAGAGGCACATTAAGTAAGAATCATTATAGGCTACCTCCATACACATGACATTAAATTCTTTGATGTGGTCTATAAGATTTCCCCTCTCTTTGTATTTATCGAATTTGGGGATTTCAAAGCCGGGAGGGAATGGTACCATTGCGATGTTTTGATAAAATGGATAAGGACATAAGTTCTGTGTATGAGGCTTCTTTGTTTTTCCCATCCGAAAATCCTACATTTCTTGAGATAGTTCCTTAAATTATGATGCTAGGTCATTTGGCGGGTTTGGTGGAGCAATATATGTTGGGATGACGGATGGGTTGTATGTGGTGTATGATGGTGTGATGTTATGTAGAAGTGATGGATATGCTCCTGATGCATTTGGATTGACGATGTTCAAATGAGGATAATAGGAACCTTCTTGCTATTGTTGGGAATACTGTTGAGCTAGTAGAGCTTGCTATTGTTGTTGTGCCACTAGGGCTTGCTATTGGGCCTGTTTTTGTTGGTGTGCTAATAAAGTTGCTTGTTGTGCTTGATGTTGTTGTTGTGTGGCTTGTTGGGATACTAATGTTTCTTGTTGTTCTTGTTGTTGTTGTTGTTGTGCTAAGGCTACTTGTTGAGCTTGATGTTGTTGTTGTGCTAAGGCTGCTTGATGTTGTTGTTGTGCTACTAAGGTTTCTTGATGTTGTTGTTGTGCTACTAAGGCTGCTTGATGTTGTTGTTGTGCTACTAAGGCTACTTGATGTTGATGTTGTTGTTGGATGACTTGCTGATAAGCTTGTTGTGCTTGTTGTAAAGTTAAGGCATGTGCTTGCAATGTAGGATCAGGTGGTTGTTGGGATATCTGAGATAGATTGTGAGTGTTGATGTTCTGAGTAGGTAACGAATTGCTAATGAGAGGTGGAGGGTTCCCTTGATTTAACATCCCTTGTAATATGGTAGGTGGAGGTGGAGGAATGTAAGTTTGAGGTCCCAATTGATTTTGCATTGTAAAGGGGACCATGGGAAATGATGAGGATGATGCCATTAGATTTTGCAATAGTAATGGAACATTCAGACCTTGTAACTGATTGAAAGGGTTTCCTTGACTGATGGGTAGGGGGTTCCCTTGTTGTAGTTGAGGTGTGATCAAGGTATTACCTTTGTTCAAGGTGTTGTTTTGATTTGGATCGATGATGGATGGGTTTGATGTGGATGGTGGATTGACTTGAGTAACTTGGGTAATCACTTGTCAAGTGTTGACTTTGCGTGAGAGTGTTAACTTTCCCTTGTTTTCCTACTTGAGGTACTTGGTTCACATTATCTTGTGTAACATTATGCATACTTGGGGTATTTGTGATGATGGATGAAGATGGTTGCACTTGAGATGTCGAGATTGTTGTGGCATCATGGAATGTAAGTGGTTTTCCAAAGGTTTGTATCCAACTTGTGTCTTGGGGAAGGTTGGTGGTTAATGGAATGGTTTTTTTGTGAATACCCAAAGTTGTGTTTATTCCTAGACATGAAGTGAGACCAAGGCTGGTTCCTATCCAAGTTGCAAGACTAGATGTTAAGGGTTGACTTGGCACAAGGAATGGAGTTGGTTGAATCGTAGATGAAGTCAAGCCTTGTGTCAATGATTTTACAACAAAAGATGGGGAAATTGGAGCCACATTTTCTAAGGCTTGATGTTCCATGATTTCTTCTCTAGTAAGTCCAAATGGATTGTTCGTGGCATCTTATATCTCATATGGCCTTGATGTTGATGATGGTTTTTGTGAGGGGGTAGAATAACTCCTTAGATCAAATTCTTGAGGATTGGGATCACTTGAGCTAAATGTGACTTTGGTTTTCTCCATGATTCTCTTGTGTTGTGATCTTTTCTTTACCATAGATTGTGGGTCAACAATGGGAGAGGTGTGTTGAGATTTGTGATGTTTGAACTCTCTATTTGAATCAAGTCTAGGTACAAGAGACACTCTAAGTATTTTTGGAGCAATGATGATAATGGGGGATGAAAAGGTGGATGATGTGGGAAGTGATCTTTGCAAACATTTTGGGACAACACTTTTGACTTAAGAGTTTGATGTTTTGATGTTGGGATAAAGGATGCTAATGAACTGAAAAATATTTACGGTAGACTTGTGACCTTCAAGATGAACTAGTTCAAGGATTATAACTATCTTAACTAAGTGCATGGAAAATGATACATTTCACATACAAATTAGTTAAGTTAGCAGTTGGTTTGATTCAGTTTGATGTTTAAGTCCCAAAGTGTTGGTGTACTCAAAATTTTGCAAAGTTGGATGAAGTGAAGGATGAAATTTGATGAAGGGGTGAGTGGAATGTTTGACCCAATGTTGACCTCGAGTGAACCTTATTTTTCCAAGAACAAGGTAGTGAGAAAAATGCTATACCTCTAAAGTGATGAAACCCTAAGAACTCAATGATTTTGGTAAAATAGGACTCAAATGATTTTGGAAATAGGACCCAATGATTTTGACAATAAAACTCAACTTTAGATAATGGAACTCGATGATTTTGCCAATGTTTTTCTCGTCTCGATTTGCTTGTTTTAGGTGAGTCAATGATTTGAAAATACACCAATGTGGGGTGTTCATTTGATTTAATCTTGGATTAATGAGGTTATTTTTACCACAAACACTTTTCTTGGTTATGTTTTCAAACTAGATGTTTATGTCAAAAACATCATAACTTTCACAATGTCCACTTTGTGAAAATCATGAGGTTAATTCCATAATTGCCTATGTTGTCTTTGGGAAAATATGGGTTTCAGATTAATGTCAAGATATTTAGAAATCACTAAGGATAAATCCTTAGGACAAGCAATAATATCAAGGCTAACTCTAGAAGTCCATATTTGAGCCAAAGTGTTTGAAATTTTGAGGAAGATAGTGAATGTTTGTTTTTGCATCATTTTGGAACCAACCAAAGTGTTAAACTGACTCACAATCATTTACAACCCTAGGATAGAAATGGCTATATTTGTTGAGTCCCCACTAGGATTTCTCCAAACACTAGACAATGCGAACAGTTAGAGATTTGGCAACACTAGCTCCCCTCCACGACACACACTTCTCGGGACCACCAAATTTCAAAATCCCTAAAATCTGGAGATTAAAAGGAATTTTCCTATTTCTACAATTGAATAGTATAGATGTGGGGTGGCTTCAGAACGACCGTTCTTGCATCAACAAATATTTTAGGATTTTGGCTTGCTAAACAAATGGGTTGTAGTAAGGGTAATCAGGGACATGACACCTTGCGAGCATCCAAAAGGCCACTAAAGGATTTAATCAATCATACTAGGGGATCTTATAATTTTTACAGTAGTACCCCATTCTGAAAGACACCAATACTTGAATCATAATGGAGCCACCAATACTCCAATCTCAACAAGATCAATCAAATGAAATTGAAACTAAACATTTTATCAAAACCTAACATACTAAATCATGAAATATTTCAAAACATCTATTCTAATCCATATGAAACTTATCTCGTTGTAGAATTGGTGTCGTGTTGATGTGGAATGGCGATCCTTTCCCAATCCCATGATTAGTGAGCTTGTTTCAGTCGATTCTATGGAAGAGAATCAATGAAACCATTGTGATTGATGTATGAAAACCTAGATTATGCTAAAATGAACATGATTCAAGCTAAGTTATCATGATTTTATGCTACAAATGATCTAATTATGCTATTGCTAAGCTATTCTAAGCTAAAATTATGCTAAAATATGAAAACCCTAATTCATTTACAAACTAAGATGGATGCATGGAAGCCATTAATGAATTATCTAAGCTATTATGAAATAAAAATGAACTAAAATAAGCTAAAAGGTGAGTAAATTGAAAGTATGGATGCAAGTGAATTCAATAGCATAAGTTTGCAATTGAAAGATGGATCCATTTGTCTCCAAATAGTGACCTATTTATAGGAGAGAAAATAAGGAATGGATGGTTGAGATCAAAAAGCTTAATCAATGGTTCAAGATGAAGGGGATGAGAGGCATGGAATATGGATTCTCATCAATGGATGAGAATGCATGATGAAAGTTAATCAAAGGCTTGCACTTGCCTCAAACAAACACACTTTTGACTTGCTCATAGAGGTCAAAGCTAACTTGCTTAAGAGGTTGAATGTTTAGCTTGTTCAAGAAGCCAAGTGAGTTGATTAGAGGAGAGAGAATATTCCTTTTGGGCGAGGAAAAAGGTAATTTACAAATTAAAGCAAATATTTAATTGTGCAAAAAGGATAAAGAATA
The DNA here is from genome assembly GCA_007258455.2 of Sequoia sempervirens. Taxonomy (NCBI): domain Eukaryota; kingdom Viridiplantae; phylum Streptophyta; class Pinopsida; order Cupressales; family Cupressaceae; genus Sequoia; species Sequoia sempervirens. The sequence goes on from VDFB02000017.1 coordinate 384,964,383, forward strand.
TTCTATGGGAATATTCTCTTTGCTTAGAGGAAAATTAGTTTAATTTCTAATTAAACAAGGTTTAATTTATGTAATTAGGGAATTAGAAGAATTAAGAGATATTTATTAAATTAGATGATATAATAAATAAGGGAGGGGTGAAATAATATTTAATTAAATAACTTAGGGTTATTTAATTAAATAAGATGGCTTAGGAGATTAAATTAAATAAGATGACTTCAGAGATTAAATTAACTATTTTGATTTATTTAATTTAATTAGATGAAGTGTCAGTGCAAAAAGAGATGAATTAACCCAATTTAATTAATTAGGCTAATGGATGAAAATGATGCAATTAATTAATTAGCTAGGCTAATTAAATAAATTAAACAAAAAGAGGATGGGTTAAAGAGGAAATGATGTTAATAAATCTGATTCAAATGTATGACATCGATTAGGACATTCTTTAGTGTCTACACATGGACTCGTGGATGCCACTGTGGAATTCCTCTCGGCATAACTAGTTCTCCTACTGTAGTGTAGAAAAATGTACTCCTTTACATTTCCACACTTTGTTTGGGCCCTCTTAATTAAATTGGACTTAATTTTGCCTTAATAAGCCCTATTTTGCGTCTACAAGTGTAACAATTTACATTTTCTGAAGGAGAAACTCGACAATAATTTATTCCAACACATAATACTTTACCTTGAGCAATGTGTGTTCTAGGAATAGGGACTTGGGACTTATTCACCCATGGGAAAATGGGTCCACCCTATGCCTTTGAACCTAAATTTAAATTATGTTTTTGGTGGTATTTTAACATCTCTACATTCAAATTTTAATGTCGGGTCATAGTGTTTAATTTTTGGGAAATTCAGGATACATACCTATAAATACAAGGTTATTTCATCATTTCAAATCCTAGAACTTTTGTGAGATTTCAAGTGCAAGTTTAAAATAGAAAAGTTTATGATCAAGGGCATTCAAGAGAAGATTTATCAGTGATTTATTGCAGCAATCAAGATCTCAAGCATCATGCATGTTTTTGGAGCTAACATTGTGATGTAGGTTTCAAAGATCAAGTCAAGCATTCAAAGCCATATTTCAAGCATCAAGATCCACATCCATTGAAGCCATTTCATGCAAGATCAAGATCAAAATTTCAGAAGGTTTAATTACCCAAATGGGGATTGACTAAGGGAAAACCCCATTCACCAAAAATAAATAATTTTTCCTGTCTTGTGTCTGTGTTGCATATTTTAGGTTGAAGAAGGATTGAAGATATTTTAAAGAGAAAGATTGGAAAAGTTGTAAAAGATGCAAAAAGTTGTCATCAAACCATAGAAAATCACCTACAGATTTGATTTTTGACTTTCCGACACTGCAACCTAGATCAAATGGAAGCTATAGATTGACATCAGAGGCTCCTGAAAGTTTGCTCAAAACCTTGAGCAAAGACCCATTCGCCCATTGGTGAATGAGTCTCAGACAACCTTCTAAAAGTGCTTTTTGGTGACTGGTACACATCACTCAAACCTTCTTAGATCAGTAGAAAGTTTTCCATTTCTATTAGTTTTGACCCTTAAATTGATGTTTCAAGTTTGAATTGGCATAATTAAGTGTATTTACTATTTTTAGTTTTTCTACCAAAAGTGTTGTTCAAGCTGGAAACCCCCTACCTCAAGCATAATAAAATCAATAGATTCCTTCATTGAGTTGACTCATATAATGGTGTAAGTCAATTCTTTGTGTGGAGGTCTCTCCTAATGAAATAGTGAGAAATTGGTCTACATTTCAAATTGGTGAACCCCCTTCCAAAAACACCCCTATTTTTCACCTATTCACCTACCTACCTCTCTCTCCCTCCCACCCTATCTCCAAGATAGTGCTCTCTATATCTCTCCTTAGATAAGTTTCTCTCTCTTTCATTTTATTAGTCTTATCTTCTACATTACAACTTATCAAGTTTTATCGTAAGGAAACACAACCTTGGTATATTTAGTCAAATATTAAGTGAAATAATTTAAGATTTATGTTATATGCATTATTTACTTTATTTAAGTATTAAAGAGATGAAAAGTGAATATTTTTCTCTTTCCCTACTCTTTTGGATTGTGTGATTGAAAAGAAAAATGGTCTTCGTTTATAAGTTGTAATTAATTAAACATTTTTTCCTATTGGATCTTCAAATTACAATCAATTAGATCTCAAGGAATATATGATTACTCATACAATATCTATCTCTTTCTTATTGAAAAAGAAATATATGATTATCTTGTTTTATTTATGTTTTAAGGAAATGAATTCAAAGGTTAGTGTAGGTATGTATTGTGACATTATTTAAATGAATTTGAAAGATAAAATAGGAGTGCATTATAATTTTTTTTTATCATAGATTAAAAATGGGGTTTTTAAAGGGCTTGAACCCTTTAACAAAAGACTAACACAAAATTAAAAATGAAGCCTAAAAAGCTAAAAATAAACATCAAACAAAGACTACCCATGGAGCTTGACTACACAAAGGCTAAAATCCAATAGTAAAAGAAACTAAACTAACAAAAAAAGGATGTTGAGAGGATTATTGAAATATAAATCTTATAGAGTGAAAGCCAACTAACCCTCTAAAAAATAAATTATGGTCTTTATTAATATTAACAAGTTACTTGGAGCCATTAAGATCCAAAGTGCCTTTGAATTCTATTAGCCACATTTTTCTTTATCTCCCTAGACTTAATTTTCTTCTTATTCAATCTCCCTCTCTTTGTGAACACTATATTTTTAGTATTCTTAGAACTTCTATTCATGTACAAAATTTTCTTTGAAATCACAAAAGGTGGGAGCAATATTTTTGGTAGTGACTAGTAAGATTATAGTAAAAATATCTTAAAGGAAGGCCTTCTAATTTTTTATATTACAACTTGGAAGTAGCTAAGTTGGTAATCAAAATAGATTACACAACTAGTTGAGATATTTTGATATACATACAAACTCTAGAATAATTTCTCATCAATCTATTTCTATTTGGATCTATCTTAACAAGTGAATTAAAATGACTAGCTAGAAAAAATCCTTTAGGGAGAAAAAAAAATAGAAGAAGGGGGGATAGTAAGCCACATAGAGAAAAGTAAGCTATATAAATTATATCTAACTATATGAGTTGGTTTCATCTCTCAAGCTCTCTCCTTCTATCATACATGTAGTGCACTACCCTCTCTTTCTCTCTCCTTAGATACTTACTCTCTCTATCTCTACTTAGATACATGTCTCTCTCTCTCTCTCATTCATTTTATTAAAGTATTAGGTTCTATCTTGGGAGCATGACCATAGTGTTACCCTCTCTCTTTGTTTAATTCTATGAATACATGTAGTGCTAGACTCTAGGTCTCTCTCTCTCTTCCTCTCCTTTTCTCTCCTTAGTTTTTTTTCTATTTATAATGGTTTTTGGAATCTAGATAGATCTCTATATATCAAAAATAGAATTTAGGTTAAATTATATGTATGTTTACATTTATATGCAGGTGAATTCAAATTTGAGCAATTTGTGATGGGAAGTAAAAGGACTAGATCAAGGTTGTATGATCGAAAAAAAAAAATACCAAAAAGGTGAATGAAGGAACATCTACTCAAGAACAACCCATGAAAATTATTCATGACCAAGGTAATGTACAAGTACAAGAAAAAATTGAAGGTAGTAATAGAATTTTTTTCTATGGTATGGAAAATATGATGGAGATGGATGAGGATTCTCTTTTCAAGAATATTTCATTTGAAGATATGTTATTTGAAATCATAGTAAAATGAAACTCTAAAAGAATATAGGATAATTTTTTTAAAGAAAAATCTCTAATTGGAAGAGCAAAATTATGTGCAAAGTTATTTAGGAAAAAATATATGACCCTTATTTTGGAGTTGTCAGGGGTTGATAATAGGAAAAAGTCATCAGGTTCATTAAAATAAACAATTGTTGAAAGCTTGCAAGAAGCATTGAATTGTATTGAAAGCAAGAATTGACCTACTAATTTAAGTGTTGCACTTAGATAATTGATGACTGCAATTTTTAGTAAGAAATTATCACATAGAAGACAAGTTCAAGAAATTTCCCAATTACTAAATATTTCTAGGAGAACTATTCAATGATATATTGCAAAGAGAAAAAGATTAGATGAAAATATTGAGAATAATTGGGTAAATATTTGCAGGGTTCCCCAAAAAAATGGAATTTTAGAAGATGTAAAAAAATAGGTGATTGAATATTGGACCAATCACTCTCATTTTTTTCCAATAGAAGGGAAACAATACAAATAATAGATGAAGATGGTACAAAAAATTTCCATCCAAAACATTTTATAGATACAACATAAAGTGAACTTTTTGAAGCATTCAAGCAATAATTTTTAGATGTGAAGATTTTTCAAAGGATGTTTGAGAGACTACAACTATATTTTATACGTATAAATAAAGTACGTGAAACTTGTTGTTGTCAAAATCATGTTGAATCTCATCTACACCTACAGTCATAAAAAAGCCATGGAAATAATTAATCCAACTATAGCGATCCATGAAAGTACACCACAATTTATGAAGTCTCTTGTATGTGAAAAATCAAAAGATTTAGATGAATTCAATGTACAATGTATAAAAAATATATGTGATGATTGTAAAAATTTGAAGAATCTTTTATTGGTTGATAATACTGATCATTCAATGCAAGTTATTTGAAGAGATTTGAATATGATAAATACTCAACGAAGTCAAGATTTTAGGCCAAAAATATTGTTCTCAAAGAGAGTGGATTGTCTTACAATGACTTTATGAATAAATTTCACAATATCATATATCCACATATCCAACATTGTCATGGTGTAAGATGGCAAGCTAAGCAATTTTGTGACTCAAATAATTTCTTTCCACCAAGTTGTATTCTCTCTATTGTAGATTTCTCTAGGAATATACATTTAGTCCTCAAACTAAGATTCAAGGTCAATATTATCATTCAAAACAAGTTACAATCTTTGTACAAGTTTGTTATAGGCATGCTAGTTACATGTAGATGGTATATAAAGTAGCAAAGATGAACAAATTATCATCAAAGACATTCAATTTTATATCAATGATGATACAGGTCATGATAGAAGCTATGTAGCCCATTGTTTCAGAATCTTTTTTGAAGACCTTAGACGACATGACATAAATGCTTCACAACACTGGACATTGTCTGATAGATGTGCTAGTAAGTGTTAATTTATTTTTAAATTATATAACTAGCATACATATATTAAATATTAATGTATATAAAATACATTGAGAGTTATCATTATCGAGGCACCTATTGCACTGAGAAAAAATGAAAATAGGCACCTTGAGAAGGATAACTCTCGGCGTATTTTATATATATTAATATTTAATATATGTATGCTAGTAGTAGTCGTGGCACAAAATGTAAGAGATTAATATAATAATATAATATTATAATAATGTTAATTATTATAATACAATATTAAATTATATTTCGATATAATATTTAATAAATATTATAAAATATTAATTTTAATCTAATTGAATCATAATTACAATTAGAACTTAATTAGAATCCTAACCCTAATTTAATGCTAACCTTAACCCTAACTAAACCCTAATAGCACTAATTTAACACTTACCCTAATCGTAATAGAATCTTAACTATAACCCTAACCCTTATTAAACTCTTCACTCTATTTAAACCCTAATAGTAAAATTTTATATTTATTTATTTTTTAAATTTTTTAATAATAATAATTAATATAGAATTAAATAATATGATGATATAATATGTAATAATATTATAAAATATAATAAATAATAATTGTGTGATTCATATTTTTTTATATAAATTTAATTTATTCAAATTATTAATGTATTATTATAATTATAGTATTTTTAATTTGTAATGTATATAATTATAATATTATATATAAGTATATAGTTATAATTTGATAATAAATATATTATATAATATTAAATATTTAAAAATGTAATATTTTTTATAATTTATTATAAATTATTTTATATTAATTTAAATTATAATATTTGGAAAAAAATTAACTATAATAATTTAAAATTTAATAATAGTATGATATAATATTATATAATATAATAATTAACTATTATTAATTAAAATAATATATTATAATATTTAATAAATTATTATTAAATTAGTAAATATTATAAGGTTATTATTAATGTTAATGTAATATTATATTAATATTGTTTGGATTATGATTAAGTTAAGGATTAGGGTTAATGGAAGTGAAGGGTTATGATAAGGGTTATGATTAGCATTAGTTTTGGAATTAGATTAAGGGTTTTTGATAGAGATATAATTAAGCGTAGGGTTTGGATTACGGTTGGATATACAAATAAGATTCAAGTTAGCATACATATATTAAAGTTGGGTTTTCTAATAGCCTTAGAGCTATGCTTGGAGATAGAATTTTAATTAGAGGTTTTTAAGATTACATTTTGAGATAGAATTAGAGTTTAAATATTACATAAATTAGGGTTATGGTTAGAATTAGGATTGGAGTTAGGTTCATGATTTTTTAATAGGGTTATTGTTTGGGTTTGGGTTATGACTACAAATATAATTAGGTTTAGTATTAGGGGTACAGTTAGATTTAGGGAGAGTTAAGGCTGGGTTTAGTATTAGGGTTAAGGTTACTATTGGAGACACAATTACAATTGGTGTTAAATAAAATTAGTTTTAGGATAAGATATATTATTATTTATAATTTGTGTTATGGTTGGAAGATGGATGGAATAAGAATATAGGGTTGCTCCCTTACCATATTCTATGCACTAGATGGAAGACATTAAATAAATTAATATTTAATTATATAATAGTATTTTATTATATATTAGAATTTTTTAAATATTTTTGTAATATATAATTATACAATTTTTATTAATATATAATAATATTATAATTATGTTTAAAAAAATATTATATATTAATATATTTAATTTTAAAATTAAAATAAATAATTTTTTTTATATAATTGAACCCTAATTGAACCAAAATTCTAACCCTAACCATAATTATAACCCTATTCATAATCTTATTTGCAATAGTAACTCTAACCTTGATTGAACTGTAAGCCTAATTGAACCATAACTCTAAGTTTAATTGAACAATAATCACACTTTTACGCTAACCCTAACCATAAGTAAAAGATTTCTCCCATAAGTGTAACTGAAATGTAAACCTAATTGAACCCTAAAATTAATTAAACCTTTTCTGTAATGGATTTTTAATATTAAATTCAATTGAATGCTAACCCTAATTGAAACCTAACCCTATTCGTAACCCTAAATCTAATTCTACTTCTAACAAAAGTGCAATAGACACCTCAAGAAGGATATCTCTCAGTGTTTTGTATATATATTTATTTATAAATTAATATATATATGCTAGTAGCATTCAACACACGACATGGAAGATAAAATTAGTAGGGTTAGGGTTAAGATTTAGGATATGATTAGGGTTAGACATAAAATTAAGATTAGGATTAGGGTTTAGCTCAGGTTTAGAGATAGAATTAGGGTGTTAAGGTTAAGATTAGAGTTAGGGTCAGGGATAAGGTTAGGTTAGGGTCAAGATTATGAATAGAATTACGGTTAGATGTAGGGTTAGGGTTAGGGGTTAGGGTTAGAATTAGGGTTAGTGTTAGTTTTATAAAAATAATTAGTGTTATTCTTAGGGTTAGAGTTAGGCTTATTGTTAAGGTTAGGGTTAAGGCTAGAATTACTTTTAGCTATAGAATTAGGGTTAGGATTAGATATATATTTAGAGTTAGTGTTGGGTTTAAAAATATGTTAGTTCTAATTTTAGGGTTAGGGTTAGGGTTAAAGTTAGAGTGAGAATTATTGTTGATATTGAATCCTAACACCAATCTAACCTTAACTCTAACCCTAATTGAACCCTAACTCTAACCTCAACCCTAACCTTAACCTTGAGCCCGAGCTTTATCCTAGCATCCTAACTCTAATTGAATGTTAACATTAACCTAATAATAAACCCAACCCTAACCCAAAACCTAACTAGAACTATAATTCTAACCCTAACCCTAAATATAATCTTAATTATAATTCTAACCCTAGCTATAATTCTAATGTTATTTGTAATCCTAATTTTAACACTAACTCTAATTCTCATAGCAACCTTAATTCTAAATATAAACCTAATTAAACCCTACTCTATCCCTTAAAAAACCCTAACCCAAATTGAATCTAACTCTATGAAATTAATGAAACCCTAACCCTAAATGGATTGAAAACCTAATTGCAACCCTAATGAAACCCTACCCTTTGATTGAATAATAACCCTAATTGAACCTTATCCCTAATTGATTCCTAATCCTAACCCTGACCCTAATTCTAACCCTAACCCTTATTCCTAATTATAAACCTAACCCTAATTATAACCTTAATTTTAATTCTGACCCTATTTGTAATTATAATTCTAATACTAACCCTAATTCTAATGAAAACCCTATTTCTAACTGTAACCCCAATTGAACCATAACACTAACCTTAACTAAACTCTAATGGGTTATTTTAAGCCTAACACTAACCTAACCTTAACACTAACACTAATTGAACTTGAATCTTAACCCTAGTTGAAACCTAACCCCAACCCTAACCTTGAATTGAAGCTTTATCTTATAACCCTAACCTTAACTCTAATCCTAATTGAATCCTATCCCTAACCCTAAATGAAATATAACCCTAATTGAACATTAACCATAACCTAACCTTAACCCTAACCCTAGTTGAACTTGAATCCTAACCCTAAACCTAAATCCAACCCTAACCCTAACCTAACTATAACCTTAATTCTAATTCTAACCCCAACCTTAATTCTAACCCTATTTGTAATCCTAATTGTAACAACAATAATTGTAATGGCAACCCTAATAGAACCCTAACCCTAATATAAAATTAACTTAATTATAAATGAACACTAAGAAAATTGAATGCTAATCATTAACCTAATTAAATTGTAAGCCTAATTGAACACTAACCCTAACCATAATCGTAAGTGAACACTAACCCTAATTGAACTCTAATTGTTTAATCCTAACACTAATTGAACCCTAAGACTAACCTTAACACTAACGCTAACCCTACTTGAACCCTTATTGAATCCTAATCCTAACCCTAACACTAACCCTATTTGATTCCAAATTCTAACCCTAACCTAAAGCTTTATTGTAGAACCTATTGATGGGTGATTTTGCACCTTCTCAACATAGGCAACACACAAGTATGTTACCTCTCTTGAAAGGTAGAAATCTGCAAACAAGTTCCAGATCAGTACCCCAAGGTCTCTTGGGTGTCAGGTCATGACAATGCTTGGAATAGTTTAGTTGGTTAATGTGATTTGCTGGTAATCACAGGGTGGCATTTATGGTTTACAAAGAATGGGAAGTTGTATCTACAAATGGAGTTGCAAGGCGCTGGAAATGAATGAACAATGGATGCCCACTCAAAACAACAAGCTGAAACTCACTATGTCCATTAAATTTAGCATTGTCGTGATGCTTGGAAACCTACTCTAGCAAGAAGTTAAAAGAAATAGCAAAAGGAGAAAGGGTTGAGAGAGATAATCTAAATCTAAGGTATGAATGAACAGTAACAATGGAGGATGCTACAGTAGAAAAAATTCCTAAACTAGGTTTTGCTTGACCAAGAGAAGCCTACAACTACACAAAACTGGTGCAATCTTCTAAGGACTGTAGATTTTCAGATTGTGCATTCACTTCATGAACATACAATTGAACTAAGTTGCAACAATGAAATGAACAAGCCCAGGCTAACTTTACACAACAGATTGTCATCAACAAGTGCCAAAAGTATGGGCTAGAAATCCATCAAATACTGTAACAACATTCACCATTAAAGCCATCCAAGAAACTAAAAGCTAAATCTAACATGGAAGTTGAATCATGGATGCATAAGGAACAAACTCAAAAGAAACACCCAAAGTCATGCAATGCTTCTCTCTATTGCTGCAAATTCCTTTTACACCAATTCCCTAACATTTAAAAATGAGGAGCAAACCTCTATTTATAGTTTTCTAAAAGGAGAATGAATGGCCAAGATTGATTTACATTGTGTGGCCAAGATTCATTACAAGTTAGGGTTTCACCTACCCCCAATATTTCACAATTTAAAAAAGGCTATTTTTTCTTCTTCTCTATTTTGTCTTGTAGCCTATTTTGTCTTTTAGTCACTATAGTTGTTTTTTCTTTTAGCTACCCTCTCTGCTATGGTTGAAAATTGTCAAATTTTTCCTTCTGTTGATGTGTTTGCAACATTTCTTCATTGAATCTTGTTGCAGATTTGTGTCACTGAAAAGTAGTTGTGCTGCTCCTAATTTGGATAGACAACTCCTGAAACCACTATCATTTGGTGAAAGAAAAAACAACTCCCCTTTTGTTTCTTCGACACTAACCTCCTTGGCACGAGCTTCCTTCTAGATCTATTTCTATTGATGGGTGCTAGGAGGGGAGGCAAGCATAAAATGAATGATGACCGAAGCAATGTGTTCTTCCCTTGTTCATCCCTCCCCTTTTGATGGATTTATCAATAGGCCTCCCTGATGGACCAACAACAAGTTCCATAAATCCCACATGAAAAAGATACAGTAAGTGCTTTCATATGTAAATTAGAGCAAGCGTTAGTCAAACCTTGCAAATCAAGCATTAGATCCATTCATATATCATTAGAGGTTCATAAAATTCATCATTATTTAGCACTCAAAGCTTGTTTGGATCATTTAGGCTAATGTGGGCTGAACAATGCAGGCTTCCCCCAAGTGGAAACTATTAGGAGGAAGATGGTTAAATAACGTCCCTGGGGCCACAAAATCTTGCAAGCAACCACCCATAGTAAAAGTTCTGCATAAGTGAGTTGGTGGTCAAATTTCTAATGAGGTGATTAGGCACGCGCAGAATTGACCAATGAGGTACCCATAGTCATTAGATTAGGCTATGATGCATTTGCAGGTTTGGAGTATCTAGGTGCAAGGAGGTTGAAGGACGTTTGGAGCTTAGATGTTAAGTAGTAGCCTTCAGGGGACAACGACCCGCATGTGAAGTTCCATGTTACGGGACCTGCAGGTACCTTAGATGCCTAGGGTGGCATCCTAAAGTTTGATCGTTATGGGACGTGTAGATGGAAGTTATCGGGTTGTTGTCGAATGCTCACCATTAAAGAACGACCTCAGAGCGACGACAGTCTGCAAGAGGTGGTCCACATAGGCAGGCCCACATCAAGCTCCTAGACTTAGGTTTTGGCATTTATCGATCTTCAACAAAGCACAGGGAAACCAATCCTATGGAACCTGCCATTCGGGAAGACGCGGGTGATCGAATGTTAGGGAACAGCGATGGAGTAAGGGCTACACACAAATGAAAGTTCGCAGAGGTCGGCCCGCATGCTACTTTCTACATTGTATGATCACAAGGTAAATATAAGTCGAGGTCACTTGGCTTGTGCAAAAATAAGTGATGGAGCACCCTCAAATGTCTTCCCTTTATCAAAATGAACCTCTTTTTATCATGAGGGTGCAAGGAGTGCAAGTGCAACCAATGGGAAGGGTGTTGATGTTTAGCTGTTAAGTAGTGGCTAAAGGTGGACGGTGTCCTATAGATGGAAACCCGCAAATGAACTTCTATAGGCGGAAACCCACAACCAACAACTCACAGATGGAAACCTATAGCAAGATTTCCACAACATCTAAACACTTTGAAAAATTGACTCAAACCTCCCTGGGCATGTGAAGACATTCATTTTATGGGCCCTAGATGATGAAAAACTTGAATTTTGTACCCCTCTTTGAGATGCAAACATTAGGTGCCAGGACACCCTTGATGAAGGAAATGAGCAGAAATTCCACTTTGGGAAAGCGCATGCTGAAGGTCGTAAGGAACGGAAAAATGAGCACATCAAACTGCTAAGGGAGACCTGTGAATGCAGGTCCACCAGGGGTGATAGCCACATGATTGAAGCTCAGATGGAGAAGTCGGGTGTGGGGCCCATCATGTGGGTGAAAGTTAAGGGTTAGCCACTACTTAGCGAACGAATGTTGGCAGAAACTCACAGCCAGCAACACACACACAGAAACCCGTAGCTAGTAACCCACAGACAACAACCTGCACATGGAAACTCGTAGTGAAATTTCTGCAAAGGAAAAAGACTTGTGAAATTAAGATAGGTGAATTTGGTCAAGGGGTGCTTGATCATTTTAAGGCATGTGACCAACTTGGGCTTGGGAATAGGGACACGCAAAGCGAGGCAGGAGAAAAAATGATCAATTGGGAGCAAAAGAAAGGGGGGTCCCTACCTTCGGTGGGGCGTGTGTGCAAAACATGCAAAACAAATGGAGACTCACTGGGAAAATTCTCAAGAGCATTTTGATGACAAACTAGAATCATAAACCCAAAATCTTTGGTTCTGATCCTCACACTAGGGAAAACAAACTAGACGCTTGACCAAAGGATCAAAACCACTAGTCAACCCAACCTTCAACAAACTAAAAATCCAAGTGTGTGCAGATGCGTTAATTCCCATCCTTAAGTCACGACAGGAACCCAAGCTCTGTCAAGTTAATCTACATAGTTTATTCTAACTCCAAAAGCATCTGAGACATTGCCTCGCTGCCATTCAGGCATCCATAGCCTCGATGAGGTCGTTACTATGATTCTCCCAAACATTTCTCTATTGCCAACTAGACATCCATAGCCCCAGTAGAGTTATTCGAATCCTCCTGAAAGTTAAATTTTCTTTCTTTTGATTTTCAATGTCTTTCTTTCTCTCTTTTTGTTCATTTCTTTTGACTTTTATTTTTTCAATTCTTTCATTTCAACCTGCAAGTAGTGAAGATCGCACTCAGGGCTGAGAATCATAGTGGTGTTGAAGTAGAATTTTTTATTTTTCACTTAACTTCACAAAAGGACCCACAACAACCCTAGGATTCTTAAAGTGAGTGAGAGATATAATATTTCAGAATACATCAAAGTTAGACTAAACCAATGACTTATCCTCTTCGAATCAAACATCCAAGTCACTTGACACTAATAGAAGATCCTCACCATCCACTATGAAAAATTGATTAAGTTTTGTTGAAGAAATACATAGAACAACCCCGACAACAATAAAGTAGTTGTTGTGCATGTAAACATACCCGACAGAAGACAAGGGGACCCCGCAAAGAAGCAAAGTGGAAGCAAATGGAAAGAAAATACCTAAAATAACCAAAGCAAGAAAGTGAAAGCAAACAAGGAAAACACCCTAAAGTAACCCAACTAACCTAAGGAAAGAAAGAAAGAGAGATATGTACATAAAACCTACACTACCCAAAAACAACTATGTACAAAGATATTTACAAACGATCACGTTCAGGCAAGGAAAATTGGCATTTATGCCTGTTGGATTTCGTAGTGCATGTACAAGCAAAAGGGAAAGTGTAACAGTTCTAAGCCATTCAAAATCATTCTTATATTTAGAAAAATAAAGTTCAATGTTGCAGCATTCAAATTCAATAACACATTCAAGAAAAATCAGCAGCTGAGGTGATTCATTAAACCCATGGTTAATCCACAAAAAAGTCCATCTCCCATCATTCCCATAATCAAAATGATAAGCGCACCTGTGAGTATTCATAGGAGCAAGGAAAGATAGAACTTGGATGTCACCATGCAAAGGTGGCAACGTTTGACAGTCGAGAGCGAGCACTGCATCATCGATCGTTGCTTTGGCAGCCTCGGGTGGATGCAATGGATTGTGCAACATACCTCTTGCATTAAAAATATGTAGACCAAAATCAAATTGATCAAGCAATACACCTTGTGAAGAATTTTTTTCAAATGCAAGGAACCTTGTTCTTGATCTTGGGATTTCATAAGGTTGGGAGAACAAGGCAAAAAGCACCTCCTCAAAGCTACCAGTGGGACCCATAGCCTCCACTAGCTATTCTTCGAGGTGATACACACTATCATGTTGGCCATCCTCCATAGTCCATGGCTCCACTTGATTGTTGTCCTCAAAAGGTAGTATGTTGTCCCATCTCACTTCCCGAGAGTTGATCTCAATTTTATGATGTTCTATGTCATAGAAACATGACATGGATGAATCTGTCCTATTGCAGATCTTGGCAAGTGTAAGAGGATCAACAACAATCAAGGTGGAAGGATTTCTAATTGCATCTTGTAGTTGGATAGGTATATCATCTTTGTGGGGAACTTCCAAGAGCTCACTACCTTGGCCTCCTTCTCTTTTCAGTTCATGTGGTTCACCATGATGTTCACTCATTTCCTCCTATTCACTATCGCTATATATGGAAGTGGAGTTCCTTTCCCAATCCGGGAGCTCTAATGCTTTTCCATCTGGAGGTTTAAGTAGTATGTCCTCATCACCACCATCTTCTGAAATGTACTCCTCCTCAGTGTTGGCATACCTCTGAAGTATAGCTCCCAATAGAAAGGAGTCATCAATTGATGGCACCTCCCCAAGGGGACCAAAATCCCATGCATAATTGCCTTCCAAAGATTCCCCATAAAGCCTATCATCCATTGTGTAAAAATGGAAGGACTCTTGATGATCAATGGACAACTCTCCCACTTGATCCACTTCATTTCCCTGATGTGCGGGACAGTATTGTTCTTCCTCTGTCACTATCCCCACATCCTCTTGAGGATTTCCTTCAACTAAGTTATCACTTGGCTCCAACTCTCAAACTTCTGGCTCAATTCTGGAAGCAAATGTAGGAGGTGATGCACTTAATTGCTCCACTTGTTCTTTAACTTGCATGATGGACTCTTGACATAGCTCACACATGAATTCTAAATGTACCAAACCATGGAGCCTGCACCATCCTATCAGTAATAATACTTATAGTTCCACTTGGTATCTTAGCTCTAACCAATCCCTCATGAGTCTTGAGACAAGTTCATTATATCTTTCCACCATTGAATCTTCATTGTCAATTGGGAAGGAAGTTTGATGGTAGAAAACCGTGGCCTATGGTTGTTCCCACTCCTCTTGGTCTTCCTTTTCAAATTTTTGATTTCCTTCATTCATGGAGAAGGGGTCCTTGAATCTTATTTCACTTATGTTTTCATCATCATTTTCTGCTGCCCCAAGGCTTTCAGCCTCTTCCTCTTTCTGTTCTTCAACAGTTCTGCTGACTGTCTCGACATATACTATCGAAAACTTTGTTAATTCATCTTCAACTACCAACAGTTCTTTTTCTTGAGTGAAGCACTTCTCTTTGCCTATGGGGAAGAGATCTTCTAATCCTCTTCCAACTGAACTTTCGTCAAGGCTCCCTACTGTCCCAAGGAACTCAGCTCCTTCATCTTGATTTTCAGCCTTAGTGTCTGTTGTCCCAGGACTTGCTTGTGTGGAATTTCTTGGCTTAGATTCATTGTGTTTTCCTCTAAAGGTTGCCTACTCTCCTGCCTCAATGGATGATTTCTGAAGCGATGGATTTTGGTACCCAAATCATCCCTTGCTCTCTTAGGGTTTTTCACCTAAAAGGGGAAGGATGGACCAAAATGCACAATGTTTCAATCAAGCTTAATGTAAGGGTGGATGGGATATTGCTGTGAAGTGTGTGGGGATGTGTTTGAATGCTTTACAAATGAAAATAAATGAATATAAACTAATCTAATGCAAAATGTTGGAAAACACAGTGTTGATATGAACTAGAAACTTAAATGAATGAAAACAAAATTTGATGAAACTGAACAGAGTGCACCTGGAGGTAGATTACTATTGCTAGAAGGTTCTGGAATGTTCTAGAAGTCACTGTTAATGACCACTAGGACTGATTCACCATGCATGGTGAATTGGTCCTGCTTCTGATGAAAGTCCTAGAAACAGGTTTCTGACTGTTGGGAGCTAAATTCTGACAAAATCACTTTTCAAGCCTATAGATGGGACTCATTCACCATGGGTGGTGAATTAGTCCACCTATAGGAATCAAAAAATTCAGGAGTTGATTTTGTGGAGCTATATCTGCACTTTTGTTTCCTACATGTGTCCACTTCTGAAATTGTCGGATTTGGGCCTAAAAGTGACTTTTTGTTGATTCTTTGACTTGCTGAATGAAGAGAGGACTTTAACAACCTTGCAATTTGATCTTCAATGATTTCCAACCTTCCAAGAGGCCTAAATTTGCAAACACACAAGACAAGAGAGAGAGAGATGTTGAATGTTAGGTCATGGGGGTTTGCCTTGGTCAAACCCCTTTTAGGTAATTAAACCAAAATGATGAAAGAAAGGAATGAAACATGCAACAATGGAATGTATTACCTTGCCATGATGATTGATCTTGAAAGTCTGCAACATAACATGTAGAATCTTCCGTTGGATGTCTTAGGAAGCTAAATTGATGACTTGCAATGTGAAAGCCCTAGCTTGCTTAACTTGAGATGGAAGATAGATGATTGAGAGATGAGAGATTAGAAGAAGATATGAAAATGAGGTGAAAATCACATATTTATGCACACTTGTGCCTTAGTTACCCGTTCATACCTCATGACAGGCCGACATCAAGTGTTTTTGAATAAAATCCCGAAAGGAAATTTAAAATATTTTGAATTTGGGACCAAGGGGGACTCATTCGCCACCCATGGCAAATGGGTCCCACCTAGGCCCTAAAAATGTGTGTTGGGAAATATGTTGTATTTAATGTTGTTTGTCAAGATAATACTCAAAAATACACTTAATTAAGCATATGAGAGCATAAAGGGGCTCAATAAAGCATGAAAAAGGGATAAATAGTGAAGTTGTGCCTAGGAAAGTGTGAAAGCTTGTTACAAGACTTTACAACACTTCAAAATAGGACTTGTTGATGAATAAAAAGATGATTTTTAGGTGAATTGTAATTAATAGAGTCTAGAAGAATGTAGAAATGTCTTACAACACTTCACAACACCTTCACAAGACATCATTAAAAGCATTTTATTTAGTTTACAGGGGTCTAAGACCTAGTGTGGATGCATGAAATGCCTCACAACACTAGATTAAGGCCTCATTAAGTCCATTTAATCATGAATTAATCCCATGTCAAGCAAAGGGGACTTTTTTCTATGGCACAACTTCTCTTCATTAAGAGTCGACTATTCTAACTTGTCCAAATAGCTCTTGACTTGGGAAATGATGTTTGCACATGAAGGGCAAGAAAATTCTGAATGTGATGCATTATGGACCCTGCACAAACTAGACATCAACATTTCCTCCAATCTTAGCCCATCCTTGCCACCCAAGTGTTCTTGGATCAGCTCCTTGAAGGCCTTGGTTGCCATGTTAATCAATTCTTTTGGGTCTGGCGGAGCTAGGGGTTGATATATTTCCCAAAAGGGGATCTCTCCTTGTAAAACCATCTCAAAATTTCCCAAGAATGTTAGAAATTCCAATTCATTGTGTCAGCAAGTGCCATGGATTTTGCATTTGCCTGCTAATACAAAGGTGGTTGCAATGGCTTCCTCCATCTCCATTTAGATCTTCATGTAGCCGAGTGATGTTGATTTGAAGTTGTTGTTCCATCCCAATTGAAATGTTTCCTTGTCTTCCAATTTTCTAATTTTAAATTTCCAACATAGAATGAGATCTTCCTATCTCAGATTTTGCTTGAATGTGTTTTTCAACTTTCAAATTTTTAGCCTTGAGCTTAGCCATTCCCTCCTTCTAGCGCCAGTTCTATTGATGGGTGTTTTTGCACCTTCTCAACACATGAAACACACAAGTATGCTACCTCTGTTGAAAGGTAGAGATCTTCCAACAAGTTCCAGATCACTACCCCAAGGTCTCTTGGGTGTCAGGTCATGACAATGCTTGGAATAGTTTAGTTGGTTGATGTGATTTGCTGGTAATCATAGGGTAGCATTTATGGTTTACAAAGAATGGGAAGTTGGATCTACAAATGGAGTTTCAAGGTGCTGGAAATGAATGAACAATGGATGCCCACTCAAAACAACAAGCTGAAACTCATTATGTCCATCAAATTTAACATTGTCGTGATGCTTGGAAACCCACTCTAGCAAGAAGTTAAAAGAAATAGCAAAAGGAGAAAGGGTTGAGAGAGCTAATCTAAATCTAAGGTATGAATGAACAGTAACAATGGAGGATGCTACAGTAGATAAACTTCCTAAACTGGGTTCTGCTTGACCAAGAGAAGCCTACAACTACACAAAACCGGTGCAATCTTCTAAGGACTGCATATTTTCAGATTGTGCATTCACTTCATGAACATACAATTGAACTAAGTTGCAGCAATGAAATGAACAAGCCCATGCTAACTTTACACAACAGTTTGTCATCAACAAGTGCCAAAAGTATGGGCTAGAAATCCATCAAATACTGTAACAACATTCACCATTAAATCCATCCAAGAAACTAAAAGCTAAATCTAACATGGAAGTTGAATCATGGATGCATAAGGAACAAACTCAAAAGAAACACCCAAATTCATGCAATGCTTCTTTCTATTGCTGCAAAATTCCTTTTACGCCAATTCCCTAACACTTACAAATGAGGAGAAAACCTCTATTTACAGTTTTCCAAAAGGAGAATGAATGGACATGATTGATTTACATTGTGTGGCCAAGATTCATTACAAGTTAGGGTTTCACCTACCCCCAATATTTCACAATTTAAAATAAGCTATTTTGTCTTCTTCTCTATTTTTTCTTTTAGTCACTATAGTTGTTTTGTCTTTTAGCTACCCTCTTTGTTGTGGCTGAAAATTGTCAAAGTTTTCCTTCTGTTGATGTGTTTGCACCATTTCTTCATCAACTCTTGTTGCAGATTTGTGTCACTGAAAAGCAGTCATGCCGCTCCTGATCTAGATAGATCGCTCTTGATAGTCATGATCATTTGGTGAAAGACAAAACAACTCCCCTTTTGTTTCTTCGACACTGACCTCCTTAGCATGGGCTTCCTTCTAGAGCCAGTTCTATTGATGGGTGCTAGGAGGGGAGGCAGGCATAAAATTAATGATGACCAAAGCCATGTGTTCTTCCCTTGTTCAACCCTCCCCTTTTGATGGCTTTCTCAATAGGCCTCCCTGATGGACCAATAGTAGGTTCCATAAATCCCACATGCAAAAGATACAGTAAGTGCTTTCATATGTAAATTAGAGCAAGTGTTTGTCAAACCCTACAAATCGAGGATTAGATCCATTCATATATCATTAGAGGTTCATAAAATTCACCATTTTTTAGCACTTAGAGTTCATTTGGATCATTTAGGCTAATGCAGGCTCAACAATGTGAGCTTCCCCTGGGTGGAAGCTATCAGGAGGAAGGCGGTTAAATAACGTCCCCGGGGCTACGGAATCCCGCAGGTGGCCACTCATAGTAAAATTTCTGCATAGGTGAGTGGGCAATCAAATTTCTAATGAGGTGATTAGGCACATGCAGAATTGACCGATGAGGTACCTATTGTCGTTAGATTAGGCCATGATGCATTTGTGGGTTTGGATTATGCAAGCACAGGGAGGTTGAAGGACATTTGGTGCTTAGCCATTAAGTAGCAGCCTTTGGGGGACGACGACCTGCATGCGGAGTTCCGCATTGCGGGACCTGTGGGCACCTCAGATGCCCAGGGTGGCATCCTAAAGTTTAATCATTCTGGGACATGCAGATGGAAGTTATTGGGACGCCGTCGAATGTTCACTATTAAAGAATGGCCTCAGAGGGACAAAAATTTACAAGAGGTGGTTTGCATAGGCAGGCTTGCATCAAGCTCCTAGACTTAGGTTTTGGCATTTATCAAACTTCAACTTAGCAAAGGGAAACCAATCCTACAGAACCTGCCATTTAGGAAGATGCAAGTGCTCAGATGTTAGGGAACGATGATGGAGTAAGGCATACCCGTAGATGAAAGTCTGCAGAGGTTGGCCCACATGCTACTTTCTGCATGGTATGATCACAAGGTAAATATAGGTTGAGGTCACTTGGCCCGTGTGAAAATAAGTGATGGAGCACCCTCAAATGTCTTCCCTTTATCAAAACAAACCTCTTTTTCTCATGTGGATGCAAGGAGTGTGAGTGTAGCCAATGGGAAGGGTATTGATGTTCAACTGTTAAGTAGCAGCTAAAGGCGAATGATGTCCCACAAATGAAAACCCACAAACGAACTTCTATAGGAGAAAACCGCAACAAGATTTCTGCAACATCTAAACACTTTGCAAACTTGACTCAAACCTCCCTGGGCATGTGAAGACATTCATTTTATGGGCCCTAGATGATGAAAACTTGAAGTTTGTACCCCTCTTTGAGATGTGGACATTAGGTTGCAGGAAGTTGGAGGGTCCATCGCTGGGACACCCTTGGCAGAGGAAATGAGTGGAAATTTTGCCTTGGGAAGGCACACACCGAAGGTTGTAAGGAATGACAAAATGAACACGTTGGCCCACTAAGGGAGACCTGCAAATGCAGGTCTTCCAAGGGTGATAGCCACTTGGTCGAAGCTTAGATGGAGAAGTTAGGTATGAGGCCCACCATGCAGGTGAAAGTTAAGGGTCAGCCGCTACTTAGCAGTGAAACGCTGGTGGAAACCTGCAGCTAGCAACCTGCACACAAAAACTTGCAGCCAACAATCCATAGACAACAACCCGCACATGGAAACCTGTAGTGAAATTTTTGCAAAGGAAAAAGACTTGTGAAATTTAGATAGGTGATCATTTTAAGGCATGTGACCAACTTGGGCTCAGGAATAGGGACATGCGAAGTGAGGCAGGAGCAAAAGAAAGGGGGGTTCCTGCCTTCGGCGGGGCGTGTGTGCAAAACATGCACAATAGAACCCTAACCCTAAGTCTAAGTGAAAACTAACCGAACTGAACTCTAACCCTAATTCTAATTGAACATTAACCCTAACCTTAACCCTTATTAAACCCTATCCCTGATCATAATTGAACCCTAATGATATTCTAACCCAAAGTCAACATTAACCTTAATTAAACTCTCTCTAGCCCTAATTAAATTCTAACCATAAACCTAACCATAAGTGAACACTAACCCTAATTAAAATCTAAATCTAACCCTAAATTAACCCCAACCTTGGACCTTATTTGAATTTTAACCCTAATCCTAACCATAATTAAACCCTAACCCTAATTGAACCAGAACCCTAACCCTAGTTCAATTAAGTTTAGAATTCAATTAGGGTTACAATTTGTTTAAGGTTAAGATTTAATTAGAGTTAGGAATGGAGTTGAATTAGGATTAAGGCTATAGTTTAATTAGGGTACTATTAGGGCTGGTGTTGGGGTAAGGGTTAGGGTTGTATGATAAATCTTGGAGTTAGTGTTAGGGTTCAATTAGGGTAACTGTTAGTATTAGGGTTAGGGTTAGGCTTCAATTAGGTTGGTATGTGTTAGTTTTAGAATTAGGGTTAGGGTTAGGGTTAGATATATGATTAGAGTTTAGTTTGTCATTAATTATTGTTATTTTTATGGTTGGGTTAGGGTTAGGGTTAGAGTTATAATTAGTGTTAGTGTTTGGGTTAGAAACAATGTTAGTGTTAGGTTTAGGGTGACCATTAGAGATAGGGTTAGGGTTATTCCTAAACCTAACCTTAATTGGACCCTAATTTAACCCCATCCTAACACTAACCCTAACCCTAATTATTGCATAACCCTAAGTAATTAACCTAAGCATAATTGAACCCTAACCATAATTGAACCCTATACTTAACCCAAACCTTAAATAAATTGTAACCCTATTTTAATCCTAGCACTAGATGAACCATAACCCTAATTGAATCATAACCTTAAGTGAAGTCTAACCCTAATTTAACCCTAGTCCTAATAGAATCCAAGCCCTAACCCTAACCCTAACCCTTACTCTAAATGAACCCTGATTGTACCTAACCCTAACCATGTCCTTAACCTTGAATCCTAATTGAATCCTAACCCTAACTAAAACCCTAAGATTTATTTGAGAACCCTAATTGTAACCCTAACCCTAATTATACCTTAAACCTAATCATAACCCTAACTAAATTCTAATGCTATCCCTACCCTTACCCTAATTGAACCCTAAGCCTAAGCCTCATTGAACCTTAATTGAACCCTAACTTGAATCCTAACTAAAATTTAACCCTATATATATTTAATAATATATATAAAATACGTTGAGAAATATCCTTCTTGAGGCACCTACCTTTTTAATCAATTTTTCACATAAAAGTGTAATAGACTCCTCAAGAAGGATATCTCTTGGTGTATTTTATATATCATTCTTCCATAATTATCATGCATTTAAGAGAATAATAAATATCTTTAAATTTAATGGCATAGCAACATTTCTTATGGAATCACAGTTACCTTAACTCATAAAAGTTTAAGTGGACCTTACCATAGTTGACATAGAACTATCTTTTGATCTTCATTACCAGAGTAAAATGAAATTTACGGTATCTAGTGAAACTCTCTTGATTTAGCACTATAAACCAAATATTTAGAATATTTTAAAAAGCATACAAAAATAATAAAACTCAAAGATTGTATTCACCATCACCAGTAGAATAAACTCACCTAAATCATTTGAGAAGTGATACACACTTTGCTACAACTGAAGGACTATCCAATCCAAGTACAATTGATCTAGAACTGATTAGACTTAAAAAATAATGCATTGAATCCTACCTATATCTCTCAATTGTGATGAAGTAGAAAATATTATTCTATTGGATATGCTATAGGCTCTCTACAGAAGTACTCTTACGACATACATTATTCCTCTGAACATTAATGAACTTTTTGAATCCTGACTTCCCAAACATGAAATTAAAAATATAAACATGTTTTAAGTGATTTTTTTAGTAATGAAAAATTTAAATGTATGTTATTAAGGAAAGCACCTTAAAAAAGGGAGGAGAGGAAAACGATTAAAGAAAGGGCTTATGAAGCTATACTTTCTTGTGAGGGAAATAAATAGTGTTGAGATGTAATGTGATGATAGGTTTGTTTCAAATATCAAGAGCAAATCTTATGAAACAACCTTCTTTTAAGCTTTGTCAACGAGGTGTTATATCCAACACCAAAGAAATGCTCAAACTTGTTAATCTGTCAAGTGTTAAGGAATTCCACACGTCACAGGAGAGAACATTTTTCATGGAGCAGTAATTGCACGAGATCCAGATCATGATCTCACTCTACCTCTTTTTTCATAAATGAAAAGCTATTCTCTACTTGATTTCCTTGGTTCTTGGGACCCGCAACAAAAAAAATAGGAAAATAATGTTGATAAGTGGTCAAGTCCATTCCAAAATTTGGGATTGCTAAAAGGAGAATTTACATAGGGAAGAGCATTATGAAAGAGAGGATCCATATCGAGAGGATGGACAACTTGAGATTTATTGGGATAATGTAGAGAGATTTTTTTTTTCAAATGGATCTATGTTTGAAGATCTAAAGATAAACTAGTGTTTACAACATACAATTCAAAAGAAAAAAATTAAACCATTCTTACTATTTTTACCTATGCTCGTGCCCTTTCATATGAAAACACAGTTTGAAAGTCCCTTAACAGAAATGGAGTTGAGAGGTTATAGCCACCCACGATCACTATATTAACAAACATAAGGACATGCAACAATCAGATCCCATTTATACAAACCATTGCAAGCATTAACATCGCTTCCACTATCATTTGTTACTACGCACGACTCAGGTCTTGCATTGGTTACATTATAACACCAATTTAAATACTATCAAAACTTTTCAAATAGATGTAAATTTGAATGTTGTAGGGTTTTTAAAGTAATTGATCAATTATTTATCTTTCATAATTTAGTGAAGACCATGATCGTGCTTCGTCTTCCACTACCATCCACGTCCAGTGACTATTACTTTGACAACCCTCATCGTGACAACTAGCAAGGACGTCAAAAATTTGGAAAAATGGTTTTTGTTTACAGACAAACATTCTTCCCTCTACAACTGAATACGCCTCTCGGCATAATTATTTATTTATTTACTTAACTTTAAGACTTGAATTGTTCAGTTACTTATATGTTATACACATATAGTATTTTTAACTAATTTGGTTTGAATGAAATTATTTGTAACTTCATAGGATAATTTAAGTCTGTAAAAGTTTTTAATTGATTAAGGCAACAAAATGCTAGACATGACAATTTTTTTATTAAATTTTTATGAGAGTGGACATGTAAAAGGAGAGCACGATGGAGCAGGAGCATGTGTGAAGCGTGCACTTCCCTGACATGAACTTACAGGTAACACCATATGGAATAGAAAAAATTAAATTCTAAAACTTTAAATTCTTAAACCTCTTAACCTAACATTTTGCTAGCATGAACTTGTAGGTAATGACATACATAATGCAAATAAAATTGTTGAATGGTGCAAAAGTCATTTTGGCTCTCGCAACTCAATATACAACACACTTTTTTTTTTGGGAAGTTAAAGGTACATAGTTGAATTTTTTATTTGAATTTCAAAGTGTACATGAATTGAATTTTCAAATAAATATACACTTCTTAATTGGATGTTTAAAATTTACAAATATTGATTGATCAAATTGTTATAATTTTTAAACAATTAATGGTATTAGAAGTTTGTATCAAATCATGACAACGGGACATAACAAGCCTCTTGTAATTCAAGTGAGAGAAAAATCATGTTTTTGTGTTGATTGCATTAAGACCAATACAAATACTCTACAATGTGAGAATATTAGAGATAGGTATGTTTCGCAATGGGAAATAAAACAATTAGTATCAATTCATCCTTTTGAAGATAATGACATTGTAGATGTCTATGATCCTCTATATTCAGTTGATTACAAATCTGTATCTGATTTAGTTGTTACAAGTAAATTTTAAATTTTAAAATTAAATTTTAACTTAAAATTGATTTATATTCTACCTAAGTTGATAATGGTTATCTAAATATTTAAATGGTTCATATTAAAACTCCAATTTGATCATGTATTTACATATGTTTGCTACATGGTGTGTACAAGAGGTATTTTTATTGTTGTTATAGATCCTAACAATGTGAAAGATGTAGATTGCTATCTACTAAGATGTACACAACCAAAATGAAAATTGGTGCAATAAATGATAGATGGTGATGGAAAAGAGTATAAAAATGGTATTATATTTATTGATTATATGTCAGGATAAAAGGTTCTACATTATAGTCACTTAGTTACAGTAACAAGAATAAATTTTGAAACTTTACCAAAAAGAGGACATGGAAAACAAAAGTGGAGGTTGTCTATTGACAATCATGAAAATATTTTAGAGATAATAAAAGATAGAGAGGATCCATGTTATATGTACTAAGAGCTTTAAGTTATTTATGTACATATATACACTAACTCATTTGACTGCAAAATCTGACAAAAATTTCTGACGAAAGATGTATAATTAGATGTATTGTCGGGTACTTGTGATATTTAATGTGTAATTTTCAATTTTTTAAAATTTTATCCCTGACGTTCGTTGAAATTTCGACAAACCTGAGTTTTAGTCAAAATTTCAATGAATTTTTTTTGTCAAAATTTCGATGAACATTCAAAAATCAAATTGTGGCCGACATAAATAAAAGTGAGTTTGACTATTTATTGCAACAGTGTTTTGCTATTATCGCTAGGTTGAGGGTAGTCATTGTCTATTTCTAGAATTCATTTGTGAAGTCAGATTTGTACTTCCAGGTTTGAAAATCATATTTTAAAGCAACATCTCATCAGATTTCATTTTTAGACTTGTGCATTTTTAGAATTTCATTTCCAGATTTTGTTGTGCAAGTTCAATATTATGATTTTAGGAGTCTAACGATTGGAAATCATAGTAAAATCAAAATTTAGTAAGTTATGGAATTAGCATTTTAAAGTGGTTTTTGGGGTCATTAATTTCAAACTATCTTCTCTTTTGCAGGGGTGATTGCATGCCGAATTTTTTTGGTGTAAAATATCAAAATTATTAGTTTTTGTTACCTGTCTATGATTAAAAATTATTGGAGTGTGAGTTTGATATTTTTTGAAGATTTGAATATTCAAGCTTGGTAAAGAAAAAACATATCAGATAATATTAGTCCATAACAAAATGAAGAGACACTTGATAGATTGTGGGCTAGATTAAAACGAAAGGGTGATGGGAAATGTTATTGTCCTTGCAATAATTGCAAGGGCTTAAAGACGAGAAGACTTTTAATCACAACAGTTGAGAAACATTGTAGGCAACATGGTCACGTTGAAGGGGGGCATGATTATCGTCCATTGTTAAGTTGTTTATTATATGTGTTTATATTGATTGAATTTGTAAATTTTTATATCGTTTTAACATTTTATATATATATATATATATATACTTGATCATGATCATGGTTTATCTGTGTCTATCATTATTATAAAGGTGGGGCACCCTAGGGCACATGATATGGATTATCACAACCCAAAGAATGTGGTTTTGCAAATGGAGGAACATGGAGCTGTGAATATCGAAGATGAAGTTAATGTTCCTATGGAAGAAGATGATGGTACAAATACATTGATCCATGACACATTTAGTGGCACAGTTGATCATGATGATCGAGATGACTTTGATGATTTCATGATTTACCTGTACTTGAGAAGGCATACGAGCCCCTTTATGAAGGCTCCCAAACAACTCTTTTCTTTGCTGTATTGTTGTTTGTGAACTTGAAGGTTATGAATGGTTTATCCAACATAGGAATCTCACAGATATTAAGGTATGTCATATATGTCATCTTTTTTCATCTATTTTAATTGTTGTTAGTTCATCAATAGTAAATAAAGGATGAAATATGTACCATTAATATTATTTATATTAACAAATTATTTTTTGTTGTAGATTGATTGGTGAATTTTTGTTACCACCATCAAATATTTTACCTCGCTCATACCGAGATTTATCTGACATTATGAAAGATATTGGAATGGAGTATCAAGCAATAGATGCATGCCTCAATGATCATATTATATATCATAAACAACATGAATTTGCAATAGAATGCCCAAAATTTCATATCATTAGATATCAAATAGATCAACTAACAAAAAAGTGTCTCGCAAGGTTCTTCGTTATATTCCCATTATTCCACGTATGCAACGATTATTTAGGTGTGAATGCTTAGTGCAATTTATGGATTACCATGCACAAATAGAAGTGGAGATGACATTCTTTGAATGCCTATGGATTGTTCTGCATTTAGGGACATGGAGGAAAAATGGCCACACTTTAAAGAAGAACCCCGTAATCTCAGGCTTTCATTGGCAGCGGACGATGTCAATCCATTTGGAGAGTTGAGATCTATTTACTCGGTGTGGCCTATTTTTGTTATCAACAATAACATTCCTCCATGGATGTCAATAAAGAGGGAGCACATAATATTGGCAATGATTGTTCCAGGTATTTGTTTACATCAATTTTCTTTAATGTAGTAGCATCTCATTTGTCTTATTTGTTGCATAATGACTTATATTTTTTTCATTTAATAGTCATGTACATTAATTTATATATATTGCAGTAAATGGTTATAATAATTATGTAATGTTTATGTTCATTCAACTAGGTAAGTACCAAGTTAAAGATATGAATGTATATATCGAGCCTCTTATCGACGAGTTACTAAAGTTATGGAATGGCATCACTATGTATGACGTCTCTAGACCAATAGGACAAAGACAATTTCAATTCCATGCAATGCTTGTATGGACAATTCATGATGCCCCTGGCTAACACATTTTTGTGGTATGTTATAATGTTCGATTGCACTTTAACATATTTAATTTTATGAAGTAGATATCATGCATGTTTTAAAATAATCTATTCATTATATATAATTATAAAAATTGACATATTTAATCCAATTATATATGATCTTGCAGGTCTTCAAACAAAGGGAAAATTTGCATGTCCAATTTGTGGTCCAAAGATGAAATCTCGTCGTTCAACAAGTTTAGGAAATCAGGTGTTTGATGAGTATAGGCACTTCCTCCACAGAAATCATAAGTATCGAACTATTGAAAAATATATTTTCAATGGGAAAGAAGAGACTACATCAAAACCACTAAGAATGACACCTCGCCTATGGAAGTTGGAATATAATAGAATTAATCATCAAGGTTATACATCGGATCAAATTGTTTATCTATCATATATAATATGTTTGGAATTTATATTTTTATATTGTGTTGTGTTTACTCATGTTGTAATTGACAATGATTGTTGTTGTTAATTTGTTTAACTTATATGCTTCATGAAGGTCATCAAGGCATTAATGGCCAACTTCCATAGGGACTGAAAAGTTATCCCAAACAATTTAGTAGGTTTCCCTACTATGAGCAGCTACAAATTGTGCATTTGTTTGATACAATGCATATCAGAAAGAATATAATAGAAACGTTATGGAAAATATTGGATGGAAGGCATGACAAAAAAAAATTGTCAAAATTTGTAGTGACATTTAGGAAGCCAATCATGCAATGAAAAATGTCATTCAATTAAATAGCGATGGAGACCAAATTAATATTAGTGCCCTTCCTTGGTTATTAACGGCAGCAAAGCAATTCTATAAAAGAAGTCATACGAAAAATTTGATTTCCCACAGGATTTGTTGCGAACATAAACAATATCATAACAAAGAAAGGTGAATTTGGGTCAGGGATGAAAACACATGATTGGAATACCTTCATTAAGGTAATTATTCTGGTATATTATATATATATTTGTATACTGCATGTACTTTTCAGTGTATTATGTTTACTACTTTTGGAAAAATAATGAAAAGATCATTTTATAATTGTTGCAGTACATTCTACCTCTATCTCTCCCAGACAACTTTGACAACAATGGCAAGCAAGTTATATATGATCTTGGAAAATACATGAGGTAAGTAGCGATATTTGTTCAATTCGTTGTATAGATCTTATAATTGCCATTTGTTTTACTTGTTATGTAATATATTGTATATTTTTGCTTGAATCATTTCATCTAATATATTTAATTGAATTTGCACAAGAACACTACCTCATACACCAAGTTGAGTAGATTGAATTGTGTGGAACTATACACACAAGGTCAATGTGGATGGTTGAGAGACACTTGAAATTTTTGAAGGCTTTGGTTAGACAAAGAGCACATCCTGAGGGTTCTATGGTGGAGGGATATATGGTATACCAGACCATGGTGTACATTACTGAATATCTCCCTAAGTTTGCAACAAAGATCCATGTAGACCGCATTTGGGATCCCAACTCCATTAACAAATTCGAAGGGGAGTACCTGATGGGGAAAGGCAGATTGAGGAAAGTGAGGTAATTATAATATGGTCATGGAGATTAATTAGAATACATTTTACATTTTGTTTTTATGTATATTGTACTTATTTAATTATTAATCTTCAATATACATCAATTATAAATTAAGGTTGTATACCGTGGTAATTAACTAATTATACGTCGTTTGTGAATTTAATTTTTTTTTTATACAGTTGGTCGAGAGTGGGATGCACTACATTTGTATGTCACAAACAATCTTGATTGGATGACGGTATGGATTGAACGATGTCAACAATCTAGTCGCGCATTAACATGGAAAGGTGTGGCTTCATTGGTTAAAGAAGCTCATCGTAATGGAGCAATGTTACACCAAGGGAAATTGATTTAGTATATGGTTTAAGAGATAAATAGGTACGTATAAATATATTAATCACCCATATTATATAATTATTTTCAATTATATTGATGTATATATATGTTGAGATTTTTTTCTTTGCATACATTCAAACAAGAATAAATATGTTTATCAACTAACGATATTGCAATAATTTTTACATGTTTGACATATTGTAGGTGAAACACCACAAGGGTATGTGGTGCAATGGTCGTAAATTTTGAATCAAAAAGTTGGATGAAACAAAGTAAATTTGTGATTCTGGGATAACTGTAGTCTTTCAGGTGACTAATGTTTCATCTAGAAGCGACATACATCCAAAAGTCTCAGAAAATTGATACTATGGGATTTTGGATGATATACTTGAGTGTGACTTTAAGTCCTTCAAATTAGTTTTCTTCGTCGTCCTATGGTACAAGCTACGATTGAATGAAAATGATCCCGATAGAACTGTTATTGAAAATGATAATGGATTTACCATGGTTAATACAAGGTCGATCAAGCGAGCTGGAAATGAGCCCTATGTTCTTCCAAGCCAATGTGAGCAGGTATTTTACTCAGAGGTTCCAGGTAAACCGGGTTGGTCATTTATTGTTAGACAAGATCCAAGAGGA
Organism: Sequoia sempervirens; assembly: GCA_007258455.2. Taxonomy (NCBI): domain Eukaryota; kingdom Viridiplantae; phylum Streptophyta; class Pinopsida; order Cupressales; family Cupressaceae; genus Sequoia; species Sequoia sempervirens. The sequence goes on from VDFB02000017.1 coordinate 384,994,692, forward strand.
AGCCCAGTAAAGTATAATGTGGTGGAAAAAGAAGATACCGAAGAACTAGAAGATGATGTAGATGATGATCAGGATCAACAATTAGTTGATGATGTGCTTGACGAAGATGTCGAAGAGGAGGAACTAGATCATGATGATGTAGGAGTTAATGTTCATGAAGATGATATCCGTGTGGATGACGACATTATCAAAATTGATATCAATGACGATGACAATGATATGACCAATCCTTACAATGTCGAATCTGGATCAAATGATACAGAAAAAGAATTGGATGAAGAAGATCAATGACATTGAAATGTATGAGTTATGCGATTGTATTATCTATTTGATATTAATTTCTTGATAGAATTATATTTGACTTATGTGGTTACATAATTAATTCATGATGTTTTTAATTTTTATGCCATTACATAATTAATTCATGATGTAATTTTTCATGTTTAATTTTAATTCATGATGTTACAAATATTGTAGCTCTCCTAGAAATTTCCATATGATCATAATGAGTAGTGTTTTGGGAAATTTCATGAAAGATGACACATTGATCGTAGTAGTGAAATAATTGCAAAGTCGTTTAGATTTTTTAGACCAATCACCCTTTGCAATGTCATTTTTAGGATCATCTCCAATTTGATTACTAGGACACATAAGGTAGGATTTGATTGGTTTATCTTGGAGGAACATTGTGGCTTTGTGTAATGTGAGCAAATTTTGGATTGGGTAGTGGTGCAGGAGCACCTACACCTCATCTTCTATGCTTAATCATGTGATGATAATTAGGGAGGTCAATAGGTTGGTTTAGGCATTTCAAGAATTTTTTATTGTGAATAAGGTCACTCAAGACCATTAGTCATGTTCTAGGTGAAGTTTTGAGTTATGAGTTTGAGTCTTGCACTAAAGAGTTTAGTAGCCTTTTTAAGGAAAATTGGAGAATTTACATGTAAAAGGGTGCAAGGTTAGTGTCATGTCAATAATAAGGCTATTATAAAGCCACTAGCATGGTATTAGAGGTGTCCTAGGAGTTTCAATACATTTGAAAGGTCAAAAAATTAAAACATTTCAATAGTGATGTTAACAACCTTGAAATTAGTGTGTTTTATGTTTCATGTGATCATAAAAGATTAAAAAATTTAGTTGTTCGGTGGTTGAGGTGTAAAGGCCTTTAAAAGGCATAAAGTGATCATTGTAAAGGTTGTTGATGGTTGAGGATTTAAAATGCACTCGGGCTGACTTAGGGATCTTACTCCGATGGCGTTTGGCGTTGGTCTGACCGATACAACTCCTTGTGCTTTGATCGGTGAGACAAGACAGGTTTCTTGCTGATGGAACTTCATCGGGGAGACCTATATGCTCCGTATGACCTTTTCATTTCACCCCAATGGAACTTTTCTTGCTGAAGAATCTCTTTATCAGTGAGACCATGGACCGTGTCATCCCAATGTGTATCTTCTTATGTAATTCGATTGGTGTGACATTTCTGTTCTTTCACCAATATGCTGAAAATGAGAATATAATGATTTATGAATCAAAGAGACTTGTAAAAATTCTTGCCAATATGGGTTATTTGAATACTATATTTTGGAGGTTTTTCATGATATCAAATGGTCAAGAATGATGTGATCATATGTGACTATGATGGATTATACTCAAGATGAGGTTTTCTTTAGGGAATCAACGAGTGCAAAATCACCATAAATTTTTTAAAATTTTAAAATTCCAATAGAGGCATAAAAATTTCTCCCGCAAAGTTTCAAAGTTTCATGGGCATATGACAAGTTTAAAGGCTAGTTGCTTTGTAAAATAGGCCTAATCAGCCTAATCAACACAACCTAGAAAGGGTGATTTTGGTGATTTGGTCTAAAGGACTTGTACTTTCTCTTGAAGTATGTTTAATAACTCCAAAATGGGTGTCTAAAACCATCAAGGGTTTCTCTGGTGTTTTGGGAAAGTTTTGAGTTATTGGGAAAAAACTAGGTTTGCACTGTTACAAGGATTCAAGGAGTCAAAGTGTGAAATCTAACTTTTGTTGTTTGTAAAGATTTGAGAGTTGTTTGGATTGTTTAAATTGGTCATTCTAAACTTTTTGGAAGCCTCTTAAAGGTAGGTTGATAGGTTGGTTGAGTTGAGCCTCCCAGGTCTACATCAGGTAGTTGTTATTACTAAGGTGGATCACTCCTTTCTGCGAAGGCCATACACTTATGATTGGGTCAAGTGTTTTTTCTTTAGAAAATTCCTATTGCCTTTTTGATAGGTTATGATTTGATTAGATGGATTATGAAGCACTTATTTCAAGTAATTTATGTCTATTTTAATTTGTAATTTATTAAATTCAAACACATCCAAAATTATGTCCCTTGCTTTAATTGATTATTAAGTTATTTAATTATTAACTCAAATGACACCTCCAATTTAACTATATCTAATTGAATTTATCTAAAGTGTTGAACATTTTTAGATCAAATTTAGTAATTAACTCAAACAACTTTGTCAATTTAACTATATGTATATATAACTTTAAGTTATTTTTATTTTAACTAAAAGTATTGAAGTTACAACATACAAATTGAATGATATTTATGATTGTAAAATTTATGATTAAATATATCTCTTAGAATCATTTTTGTCCCAATTTGAAAATAATTCTATATTATAGAATACATTTTTTTAAATTTTAAGATGAAAATAACAAGGAAAAATCAAACAAATGTCTTTATGAAAGAAGTATATTGGCATGAAATTAAATATGATTTGTATTCCAATATAAAAACTAAAAAGAATGGAAACAATTCTTTCAACACATAAACTATTATGTAGTAGTCAATTAAAATGAAAAAAGCTTACTCTATATTAGTTAGGATACAAAACTAAGAAAATGATCGAAATAGTCTAATAATTTGACCATTAGCATATAGCAATTTCTATAGAGTTGTAGATCTCTTCCATTTCAAAAACACAAAACAATATTAGGTAGATAATAAAAAATCTTTCATTTCTACAGTGACTTATTTATCCTAGAGGAACTAAGTATATAGTATACAAAGAAAACCAAAAAAACCCACAACTACCCCTATTTTGAAGGAGTTTAGTTTTCTCCTTCCTGATCTCCCTAATATTGTCTAATTATTTTAATGAGACCAAGGGTCATAACACAACAAACCAAAAAACCCACAACTACCCCTATTTTGAAGGAGTTTAGTTTTCTCCTTCCTGATCTCCCTAATATTGTCTAATTATTTTAATGAGACCAAGGGTCATAACACAACTTTATTCAATCCACTAAATAGCTTGGTTAATGAAACTTGACAAAAGCAACAAAACAATTGCTACATTTGGCATTTCATGTGGAATGAAGAGTGGTGACTATAATCTACTTATAGTTTAATAAAACACTATTTTTATAAGAAGGCTTGACATTAGAAAGATAAGTGTTACTTATAGTTTAATAAAACACTATTATAGTCTTACAAACATATACTATTGTATGCTTGCATGACTTCTTAGTTAATATATGGGGAGAGAAAGAGAGAGAGATAGAGATATATGGAGAGAGAGATATAGGATCGAACAGACGCTGATCGAGATCAAGATCAGGATCAGGCGATCAATCAAAGTCCGGGAATGAATCGGATCCGGATCGACAATCACCATTTCAAAAGAGATAGAGGATGGTGAAAAGAGATAGAGATCATTATTGAGGGTAGAAAAGATATGGATAGAAAAAGAGATAGAGAGGGAGTGGAGGGAGATAAAAAAAGATAAATAGAGATAGAGATATAGAGTAGAGGAGGATGGAGTGAATGAGAGAGAGAAAAGTGGGAGAGGGAGAAATAGTTCAATGATTAGAGGGGGAAGAGGTGGCTTATAGATAGTGGGAGATATAGAGATGAGAGGTGACGGGGGAGGATATATCAATCCACCCTCCTGTTTGTGTTTTGTTAGGTGTGTGGGTGATGAAGGGTCTTAAGGAGGGATTATCCTTATCTTTAATCAAATGGCATGCCTTGACATAACTCCCCAAGGACTGTGCATCCTTGGTTGATGAGCATGAAACAGCCAATCATTTGTTCTCACCCTCTCTCTCTTTTCCTTTGTATCTCTTATATTTCTCTTTCTCATGCTCTCTCTCTCTCTCTCCCTATCTATCTAAGTTCATCTCTTTCTCTCTTTTTCTATCTTTTTAGTTTCTATCTCTCTTTGTATTAGCTAATAGGCTACATATATTGTGAGATTTGAGATTGAAACAAATCTCATGCCTGGAAACCACTATTGTGTCGTTGGAAAACAAGTTTCAATTGCCATTTAATGGTAAACCATCTGTAGTGTAATGGTAAAATCCTCTAAAATGTCGGGTAAAATTTATATATAATATATAATGGCAAATATAATTATATTATATATAATTTAATCTAATATTACTATTTTATTAGTATATATTAATATTAATTATATTTTGTATTATATAAAAATATACCAATATTAATTATTAATTATAATAATTTTATATGTATTTAATAATTTTTTTAAAGAATATAATATATAATTATAATAAGTCGAATAATTATATTATTTATTATGTAAAATATAGCTAATATATAATTAACTATATTGTAGAATATTAAAACCTAGCTTAATGGCGCCATAATTTTCAATTTAATTAACATACTCTAAAACCTAACGAAACCAGGTTGTAGCTCGTCAAATTGGAGAAATGAAATTTCAATACCAATGTCGAGGAAGAGTTTGGAGGAGTGAAAACAAGGTCATACTAGTGCCGAGGAAGAGTTTGGAGTTAAAACAAGGTCAATACTAGAGCTGACGAAAAGTTTGGAGGAATGAAAACAAGGTCAATACCAACCCCGAGGAAGAGTTTGGAGGAGTGAAAACAAGGTCAGTACGAGCGCCGAGGATGAGGTTGAGGGCACTCAGGGAAAATCGACGACCAAGGGACAATGAGTACTGTAAGTTTGGAACCCCCATTCTCTTTAACCTGCAATTTTCATGCCTAGTTTCCAAATATCTTCTTGTACATTGGCACCCCCATTCTCGTAAAATGGTATAAGATAAGACAAAAAATAAAATAGGTTAGTCTTTCACATTTTTATCGACCGGCCTCAGGTCTTGGAAAAACTCCCATAATCTACCCACATATTGGTTGAGGTCTAGGATTTCATCATACATAGCCTTCATCGCATGAGTTTGAAGCAATCGTAGACTTATCCATCTCTACAAGCTTAGTGAATTTGACCACTTTATCTTTATTTTTCCTCCAATATTTATGTTTCTCCCTCCCCTTTCAATCACCTTGCACAACTTGAATTTATAGTTTCCTTTTCTTATTGATCCTTCATGTGCTCATGTCAATCTAGCTAGTTGACCACCTAGTTACCCCCAACATCCTCCATGTAACGCCCCACCATGCAACCCTAGGGGAAGTTTCAATTAACTACTCAAATGCAACTTCCACTAGGGTTGCGTGGCGGGGCGTTACACATGGTATCAGAGCCCAAGTTTAAACACTGGGTGCTCTGAGATAATGTGGACCCATTAAGTTGTTAGCTGCATAGAATTTTTGTTTGTGTACCTTGTCTTATGTTGTGGTGTGTATCTAAACAAGATCATGCCACCTAGGCGAGGTCAGAGTAGAGGTCGTGGCCATGTAGGAGGTCGAGGAGGTAATCAGTAGGATACACCTCCCATTATTCCCCATATTTCTGATCATGAGGAGCATTAGGCTTCTCAATTTGTGCCAGAGGTTGGTAATCAGCATCAGGATCCACCAGGGATCGAAGATGCTCAATTGCGTTGCTTGCTTGAGGAGACTCTTGCTCGTATGGGCCCTAGGCAGGATAGAGATCAGGAGGTTATAAGTGAGAGAGATCAGGTTCTAGCTCCATCTAAGGTAGTCATGGCAACTCATATGAGAGATCTTCTTAGAGCTTGCCCACCCACTTTTGATGGTTTGGGCAATGGATCAAAGGCTGAGACTTGGTTGATTGATCTAAATAGGTGTTTTTCTATGCATCCGTATGGTAGCAACACCAAAGCTAGGTGTGCAATCATGCATTTGAGGGATTTTGCATCTACCTGGTGGAGGTTGGAGGAGCAAAAGCTCCATTTGGATATTGGAACTATATCTTGGGAGTTGTTCCTAGAGCGGTTCAGAGCTCGATTCCTTTTTGATCATTGGCATCAGCGCCATGGAGATGAGTTCCATGCCCTACGACAGATGGATATGTCAGTGGAATAGTTTGTGGGCATAGGTGATGATGAGGGTATGTTGGTTCAGCATTTCATTACGGGCTTAAATGCCCAGATCAGTGGTGGAGTTCGGGTATTTGAGCTAAAGACCATTGAGGTAGCTGTGGATAAGGCTCGTATTGTTGAGGAGAATTTAGTCTTGGTTTTAGGTGGTCAGGTAGGAGTTCAGTTTGGCAGTGCACCTTCCATTGGTGTTGCATCTCAGAGTGGTCGATCTCAGGCTACAGGCTTTTCTAGAGGGCATCAGTCACCCGCTAAGGGTGAGCAGTAGTAGCCTTCGCAGTCAAGGAAAAAGAATCCCCAGTCCCAACCCGATAGAAGTTTGAGACAGAAGAAGAGAGATCGGAGTTGGATGCGAGCTCATCATGATCGTTATGATCAGCCTGCTCAGAGTTCTCAGTCGGTGTTTAGTGGAGGTGGTCTTCCACGACCTAGTGTATCTCCAGCTGTTCAGGGTTTTAGTAGGGGGACAGGATGTTTCGTTTGTGGTCAACAGGGCCACTTTGCTCATTAGTGTCCTCAGCAGGGAACTTCTGGTTTTAGTTAGAGGCCGGCAGCTTCAGAGCCGACAATAGGAGATGCAGGCAGATTGCATAGGGCATTTACTGCGGTGGATACCCGTCAGGCCGAGCATCTGGGTGCAGTCCGTCCTTTGGATTTAGGAGTTGATCCTTGTGGACCGAGGTTCTGAGTAGGTTAGGGTTTAGTTGGTTTTGAGGGAGTTCTATCCCTATTTTGTTCGCAGGCTTCCAGGAGTAAGCCTAACCCTGGGGGGGAGGATGTAACACCCCTCCATTTTGGCTCTTTTGATCGGCAGTGTGCTTCCTTGTTATGTTGTTTCTGTTTATGCTTTGACTTTGGTACTTGGTTGCTATTTCATTGTGAACTGTAAAGTGATGTGAATGCTATATTTTGATGTGATGGAATTTTACTTTGATGTTATCATTATGGCATGTTTTGAATTAACTTAGCAAATATTTAATTAATGATGTTTTATGCATTTGATCATATTATTGATGTTAGAATCGTTAGTTAGTAATTTTGTATTGGTGAAGGGGACGGGATTGTACCAATCCCTTATGAGTGCCCTACGATTCTGATATTTCCTCTTCATGGTATGTTTGATCATATTATGTATATATGCATGTTCGGTATACTCTTTGTTCACAAGTTGACAGGTACAGGACATCGACTCCACTTGATTTCATAGGTTGAGCGTGTCCATTGGCCAACAGTATTTGATTACGAGATAGTAGCTAGGTTTTCCGTGCCAATTCATCACCCTAGTCATAGTGTGTCGTCAGGTTTTAGTCGGGTTAAGTTGATTCTTTGTTACTTATCTCTCCTTGTTTTCATTTAAATTGCAAGTGAAAAAGGTAGACAAATGGTTTTATGTATTTAAGTTGCTTATTAAATTTAATTGGTTACAATGTTATAAATGTTATTTAATTTATTTAGTAATTTAATTTAATTAATAAAATGATCTAATATTGGATTAGATTTATTTTATTGATTAATTAAATTCATTTTGTTGAAATAAATCAAGTTATTCATTTTGGAATTGTAATTGTTAAATTCTTTTTGGATAAGTGTTAAAGTTGTTTTGAAAATAAAATTTTAAAGTTGAATGTTTTTTGGAAATGTTTAAAAACATTTAAATGCATTTGGAATATAAATTTTAAAATAAATAGTAAAGTCTTGTTGAAAAGAATTTTAGTTTTAAATTTGCAACAAAAAAAAACAAATATCTCCAATTTTGCAATAACTATGGGATAAGATATTTTAGGGTATTTGACCAAATTTGGGGAAAAAATAGGGGAGGCTTTGCATTCTTGAAATTTTTAGGCTGTGAGAAAAGAAAGGAAATAATTTCTCTTGTTGTTGATGCACTTTGGAGTAAAGTTTTGGAAAGATCTTTGCAGCCCAACACCAGATTTCTTCTTCAAGCTCTTTTTCCAACTTCTCATCACAGGTTCCTTCTTGTTTTATTGTTTTGAAAATTGCATTTTCAATTTTTTGAAAACCTGTTTGAAAACAAAATTTGAAAACCCTCTTAAAAATCTTGAAAGCATCTAGAATTCTTGAAAAAAAACAATCTCTTCCAGCTGTAAAGTTCCAAGTAAACAATAGAAAATGAATGAGGAAACAAAAGAAAAACATTTAAATTTCTATATTTAAATTTATGTTTTTTTTTTCCAGAATTAGATATCATGAATTTGTGCCAAAAGAATTCTTCTTATGTATTTTTTCCTGTTGAAAATTTTCCCAATTAGTCTCTAAAATGGAAACATATATATATATATATATATATATGCATATATATTATGCAATATATACACATATATATGCATATGTGCTATATATTTATACAAATCTTGTTGGGTATTTTTCTTTAAAAAATCTCTGTCTTTTTTTGTCCTGGTATTTCCTTGAAGCAGGGGAGTTTGTTTTTTGTTTGTTTTAAATTAAAATATTTATAAAAATAAAAATAAAATTTGATTTTTTTGGGGGGTGGGGACTGCCCCCACAGCCGCCCCCCATGTGGGAGGCGCTGGCTGTGGAGGCAGCGCCCAGCGCTGCCCCCACAGGCAACGACTCCCCACATTGGGGAGGGGCTGTGTAGAAGCTCCCAGCAGGGGCTGCACCCCTATTCTGGGGGCTGCGTAGCAGCCAATGTGCTTTGCTTGTTTTTTTTTATAATATAAATTATTTTATATATATATTATATACATGGTATATAATATATATTATTTATATATTATTTAATTATAATATATATATATATATATAATATATGTTATATAAATATATATGTATATATATTTATTTATGTATATATGTTTTCTTTTAAAAAATTTGATAATATAAATATATAAATATTATATATATATATATATTTTATATATTATTTTAAATATATATATTATGTATATATATATATATATATTTATGTGTATATTTCTTTGATTAACTAATTACTAAATTGGAGTTTGATTTTCATAATCGAGAATTTAAATTGATTTATGAAATAAATAATTAAATAATATTTATATATTTAAATAAGTATATTTATGTTTAACATATATTCACATTTAAATATATTGATTTTGAGATGGTTATTTTATATTAATAGATGCACAAATTGATTTTATAATCAAATAATTTATTTAAAAAAAAGTGGATGTTATATTCAAATGATTTTATTTAAAAAGATTGTTTTAATCATTATGTATGATTGAACAAACGAAATTAAATTATTGGTTTAAATTCCTTCAGTTGCCAATGTGATTTCATTTAATTTTGAGTATGTGCAATAATGTTAATTATTTAATTGAATTCATGCATTATGTCATTGATTGGCTTAGATTTAGGAAATCCTAACATTAGGATATCAAGTTGCCTGAAGTGCATTCTAAATGATGTTTTTGTTCTTTCTCGATGTTGGGCAATTGAGTCATTTGTTTATGTAAGTCTTCCAAATGGGCTTTTCAGTTAATTGTGTGGGTTGTCGTAAAATGTTAGCCAACCTTTGGTTTGTCTCAGGTAGTGAGTATAGATGTATCATGTTGTTTTACCCAGTTTTCATGAATGGGGATGGTTTGTGCCTCCTTTGGATTAGGAGCGGTTCATGTGGTTTGTGCCTCCTTTGGAAGGAGTGGTTTATGTATTTTGTAGCCTCCGAGTGTTTGGAGTGAGTTTCATTACTTGTTGCCTCCTTGGATTGGAGAGGTTGTCTTATCTATTTTACCCATTAAATTGTGGTTTTGTACCATGTGTGTTGTCGATAGGAGAGTGGCTCTTTGTGGGTGTCCGACACACAAAGGGGCACCAGGGTAACTCACTTAGGGTTTAAGTAAGTGATAAATTAAAAAGAATTAATGAAAAATTCTCAGACTAATTAAGATAAAAAAATGCCTCTCTCATGAATCATGCTCTTATCAAGGTTTGAGATGAGACAAGAAGCACAGTTTGTATGAGGGTCCGACGACTGGTAGGGGCAAGCCAGGGTAACCCTAAAGTGGGGGTCCAATAGCCTAGGAAGGTTGAGCCTGGGTAACTCATAGAAAATGTTGTGTGACACTCTCCCTATGTCAACCAAAAGTCAGTTTGTTGTACTGCATAAATGATCATTGTTCTATGGAAGCATTGTAACCATTGTGTTAAGTGTTGTGGTGCTTGTATTTGATTCAGTTCAGTTATGTATTAGCCTGTGTCTAGAGGTAGATGGTATTGTGTAGGAATCCTAGTTACTATCTCCTAGCATGGGGGGTGAACCTTCAGGTATCACATGGTTGGGTGGAATGTGCACCTTATCCGTTGGGTCTTCTTCTTGTTCATGTGGACAAGATTCCCAGTTGGAGAGCTCGTGGGATCCAGTTTCATTTCATGTTTATTCTTTTCAGATGATATTGTATTTTTATTACCCCTCATTTGTTATCGAGCTGGAAGTTGTAATATGTAATCATGCTTATTGGATTTATCTCATTCGGGGAATGAGTGTTGTAATCTTATTGTAAATTTATTGTTATCTGTAATCAAGTGGTATCTCTTATCCTTGGATGTATTTTATCTTGTATGGAATGTATGCATTCTTATTTCTTAAAGTAATTAATGTTATGGTTTTAATTCATGTTTCTTGTTTGGGTTTCTAAGTAAACTCAATCTCGTAACCTTAGGGGTTGTTGGCAATTGGGTAGTGAATTTGCATGTTAATTGTGCTTAAGCAAAAAAAAACTTATTGCATTTGAGTAGTTAATTGCAACTTCCCCTAGGGTTGTGTGGCGGGGTGTTACACTCCACGTTAAGCTTAATGTCTCCCACCTCCTCCAAAAAGATTGACATTGTCATCATTGTCATCATTTTCATCTAGAACTCATAATTAAGTCCCACTAACTTTCGAGGTTCAATTTGTTGGTGGGAACATGTTATTCTTTGTTGTATGACCTACCTCAAATATTATGTCCACAAAGTTGCTAAAAACATAAAATAATAAGAAAAAATTCAAAGGTACAACTAAAAAGGGGTTATTTCCTTTTGGCCTCCTCCACCTCTTATATTTCAAAATAGCATGGAATTGCGCTTACATAACATAAACTCAAACAAATGGAAGTTTATAGGGGAAAAGGAGCCCAAGTATATGCTAGGCTAAGCTAGATCTAATGAATGGAAATAGAGGCATACAATTCTTCTGTAATACCTCCACCACAAACATATGCAAGGAAAAGTCTCCTCCCTTCTTGGTCGTGATAACCTCCTCCACACACAACCCTTAAAAATTATGAATAGAGGAATATAATATTTGAAGAACTCAAAGTTGATTCTCTCCTACCTGATGCAATTAGTCATTTTACCCTTACAAACATTTATAGTGATTACTAGAGGCACATAGACCAATTCTTCATAATAGAAGAATTTTATCATACTTTTCCAATGATGGAATTATGAGAAAACCTTAGGTTAAATGAATAATTCCTAGCTAAGTTATTTAAATCATGTCCAACTGTATAAGAGAAGACCGTTGTTATGTGTACTTGGATACCATGGAGAAAGTCTCTTTGGGCTCTTTCATCAATCAAGGTATTGTTAAATTTTAACACCTAAAAGTGAGGATGAAGAATCTTTCCTAGGATGGTGGCCAATTATGCTTCTCAACACGTAGATTACAAAATCTTTGTCAATATCATTGCCATCACAATTAAACCTATTGCTTGAGATATAGTCATACAGGTAAACAAATTGGCTTTCTTGATAGTAGATACATTCTAGAAAATTCAATCCTTGCATTAGAGATTGTTGAATGGGCCCAACAAACTACTCATGGTGCCCTTACTATTAAGTTAAAACTTTGACAAGGCATATGATTGCATCAAATGTCCTTTCATTTATAAAAGGCTCAAATGGATTTATTTTTAACCCTAAATTATTATCACACATTCATCTCTTTGTTAATGAGTGATTCCACAATAGTGTGTCCCACTTGTGGGATGAGGCAAAAAAATAATCCCAAAATTTCAAAATTACGAAATACCAGTTGAATGAAGAACCTTCATTTGAAGGTGATGTCGTCATGACCTTTGAATGAAGAACCTTCATTCAAAAATGATGCCATGTAAAGACTTTCAAATGAAGGTATTTTTTATTTTAAATATTTCATGTAGAAAATGCTTTATAAAAGGA